>JAVJGG010000058.1:16779123-16959880 GCA_035590195.1 Aviceda cuculoides
GGTTCCCTGGCAGGACTTGTGACCCCGTGGGGGACCCACGCTGGAGCAGTGTGCTCCTGAAGGACTGCAGCCTGGGGAAGGGACCCACGCTGGAGCAGTTTGTGAAGGACTGCAGCCCCTGGGAAGGACCCACATTGGAGAAGTTCATGGAAGACTGTCTCCCATGGGAGGGACCCCACACCGGAGCAGGGGAGGAGTGAGGGGTCCTGCCCCTGAGGAGGAAGGAGCGGCAGAGACAAGGTGGGATGAACTGTCCCCAACCCCCATTCCCCGTCCCCCTGCACTGCTGTGGGGGGAGGACGTAGAGAAATCAGGAGTGAAGTTGATCTGGGAAGGAGGGAGGGGTGTGGGGAAGGTGTCTTAAAATTTGGGTTTATTTCTCATTACCCTACTCTGGTTGATTGGTAATAAATTAAGTTAATTTTCCCCAAGTCAAGTCTGTTTTGCACCATGATGGTAATTGCTGAATCCCTGTCCTTATCTCGACCCACGAGCTCTTTGTTATATTTTCTCTCCCCTGTTCAGCTGAGGAGGAGGGGAGTGATAGAACGGCTTTGGTGGGCACCTGGCATCCAGCCAGGGTCAACCCAACACAATCTGACAGCCTTCCCCAAGCAGAGACTGGTAGTGCCTTTGGAGAACAACTGAGAGAGCTGTGGTAAAAAGAAGTGCAGAGAAAAACTCTGAGTTTGCCTATAGGAGGTAACAGAGAGAGAGAGAATTGGAGTATAGCCCTAGCGTGGGGGCGTTCAGCCTAAAGTCAACCTAACCATCCTGTAGTCTAGATATGCAGACATGATAAATTACACTGTGAGAATGAAGCTTTTTACTGTCACCCCTTGCGAGCAGCTAGCCAAAAACCCCAAGGCTCCTACTAAGAAGAGAAATTAACTGTATTTTTTTAAGGTAACCATCTTTCTCTGCAAGGAATGTATCAAGCCACAGAATCACAGAAATACAGATGAGTCCCTTGGACCAAAGCTGAATCAGGGACGTCTTGATCATGCTCAACAGAAGTTTATCCAAACTATTTGTAAAAACCCCTATTCAAGGAGATTTTACAGCCTCTCTTGTTAAGCCATTTTAGCATTTTGTTGTGAACATGACTTCTAGCCTCCCCTAGTATCCAAACTAAACTGTCTTTGCTGAAAATTAAGCTCATTTCTTCTTATTTTTCTCCCAGTGGACTAGAAGAATTGCTCTCATCACTTTTTCAAATATCTTTAGTCTCCTGGAAGACTGTTATTCTATCTTCACTTGTCTTCTCTTTTCTTGGCTAAAGAAATACAATTCCTTCAACCTATTTTGCCGATTACAAAAGTAATCAAACTATCAGAGAGAGGTCCCTTGCTCTGAGCACAAACTCTCTCTCAGCCAGGAACCCTGAGACTTCCTTTCATCAAGCTTTTCTGCATGCTGCTTCTTCAACCTGTCTGATACTTTTCCCCATCAGCATAACTGCGATGAAAGGAATATCGAATTTTACTCTAACTGCTCTCGGTGTCTCATCAACCTGAGGCACACGGGCTGTGGGAACCGTCCTTGGGTTCTGGGTAGGTCCTCAGCGGTTAGGCTGATATCTAAGCTGGTTTATATTGCCTGACACCAGAGGTTATCACAGGACTCTGAATCAGACATGGCTTTGAGACAACCTTCAAAAGGAACTCCCAGAAAAAGACTGAAAGGATTTTAAACTCAGAAACCCCCGGTTTTATTTGAATAAAAACTCTAATTGATTTCTTAGCTAGAGGATGGAAAGAAAGCAACATCTCCAGGGATGTTTCATCCCAGATGCTAATTTTAGGCTGGAATGAAACTCTTCTTTTCTGGAGGGAGAGCTAAGGTTTGCTCAGCCTAGACACCCAAACTTTAGATGGCCTACATTTGATGAGATGAATTACATGTCTGTGCTCTATTTTTCTTTGGCTTTCTCACAAACAGCCCCAGTCCAAACAGGAGGAAAGGGTGACTGATTGATTTATTTATTTGGTGCTAGAGGCAAAGTTTATGTTCCTGATGTCTTGGGTTGCAGCACTTTTACATCTAAAAGTATTTCTTTGGCTCCTTAAGCGGGTGCTTTGACCAAACAAATCCTTCCAAGGCTTTTCTTGAGCTTATTCTGTACGTGGTCTCAGGAAGACTCCAAGCTCAGTTGCTCTGCCTCTCCATGCAGCCTCTAAACTCCTGGTCACTACACACCCATGTCTACAAACAGGTTATGTGCTGTCACCAATGACAGTCTGGGGGGGATCATGAGAAACACGCTCATGAAGAGCCTCCAGTGAATAAGATGGACAAGTGAGACCGGGATGTCCTGCAGGGACCAGATGGACACCCTTCAGCTAGGTCTTTGCAGCTCCATTTTCCAGCTCTTTTGTTTCCGTACTGCAGGGAAGAGATGTGGTTATCAATACCCCTGTTTTTCTTGGGAGCGCAGTCTCGTGAGGAGTTGCAGGGTTGCATTCAAGCCTCTTTGTAGGAATGCATAGTTTAGATTTTGTAACCGACCTGGCATCTAAACCAGAGCTTTCTGACCTCGGCTCTACAGACAGCCAGTGTAAAGAGCTAGGGCTGATAGCTAAGGTAGACACCAGCAGTAAGCAGTTGCTTATGGACCATAGCTTACCCAGGGGCACTTTCCTGACAGAAAGACGCACTCCCACCTGACATTGAAAGCAACCCAGGGTCTATCCCACCCCTGCTCAGGAATCAGCCGTGAAGGCATTTCTAGCTGACCAAATCCTCCCTGACTACCTTCACAGCCAAAGGACAGAAGTAGACACTCACAGCACGAAGTTCATCTGCCCAAGCATGGATGTCTCCTTTAGGTCGAGATGATTCATGTCCGAAAGGCTCTCGGTGGTGCATGCAGGGAGCAGAGGGGGAGAAGCTCAGTGTGGTGGTGAGATGAATCTCACTTTGGCCATCAGCTCTTGCAGTGGTGGGGCATTGACACCGGGGAATGGTTTATACCAGCATTTTGCTGATCATCTAGTAACTGCTTTTGTGAATTGCAAAAAGAAATTCTGCCCATTCTACTTGGGCTGGGACTTAGGAGGAGGGGAGGAATGGAATCTTCTTTGGGAAATGAAAAATATGGAAAATGAAATAGAGCAGACAGCAGAGAGACTGACAGCTGGAGCCTGATGGATCTATTGCTATTGACCCTAAGCTTGGTTAAGGTGGCAGTTACCAGCTATAGTATCACCCCACCTGAAAGTGGAAAGGAAGTATCAATGCTGAAACGTTAAAGGCACCAAAAAAAGCAGAGCAGAGAGAGAATGTGAAATAATTGGGCTGCAATGATTAAGACAGACAGACAGACAGTTATGTTGCTGCAATGAGTCTCGGCAGTGCTGGGAATGAAAGTTTACATTTCATTGTGAGAAAACATAAAAGGAGATGAATCTGCTCTCATGCTGCCTGCAGATTTTGGTAGACCACAAAACAGATTTCCTGGTTTCTCTGAAGGAATTGCTTAGAGGAAATACCCAAGTCAGGAGGGTTATTCTCTTTTGCTTACAAAAGATATCTGGATATATTACCTACACCTCCAGTTTTGGAGCAAAAGGATGGATCTACACCTTTCCATATATATATTGGTCTGAAATGGCTCGAGATCACTGGTTCCTCAAGAAAAAAAAAGGGGTTGGTTCTTGCTGCTTTGAACTTGCTGTATATTTTCCATTGCTTAAGGTGAAAAATCTGCTCTGAAATGGTGTACATGCATTAGTGTGTGTATGCATGTGTGAGCAGGGGTCAGATGGGCACGCAGCATTGTTATAAATAAAAGGAAAGCGGCTGTCTTGCTGCATTGTGCTTGGAACGAGGGCTTATTTCCCTAGAGGTCCACATGTCCCATTTTATTTATGATCTCTAATGGCACCATCCCAAATGATGGCTGCTCCACAGATGGGCCTAGTTCCCCAAAGGGGACTGTCCCATGAGTGCAGCTTTTCGGCAGCACCAGCCACCTCTTCCTCACTATTTGGTGCCTAACATATGTGATATTGTCTGTGGACATCCTAGTGGAGCACCTTGCTTTGGGATGAGGCTCATTTTTTTTTACTCTCTTGAAGAAATACTGAGCATGCACAAATCTTGAGGATGCTTTTGAAGCACAAGGCAAAGTTATATTTCATGCAAAGCATTTCCTTGCAGTGAGATGTTTCAAGATTACAGCTTTCCAGGGCTTTCTTGTACTCAAGATCAGCATCCAGATCCATGGATCTCCTCTCCTACCCCTGCGGCAGCTCTTGGTTTGTGCACCTTGCTTACAGGGCAATTTCACAAAAATCTCTTTTCCTGCTGCAAAGTCAGCTTAGGAAATTTCTGCCTCACTGTCCAATTCCTTCTTCCCACATCCACAAAGCAGGCCAGGAGAGTTGCTTGTGGGACCATGCTGAAAACCATGCCACTGGAACATCTGGGCAAAAAAGAACGTTCTGGAGGATGTGAGTGCTTTTTTGGAAAGGGGGTTGGGTATTTAAGGGTTAATTTCAACAGAGGTTATCTAGCAGATTTTCCAAATCATCCCTACTTGAAAAATCAAGCTTGTGATAGAGCAACATCTGCCCTTCCCTCCTAAGATGGAGGCAGCTGCTTTCCTTTATTCTTTTGCTCCCAGATCAGCCCCTGCAGTCCCAGAGAGGTTATAAAAATTAATGGTGACAGCAAGAAAAAGGGATCTGCCCTGCCTATGCAATATCCCCCTCCAACACCTGTGAGCAATGCCTGTGGTGTTGCTGATGAGGCCAGGAGGAGCCCTCATGAGAGCATCCCTTCCATCCCCATCCTGCTGAGAAAGCACCCATGTCCCCCTAAGCACCCAGAGAGAGCCTTTATTTAGATCTGGCTCATACTGCTCTTTTCAGATGAATGGGAGGGAGAAATGGGGAGAAAATCTTGTTTAGAGTGGTAGTCAGAAGCAAGTCCAGGGGAGCATACATACACGCAAGAGCGTTCATATGGATCTCTGGCTTTACCTCTGTTGTCTCCTAAATAACGTCGAGGCATTGGGGTGACAGAAGGCAGCTGCAGCCATCTCTCTCCTTCTCCCTGCAGGTCTAGCTCTGATTTTTTCCTTGCCCAGTTTTCAAGCCTATTTCAGGTCCTAAAGACAAGCCTTCCTGCACTCTCTACCTCTTCTCCCTTCATTTTTCATTGTGCTGGGAGAGAAATATGAAAGCTGGGTTTCCTCTGAAGAGCAGAGGGGACCAGTGATTGCACTTACAGCTCTCAAACTAATGACGTGCAAATACTCTAGATAATAGCAGTCTCTGTCCCAAAGACGGGGATATCCTCTGTTGTCCAAGCTCTGGGTAGCTTGCGAAAGAGAGAAAACCTGTTTTAACAGGGGAGTATTTCCTTAGCTGGGATAAACCAGCATAACTTGATGCCTTTCTAAAGGCCAGAATGGATGACAATAACCCCAGGATGATTTCCCACAAAGCTTCACAGAATCTGAATGAAATAAGCACAATTCATTGCAAGTCCTTAGCAAAACAAGCTCACAGCTTGGTGCTTAAATTTCCCCACCATCACCGCTATTTTTATGTACAGCCAGCCAGTGCCATATTTATTTTCCCAGCATCGTCCCTTCCTTGTTTTACAGGAGCGGGACTTGACATACAGGGTGTCAGGCAAATAACTTGCCCGGTGCTTCAAAAAGTCAGCAAGAGTCAGGAATCACAGCCTGGCACCGTGTAAATAAACACCTCTGTCCTCTGGCTGTATGGAAAAATGCAGGTGTGGGATTTAAGGGGGGGTGGTGAACTGGGGGTGGGGAGAAAGGTGCAAAAAAGGAGCTGAGAACAGTGCCTGTTCAATGAGTGTACTTGAGTGGGAGTCAGTTAAAGGCTGGTTTATGGTAACTGCATCACACATTCACATTCATCTTTCTTTAAAACATGTTGAGTTTCCTTTACTCACTACCAAGGCAACTAATTCCTGCAGGAAAACAGGGTGAACTCACACAGAGCGGTTGTAAACAGCAGTGAGCACAGCAACACCACGCCTGGAGATGCACAGTGGCCAAGTCCAGAGAGGTTCAGAAGACACAGAGAAAACTTCTTGGCATCTAGAAACCCCTCACCACTGACCCCCGGGAACGCACAGACCAACCCACTGAACATGCAGTGCAGGGTCTGCTCAGATGCTACGGGATGCTGGGACACGCTCAGCTTCAGCGAGCAGCCCTGCCGGTGCTGGCAGTCGCCTTCCTTCTCACATCAGACTCCAAACTTCTCCTGCCCTCTCCCCCAGCTCAGCTGCTCCCAACAGCTCAGGAAGGAGAGGTGACAGAATTACGCAAGGCATCTCCGCTCGCACCGTTAACGGTATGGATCTGACTTACGGGCACCGCAGCCGGCTGAGCCTAGACGTGAACCTTAGCGTCCCGCCCTGGGACAGGGGGAAAGGACAGCTTGGCCTCATATGTCCCGGGAGGAGTCCTGAGCCTCTGCAGGTAGCCCACCGCGATATGATGAGTGGCTGTCACCTCTCCCAGAGGGGCTCACAGACCTCGGGGAGAGAAGGGCTGGAGCTCAGCTGGTGGAGCCTTGGCTTAGTTACAGCATCGACGATGACCCTGTGGCCTTTGTGAAAAAGTGTGCTCAGCCCTCGGGCTGGAAAGGTTGGACACCTCTGGCTGATTTATCCGGAGGCACTGACGCAGACAAACAAGGTCCCAGCCTGGGGAAGTTTGTGGAAGATGGATAACACGGCATGGATATTAATGGGCCATAAGGGAAGGCAGCAGAACATGTGAGGAAGCTGCTGGTACCTGGCACTTGCCTTTCAAATATAATTGCCCCTTGTCTGGCTGGTGGAGGGATTTGAACCTGGTGCTTCCTACGCGGGAATCACGAATCTCCGGGGTCTGCAGGAAAGAGCAAGGACATCTCCGCACTGCTGACCCATCCCTTCTGCTAGCAGCGAGGTTCGGACCTCGAGTCTCCAGCCAGACATTCACAATTAACAACAGGCACACACGAGAGCATCCCTGTATTAACCCATTATCATTGTCTGCCCTCGGACAAGCCTAAGAGCAACTGAGAGTTTCCCCACACAGCATCTACCTCCTCGATAGCTGAGCATGTTTAAAGTCACCATTGGTACAGCCACCTGTTTGTTGCTGCGCTTCAATCCATAGGTGCTAAGGGTGGGTTTCCGTTCCACCGGCCGCATCCAGACTGATCACCTGGCTCTCCCTCAAGACAAACAACCACAAGTAAGTGCAACTCATCTTAAAATACGGATGGTAAACAGATCAATCAACCTGAACCCTGGAAAAGCTTGTCCTTGTCCACTGACTAGACAGGGAAAGAAGGCTGATTAGCCCTGATGCAATATCTGTGTCATCTCACCATAAGACCCTAAAAAGTGATGTCGGAGTCATGCCTCATGAAAAGGGAGTCCTAAGCCACAATATCTCAGAAAATCCCACTCTAGAAATAATGTAGAATAGAGGTAGCCAGATGATGATATGACGATCAATAAAGCAGAGAGGTCCCAAGAGTGTTGAAAGAGAAGCTCAGTACTGATTGTAATGTGAAGTCTCCACCCAGGTGGAAGAGGACGAGTGGGAATTTATTACTCTTCTAGGCAGGGCAATATAATGCATCCCATCTTCTGGCTTTGACCTTTTCTTGACAAAAGAGTTCTCCAATTATCAAAAGTAATTAGAGATTTTTGGGTGCTTCCTTTTCACAGGGCCAATTTCATGTGCCTGAAAGAGGATGGAGCTTCAGAAAGCACAAGCCTAACCCTCTGGGTGTCAAATCCCTCTGAAGTGTTTCCTACAGGCCACCTAAATATTAAGTCCCCCAGATCCCCTCAAAAGTTGATTTCCAGTCTCCGTACTCCAGTCTACACTTGATTTTTCCATATGTACCGTCATCTATAAGGCCTGACCCTTTTCAAGGTTTGTCCACTGTGTTTCAAATGGAGATTTTGCAACAGATTAAGGACAAATGTCTCCTATCCCTACACAAAGTGGGCTAGAATTAGTTCACTGGTTTTCAAAGGGAAAACAGGAGGAAAGTGCAAATAGTGACTGAGAGTGTCTCAAAAGAGTTTGCACAGAGCAAGAATGGTCTCCTGCGTCATGGCCTTACAGGTTTAACTGGGCAGCTCTCCTGCCCTTTGTCTGGGCTCCTCCAGCATTTCTCCGATGCCAACAGGCAGCCATCAGATGAGAGAGTTTCCTGGTACGTTGTGACCACTCGTTATTACACCGTACTCTCTCTACTCCTACTTCTCTTGGGGTGCTGAGCACTTTGAGCAAGGCCTGCCCGTTGTACACGCACCCAGCACCCATCCAGAGTGCCATGGATTTGCCACCATCCCACACGTGTGCAGGATTGAACCCTTGCTGCTTACCTCTGGAACCCATCTGCAAGGAGGTTTTGAATGCTCTCCCCACCCCATTTTCTGCTGGCACTGTGATTTGTCTTTCCTGAGACACACAATATTACGCGATTTTGATTTTCACATGAACAATGACAACGAAGAAGATAAGAAGAAAAAGATTCACTTAAATTTTCTCTGTTAATAAGATACATTTTGTACTCCTGCCTCCCTCCCCCTCCTTACTCTGAGTTTTCACTGATTCAAGAATCCGTTACCAGGTACTCGTTGGAAACAGCTCATCTCTGTTTACTGTCTCTGCAGGAGATATTATTGCCTCTCACAGCTTAAATTCATGAATTTTTTTTTCTTTGTTTGTCTTTTTGCATCTCCAACCTTCCTTCTTGCCTCCATTTCTTAGTTGGAGAACACTTGCAAATTCAAACTAATTTTGAGACAAACCTTATTGCTTATCCTTAGTGTGCAAGGTTGTTAAGCATGTGTGCAAGACAATGGGTCACTTACTCTACGTGCCTTGCTTTGGTACCACAGTGATGGAGCATCACCAGCCAAGGGCTGTTCAGTGGCTCACCTCCATTGTAACCCATGGGGTCAAGAGGGGAAAAAGATGCAACCTCAAATTTAACCATCTGCTATTTAAATTGCCAGTCTGAATATGAGACCTGGCTTGTCTCCCAGTGACAGGGGTAAGTGATTTTAATAAAACCAGGATGGTCTTCTAGCAGAGAGGGCATGGCCAGCTGCCCTGGACAGTAGACAGAAGACCTGACAGTGACTTCATACACGTCCTTCATTTCCATGGGCAACAATGTGTCTCTGCTGTTTTTCCACGTGTAAAATGGAAGTAGGATTTCTCGCCACACTTCGCCAACTGCAAAAGAGTAAGATCACAGCAGCCTTTCCTGGGGCAAGGTAGAGCTTCCTAGGTACTGGTGAGATCTCACTGTGTAGAAGTGACTGGTGTGAGAAGGAGGAGGCTCATGCATGTTCATGCACCAGCATAAGGGACACAGTGCCAGGGCACCGTGCTGGGAGATCAAAACATTGGCTGCATGGCTTGTTTTGAAACAACAGTTAAGCTGTAGCTCTCAGCTATCAGCTCGATCACTGGTAATAGAAGAGCATTATAATTTTGTATTCCTTTTGTTTTTTTCTCTTTTTACCCTGCACTCGCAGCTAGGAAGCACTCCTCATCTGGCTTTGCAGCTTTCCTAGGGTCAGTTCTAGAGGCTGGGTTCATGACCAAGGCCATTAGGACGGGCAGCAGCCCGCTCTCCTCCTCCAGCATTCAGCTGTCACTCTGCCAGAAGCAGCTCCGGATTCTTTCAGATTCTTTTTCTTCTAGATCATTTCGGGAGGGATGATGAGACCATAGAACCAGACCCTGTCTGAGGATGCTGGGCAAGGCTGATGGCAAGCAGCCTCAGCTGCTGGTGCTTGCCACTACCTCAATGCCCCTACTTTGGATTCGCTACTGTTATCCTTATCTAAAGAGACTTTCTGCAGTGGTGGATGGAGGGGCCGTGACTGACCCAGCTCATCGCAGAGTGCCAGGGACAGAGAGCAAAGGGGTCTCATGGCCATGGTAGAGCCAAGGGGACAGAAATGGGAAAGCTCAGCAGAGAAACTGCTTGTAGAAAATGGACTGTCATTGTCTCCACTGACCCTTTCCCTCTGCTGAGCCAATATCGCAGTTTTCATCTCCAGGCAGCAAGCTGGAAATGTTTCCTTCCCTGTCTGCAGGTGCCAAAGGCGCCTGAGCTGAGACAGAAGCTTTCAGGGTGGCTCATCACGAAATGCACCACGATAATCGCTCGCAGGGCCGGAGGGGGGCTTTTCTGAGCACCGTGCACGCTTTCTGCCTTCCTCCGCCGCATCGCACTGCAGCCTGTCAGGAGCGGGACAGTCGCAGCCTTTGCCTGTCAGACTGTGGGATTTCTCTCTCTCTCTCTCTCTCTCCCTGTCTCTCTGCCTTTGGTGCAATGCAGTATTTTCTGCTCTAGCTGCTTTGCTCACTGGAGCCCTGCGAGTGCTGGAGAAAATGAGGGGGCTGCTTTGCGAAGCCTCCCTGCACGCGGCTACTGTTCCCATCTTCGACGGGTCCGCACTTGGCCCAGTGATCGAGCAGGAGTGTGAAGAAGACCCTTTATGCTCCAGTTCTCCTGCCTGCTCTTAGCAAAGTGAAGACTGGGAAAGGACGACCAGCAAAGATATCCAGTGGGGGAGCCCAGTTTCTGGGGAGTTTGTGTCTGGAGCACCAGCCCGCAACCCGGAAAATATCTCAAGATGTTTCTCCTTGTGTCAGCTGATGTGGAGAGGGATTAGAGACAACAGAGGTAGTGCATAGCTTGTCACATCTAGGATGGAGAAAAACCAGCTGGGTAAATTCAGATTTTTTCTGGCTAGCGACAGGGAAAGCCCTGTGTGCATTGCCTCCTGGTGAGCTCCTTTACGGTGGATTGGCCATGTCCACACCGCAGACCACTGAATCCATGGCTTGTCCATGACCCTAAGACGTAATAATTATGTTTTGCTGGATTTTATTCTCTAAAATGCCTAAAGTGTAAAACCTATCACCCCAAAAAGTGTTCAGGCTTTGCCTCAAAGGCACAGGGGGATTTGCACGCAACAACTATGAAACAGTAAGTGAGCTAGCAGGGATGCACCGTGAGCAGTGTGGGGATCGGGGAGCAGGAGCTACCCGGGGAGCTAAGCTAACAATGTATGTGCACCTCTTCGGTAGAAACTGCAACCCCAAAATGCCCGGGTAACCTTGGGGGAAAAAACCCGATGGTTTGCTGTTGCAACCACTTCTGGCAGAACCCCAGCCCTACTGTGTTTTGTCTGTGCCCAGGAACTGGGAAAATGCATAAACCGAGCTGTGGTTTCCTGCCTTTATGTAGGAACTTGCCTCGGTCCCTCACACTGCAACTCATCACACCTTCCAGCAACCCTACGGAGCTTTGTCCCAGAGAAACAACACCCTGCTCCTGCCCTACCCCTCAACCAAAGGCACAAAAACCAGCTTTACACCTCAGGCAACACTCAGATGTGCTCAGCAACGTGTTTAATGAGTTGTGCAAGGGCCGGAGCAGCAAACGGTGGCTTGTCACCAGCTTTGCGTGCTCGGTGGAAGTGTCCTCAGTCACCCTTGCTCTGCAGAGCGAAGGAAAGGAAGGAAGGAAGGACACGGACAGACGGCACAGACCTCCCGTTTCCCTCCTCCTCGCGCCTGTCCGCTCTAATGAGAAGCAGGCAGAGTTTCTCCTTCCCCAGCAGCCATGGAGTTTGTTTGAAGCAATTTGGAGGCAATTGAATGAAAAGGAATAAATGAGTGGATATTACAGTTTATGGATGGCTGAGTCAAACCCACAGGCAGTGATTAGAGGCCCACAGTCCCTTTTATGCCCACAGTAAGAAAATGACTTAAATTTCTTCCATTTTAGCTCCAAACAGGAGGCAAAGTTGTAGTGGGCTGGATTGTCAGTTATGTCACCTTTTAATATTCATCTGGAGGGAAAACAAAACAGAACAGATTTTTTATTTTAATTTAAATAAAGTGTCAGTTGATCCAAAGCAAATTTCTCTGGCTTTAATCCTCTCCTTCTAGATGAGATGCAAAGAAATGAAGATGGGGAAAACAGAAAATACGCACGTGCAACTTCCCTACTCTTTCTTCCACCTTCATTTGCCCTACAAATATTTTTCAAGATGGCTGTTTCCCAACTGGCCCCTTGTTAGTACTATCTATGGCGGTTCCTTGTCTTCTTCCTCACCTGTTTGCAATCTCAGCCTGGCTGAAGAAATGTAGCTCCAAAGTGTAGATGAGATGAGCATGTCATAAAAGAGCTTATCTGAACTTTAGTTTCATCACTGCCTCTGCTACTGATTTTCTGAGTAACCTTGGGTAAGTCACTAGAAATTTTTTCCCCCAAACATATGCCTGCTTGCTGCATTGCCATTAGCCATGCTAAAATCCACAGGTAACTGGACTGGAAAAGGCATGCCAACGCACTTGATGCTTCAGTTGCCTTTCTGCAGCTGGGATAAAAAGACACCCCAGTCCTGCACCTTTAGGGTTGATACCAAAAGATCTCTCAGGCCTCATCACTGGTGTCTTGCGGCCAATGCAGCCAGACCTTCTTCCCACTGCAACCAGGGTGAGGTGCTGGAGAAGGAATGGGGGAAACCTGGACTTTCCTCCAACATGAAGCTGATTTGCAGCCAAGGTGCACACCAGACAGAAAGATGCATCCCCAGCTCTGAAGAATGAATGATTTAAGCAGAAAAAGGAAGAAAAGGGCAGAGATTCACCCAAAGTCACCTGAGATGTCAGTGGTTGGGATAGGCTTGAGATGTGCTCACCTTGTGGCCCTGCCTTTATGCTACAAAGAAAAAATTTCCATCTTTGTATTGTTTTCTTAAACTACCTTCTCTCATCAGAGTTACTCTCAAGATATTGGTTTGTTTATCTATTAATAGGGAAAAGATACAGTAAGATTTAAAATGTACTTGTCAACCTAGATCTCTTACAGTCATGTTTTCCAGTCTCCTGGGACAATGGCTACCATGGCATCTGGATAAGAATCCTCCACATCAAGTCCCTTCCTTTGTAAACTGATGGAAACTTGACATTCTTCAAGTCTTTCAGAGAAATTACAAACAACAACAAAACACAGCAAAAAAAAAAAAAGACCAGAAAGCCACATACACTTAAAGCATCAGCTGCTGAAGCCATATCAAGTTTGAAATGGATAGAAGGAAAAAAAAAACCAAACACAACCAGCTCCTGGATGATGAGTCTTCTTGCTGCTGATGGTAAATCTCATTCTGGTCCTACCTGCTCTATGTGCTGCAGTGTTTGTGCTGTTGTTCTGTCAACTTGAGTGTGATGGACTTTTTATAGCTTGAATTTTGCAAAGACAAGAGTATGATACCAGTTTAGATAGGTAGGACCTTTCATGTCAGCAGTGTCATCTATTTTCTGGAGTTAAAGGCAGCGCATCATACACACAGTTCAAGGTGTACTATGGGAGGACAGTTCTCTCACAGCTTTATTCAGCTCTTATGTATAATCCCAAGCAATTCACTTCTTCACTGTAACCTCTTCTAGTCTTTACATATTCCAGTGTTTTCCAGGTAGAGATGTCTCTCACTGGGATTCCCAGCAGTTCCCTTCTCAACTGGGCTTTGATTCCACCTGCGTCCTCAAATTGTTGTTATAATACAGAGAAGAGCAACAACATCTGCCCAGAGTAAAGGTACAAAAGTACTGTATGAGACAGTAGACAGCAACAAAACCAACAACAGAGCATAAACGGCTGGGGGCAAAAGTATCCTTTTTCCTACGAAAAGACCTGGAAAAGGAAACAACAGTACACCAGACCTCCATAACTGGTGGATGCTCAAGTCACCTGCGCTAAGCCTGGATGGAAGGAGGGAGAAAGGTGATGCCTGGACTATTGGAATAAGCACAGAGAGGAGAAAAGGCATTAGGATTTGATGTGGAATGGAGTATGTCCCTGAAGGTATCCAGATACAGAGACTTTATGATACTTCAGTGGAGTTACTTCATTGCTGCTGTTACACGAGCATGTAGAGCATGACAGAAGCTGAAAAACTATGAGTAGAGAAAGTGTCTTTTGGTTACAAAACTCATCAGCAGCTCAGAAAGTATAGATGTCAATCATGGTTCCACTCTTGTTTTTTTTAACCTGACCACTTGCTTACGGCTAGATTTCCCAAAGAATCCAGCTCCCAAGCTAGCTGCAAAACAATTTTATTTGTTTATCTGTTGCTCCTGTAAAACATGTTGAGGTTTTGTTAAAAGAAAAAGACACTTGGAAATGGTGTATTTCTCAGTTTTTAAGGAAAACTCATGCTTTCTTTTTATTGAAAATGATATTTGATTAAAAAAGTGCACTTTCAGAGAACACCCCATCTTTTTTTTCCTTTTTTCTTTTCTTTTTTCTTTATTCTTTTTTCCTTTCTTCTTTATTCTTTTTCTTTTTTCTTCTTTCTTTTATCTTTTTTCCTTATTCTTTTTTCTTTTGTCTTCTTTCTTCTTTTTTTCTTTTTGTCTTCTTTTTTTTTTTTTTTTTTCAGTAACAGTAACAGAACAGTAACAGCAACAGAAATCAAGCAAACAAACCCAAGAACCTCCTATGGAAAAAGCTCTAAGGCTCCTGACTAAGCACCCAAGTCAGGAGATCAGATTTCCCAAAGTGCCCAGCCTGCAGAAGCCGACATTTGTATCAGGAAAACTACAGCCATCACAAACTATTCCTGGCTTTATAGAGGCACTCAGTCAAAACTCTGTGGAGTCTTTGTGCTTGGTCCTTTCCTTGGGATGTAAGATGCTGCGGTCTGATGCCGGTGGCCGGCGTAAGGGCTCCATCACACAGGAATAATGGAAGTTCTTTACAAAGCAACCCCAATCAGAATCATTTAGGTTGGAAAAGACCTTCAAGATCATTGAGTCCAACTGTTAAGCTAACACTGCAAAGTCCACCACTAAACCCTGTCCCTAAGCACCACATCTACACGTCTTCTAAACACCTCCAGGGATGGTGACTCCACCACTTCCCTGGGCAGCCTGTTCCAATCCTACACCAGAGAAGACGCATACTGTCACCGCACTGCTGCAAACACCAGTCTTGCCAACTGCAGAGCGTCAGGAGCCACTTTCCCACCTCCTCCCTCCTCACGAACAGTTTGGAGCTCAGCCACGGCCCTGGAAGAGGGCCCAGATATTTATGTTCCTGGACCTTGGCTCATGGCAGCCAGTGTTTGGTTTTGAAAACAACTGCTGATTAAACAGAAATCCCCTGCCGAACAAACAAAAAGAATCTTTTCTTCCCCATTTTTGTCTATCCAGTTATATGCCCGGGCTGGAACAGGACTGTTTTGCTGGATAAATCTCTCCTCAGCAAATTCCAGCAGCAGATACACTGCTTTGCCTCACACCTGTGTTGATGTTCCCCGGGACTCAGAGCCTGCAGAAACTGGGAGATAGTTTGGATGATGAGGGAAAAGGCTCTTCTCAAATGGTTGAACTAACACTCAGTAAAATTGATAGGTAAAATTCCAAATAATCTTCAGTGCTCTCCCTCAACCCTGCAGGATCTGGTTTTGGTCCCTAACACCTTTGCTTGCAAAGCAGCCTTTACTGGTGACAGCCATTGCAGTCCACAAACAGCAGCCCTTCAAAATGCTCTCGGTTTCCCCAATATAGAGCAGTGATGTGACAACTCTGAAGCACTCCAACAAGTTGCTATTCTGACACCGAAATAGCTATGATTTGACCTCCAAGAGATCACAATCGCTCTTTCCATCCCCAGTACAATACTTTGTTATCCCCAACTGGAGTCTGTGCCTTCACACAGGTTTTTCTTTGTGTTGCAAGTGACCCTACTGCTTTCAGCTTTGATGTAGACCCTATAGTGCATGGTGTTGTACATGCCCAAAACATTTATAAAATAAATAAAGCAGACAACATTTGGGAACAAAAATAATGTGCTATTTGGAACACAGGTTGTGGCTGGAGGCTGGCAGGTCTTGGCCATGAGCTCATCCACAGCATACTTGTTAAAATGGCCTTCCACATTTGGTGCGTTACATGTCATAACCACATCCTTACTGTCTCATTCAAAAATTATCCTCAAGAGGGAACAAAAACTAGCAAAAACTCTCTTCCCTAATCAAATTCCAGTTGACATTGTCCCCATGTCTCTGGAGTATCCCCTTTATGCCTGCAGAGCTTTGGGCTACATGGACCCTGTTCCTCCCACCACGCTCTCTTGTGCTTGACCATGGATTAAATTTGTGCTACCATGTTTCCTAGCTAAACTGTTGACATGGGAGCACATCACACTGTCTGGGAAGAGACTCACTAGATTTTCCAGAGAGGCTTTGCAAAGGAAGCTAGGTTTTCAGGACAGCTCAATAGGCTGGGCGCTGAGCCGGTCTGAAAATCTGGGAGCTCTCAAGGATCAGGCACTTCTGAAAATCTGAATTATTCGGAAATCTTGTGCCATTAACTTAGTCAAAGTGCTATAGGGACCTATGGCATACCCAGCCCTTGGCTGTCATCTTCTGAGCCCTACCTATGTCTTTGAAGCCTCTTCTGTTATACACCACATGTTCCTTTTTCAGCAGTGCATTTAGGAATAATTGAAGATTTTCCATCACAAATCATTTCTCAAAGCAATCTTATGGTTTTGGGGTTTTTTTTCCAAACTACACTGTTTTTCCAACAGTATCTTCAAAACTAAAACCAACAGCTCAGTGCCCCAAGCCTGAAATGTTTGGATGGGAGTATTGCTCACTCACCTTTATCCCCATTCTCTCACAGTGCGAGATTCCCTCCCTGGAATAAATCTCTACACAATGTACCACGACTTGTTTCAGGGAGACTATGATGATAGAGGAAGATGCAAACTAACAAGAAAGTCTAGAAGAAATGGAGAAAATCTCTTTAGGTATCAGAGAATGGTACACTGGAAACAATGTTTCTTATTTTTCAGCCTTTCTCTTCCCAAATTGATATTTTCACTGAACTCCTCCCAAAAACATCTAAAGAGGTAGAGATAGAAACTTCTTCATCTGGCTATAACTGCAATGGTATTCCATTTAAAAAAAAAAAAAACACAACCAAACACAAAAACAACAAAACCACGAACTTTTTCCTACTGTCTTTCACACTGTCTTTAAAGTTAGTTCCTTTTGAAGGGAACTTGGGATCCCACCTTTGAATGACAGAAGAGATACTGGATGATTGCAGTTATGCAATTTCTCCTCTTATTCTTTGTCATTTCTGCTCATCTCTGCTCAAGCAGTTGAAAAGAGAACCAGTTTGCCTTGGACAAGTGACCATATGACCTAGACAGCAGTCCGTGTCATGTAACCCATCCAACAGCTGTCAAATGGTGATATCCTTCAGTTGGCCATTGGTCTGGTCTGGATTGACTTGTGAGCCAGTGACCTGGAGGTGAAAGCCTTTGGTATTCCCTCACTAATTGTGGTCAAGTCAAAGGAACTCATAGGACATGGTTACAGGAGAAAAATACTCGTGGATATCAAAGCACATTCACAAGCATTTTGAGTACAGAACACCAAGGAGCTACGAAGTGTATTGAGAATAGCTCTGAAGATTGTGTGTTTGGATGGAAGTAAATAAAGGAAAGCAAGAGCTTTATACTGACATATTTCTTGGCAGGGACCATGGAGCACTGTTCCCAAAGGGTGGGTAAATACCCTTGGTCACTAGAATTGTTTGAGACTGTTTTGGCCTCAGCAAGTACAGAAACAGTCTTGTACTGGCCATGAGGTCATCTAATGGGTCTTTCTTTCTCATTTCAAGCCCTTGATCCCTTGGGCCATCTGTTTCCTTTGATGCAATTGCTTTAATTCCTGGTCTGAGGTGGGCTTGCCTCTCTAATCTGCAGAACAATGATGCACTCATTAGTTTTCATTCTTACCACTTGGTCATGCCTTTTATTACATAGCAGACAACTGCTATGGTTACCAGGAAAGAAGAGAGCAAACTAGCAGCTTCGTCTGCAGTCTACTGTACTTGATGCTGGTAGACCCATCATACCTTTCACAGGTCTTGCATGCTCCATTTGGCAGGCGATGGGAAAGCATACCCATACCCATACCTCTATGCAGAGCATGTCTGATTCCAGTCTGGTCCCATATAAGACCACAGGATCATCTTATGACAACGGAGAGCGGTGAAAAGCTCCAAACTGTCTTCTTCATCCACAGTTCATTATATTATTTCTCATAAGAACAGAAAATAAACCTGGCTGCAGTAGGTCAGTCCACAGTCCACTCCAGTCCACTACCTTGCTTCCAATGATGGGCATCTGCAGATACCTAGAGAGAAAGTATACAGAAACAGGCAATTATACAATGATCCATTCCCCAACTTACCCATTCTTCCTTCCACCATGGCTGCACCTCTTCAATGGGATGGCACACGTGGTGAGTAGGTAGCTTCAAGGTAGGCATATGTTCAAATATCTTATTCTAACTCAGATTCACATCAGCCTAGAAAATCTGGAGGAGACTGATAGCATTGGCTTAATGAAATTAAGTGTCCTTCCTGGAAGAAGTGAAAATTACTCAAATTGAGTGAGTGTCTTGGGCAGGACCCATTATTTAGAAAGCCCAATAGTCTCTAGACACTGCTTTTGGACTAAGGTAACGCAGAAGAAGTTCAAGGGGTGGTCTAGAGAGAAGCTGCCCTCAAATGTTTGGGTCCATGCGTTTGATGACTGAGTTAATAGGAGAATCTTTCCTATCCTCACTTCCACTTGGATGGAAAGAGGAGTGTTTTGCTGGATTTGATTCAAGAACCAGACGGTTCAAAAACAGCATTAAAGTCAGATATCAAGGGGGGGGGGAGAAAAAACAAAAAAACAAAGCCAGTTTTATGATGGGGTTTAGGGCAAGTCTTGCTCTATTCAAAATCCATACAGCCAGCCCCAGTGATTTAGCAGTGGAAAGAGCTTGATCTCAAGAGTCACCAAGAAATGTGAAACGATTGAGATGGGTCTTGAACCTGTAATTTTCTTTCCCAAAAAACATAGGAAATTTCAGACTACTTCTCTTGTCTTAAACTGGGATGAAACTAGAAGACATGCTCACGTGCACATCTCAGTGGTGGAGAACAGTCTCCTGCTGTTTTGCCTCTGATGTTTCCTCCATTTGGGTGAGCCCCAGGGGCCAGTGCAGGGTCAACCTCTTCCTTGCACTGCCTGCCCAAGTACTTCACCGTGTAAATGATCCAAAATCAGGCACAAGCTACCTCCCACCCACTTTAAGCCTGAGTTTTAGGACAAAGAAAAGCGTCTGCCTCAACATGCAAGCCCACGATGTCACCCTCGGTCAGACGACTGTTGAACTGCCACGCCAGCATTTTTTACAGCAGTTTAAAACACTATCGAGGCGGCATCAAACTGCCTTTTACATCCAAACCCAAATGGCTATGGAATGGAGCCCAGAGTGAAATGCTAAATTGGATCCTATCAAATCAGCATCAGATCACACAGGCTAAGCGGTAATGAATGGCTCCTAACGACAGAGTTCATCATTATAAAGTAATGACAAAAGATACATAACCGTTGAGGTCTCCAGCAGTGCAACCAGCCACCACCCATCACCTACTCCCTCCGCTCTGTCTGTCGCTTGCTGATTTTTTCCTATTAGGGTGAAGCTTTTTTCTGGGGAGTGTTTTTCTCCCTTTAACTGGCAAAGGGTTTCAGGGCTCATTCAGGATAAATTATTCAGTCTAAATGGAGATGCAATAAATCTTAAATGGTAAACAATAGATGATTCTCCCTTTAGACACACAGAGCCTACGAAACTAATCTTCTAAGCAATAGTGTGTCCCACTACAGCTGCCGATGGCAAAATTTACAAGGGTAGCATTTGTTTCCGTATGTGCGTCTATATTTAGATTGCCATAGGGCCTCCCTGTCCCACAGCAACACAAGGCAACCCATCGTTGCATGTGTGAACTGGTCACCATGGGAGAGAGAGACAGAGGAATGGCTCGCCAGCTCTCAGTTTGGAAAATACTCGGTCATGAAAACTTTTAGCTATTTTGCTTGTTAAACAATGACACTTAAAAGTGGAAGAAAGGATAGAGCATCTTGTGTAAGTGAATTAGGATTAGCCATCCCATGTATTGTTTTGCTGAGATTTAAGCCTCTGACATAGCCGGACTTGAACTTCTCTTCTTGGAAAGCACAGTCTTGGCATGAAATCTACACTGTTTAAAGTAATTTCACCCACACTGAACCCAGCAAACCCATCTGGCAGAAGGTGAAGCCTCAGACTCAGCTGCAGCACTCCAATCTCTGCCCCATCTCCCAAGCCGGCTCCTCCTTTTTCCTCCACCAGAACTCAAAGCACGGACTAAGTCTGTAGCATCTGGAGTGTGGCGCTGCTCCTTAAGAAGGAGAACCAGCTCGAAACACAGAAAATCCCCACCACAGATTTAGTGCCAGAAACCAGCTGAAACAACACTGCGGCTAGCACAACCTTCGGCCACCGCGTGGAAACAGCTGTCAGCGGATCCTCGGCAAGCCGCGTTTCCCCTGGCTGAGGACTTGGCCTTCTGTGTTTAAATCTTTCATCACATTGCACACCCACTCCTTCCCGCCATCTGCCAGGCGCGCCGTGCCCTGGGCCAAGTCTGGTGCCGGCTGCTTCTCCCCGCGCAAGCCTCCCCAGCCCAGATATGCCCAAGTGCTTCCGCACACTCCAACTGCTCTTCTCAACCCAGAAAGAAGCCAAGTTGGGAGCTCTGCTGTCATCTCCCCTACCCCCACATCAGCTGTAGCAGGAGTGAGCAACTGCTTTGGCTTCTCTTTACCTTTCAGGGCCATCTGGACAACCTCAGACCTCCTGCTAAGGGAAATGGAGGAGGGCCAACAGCATCTCCAGGATGTCACCCGGGAAGCAAGTTATAACCTGGAAGCAGGAGGTTTATGTACATTCATCAAGTACTCAGGGCTTCCTTGCGCTCCTTTATGGCCGCGGAGTCCTCTGGGAACGGCATGGGCTCCTAATGGATGCTGCATTAGCTAATCCAGTGATTCAATTACTCCTAAATACTCTCTGGTGGCAGGGGCTAGTCTTCCTGCTCACTTACTGGAAATAGTTGCTCTTCCAGGGGGAGGGGACACCTTCCATTATAAGAAGCATCCCCCTCTCTTTTCTTTGCGTTGTCTTTCCACAGGTAGTGCTCAGTCTCCAAGGGCACAGATGGAGGCAGACAGACCTGAGATCCAGTACCTCTCTTGCCAGCGGGCCAGACGCAAACCCTTTCTGCCTCCACTATCGTAAAAGCTGTATGAGGAAGGGAGGTCATACCAGCTCTGCGCAGCGATGTCCCAGTGGTCACCAGCCTGTGGGAGCTGGCCCGTATCCATCTAGCACAGGGTGAAGCCAGAGGTGCTCGGTCCACTGACACTCACCTCTGTAGGCTCGTCAGTCTAGGATCAGCATCCAGAAGATATCAGGGGTTGCCCCATGCGTTTGCTACATGGTCATCCTTCAACTGGACAGCACTGTGTTCAGTTTTGGGCCCCTCATGACAAGAAAGACATGGAGGTGCTGGAGTGTCTCCAGAGAAGGGCAACGAAGCTGGTGAGGGGTCTGGAGAGCAAGTCCTACGAGAAGCGGCTGAAGGAACTGGGGTTGTTCAGCCTGGAGAAGAGGAGGCTGAGGGGAGACCTTGTCGCTCTCTGCAGCTACCTGGAAGGAGGTTGTAGCCAGGTGGGGGTCGGTCTCTTCTCCCAAGTAACAAGCGACAGGAGGAGAGGAAACGGCCTCAAGTTGTGCCAGGGGAGGTTTAGATTGGATATTAGGAAAAATGTCTTCACTGAAGGTGTTGTCGAGCATTGGAACAGGCTGCCCAGGGAAGTGGTGGAGTCACCGTCCCTGGAGGTGTTTAAAAGACGTGTAGACGTGGTGCTTAGGGACAGGGTTTAGTGGTGGACTGGGCAGTGTTGGGTTAACAGTTGGACTCGATGATCTTAAAGGTCTTTTCCAAGTAAACGGCTCTACGATTCTATAATTTATTGTGTTATGCTGAGGCTTGGATCTAAAATCCTGTTTAAAATAACACTTATAGAAGCGCAGCTTTAATCAAATACCAGCCTTCAGAAATATTTACTTCCGAATTGGTAATATAGTAAAATGAATGGCCATTATTATATAATGTTGAGGAAATGCCGGTTTTGTCAATGTCTTCTATCACTCACTTTGTTTTTGAACATTGCAGTTTCATTTATTAGATGGTCTCTTCTTTTTCTTTATGGAAGCTGACACCTGCATACTGAGCACTGCTAAAATTGTAGTGGAAGTTAAAGGAACTGGGAATACAGAAAGTACAAATTAGTACCCAAATTATTGGTACCAATGGCAGTTATGGAGAAAATCCGTTTCTCCTTCTCGCCCCCACAGTCTCTAATTTCATTTGCTTAAAGAATGAGGTTTCTCAAACATTATTTAGTTTAGTTCTCAGACTTACTGCTAGGCGTGAATAAATGAGTTCTTGGATTAATGCTGAAAATACTAAGTATGAGAAACAGATTTGAAATATGTACTAATCTGCATGCATACATTTGTGTGTGGGTGGGTGTATTTACATGTATACTTTTTTTTGCAGTTGATATGTCTGCAAAATAGAAAAGATTCAAATACTGAAAATACATAAAATTAGTGATTTTTGTCTTTTTATACTGCAAGAAACAATATACAAATATAGGTCTAGTTTCATTGGCGGAAAAACCCCAATACAGTTTTCTAGAGCAGAAGGTTAGTGAGAAATACGTAGGACATCTGTATAAACGCATATAGTTTGACCTGCCATTTTAAAAAGTAAAGGTGCTATTTTATACCTTTTCCATGTTCTGGTCTTGTGTCTTCCCCACCCCAGCAAATTCCGATGTAATTCCCATCAGTTTGGAATCCCCCATGTGGCAATTCCCTGCAGTGCAGCAACCTTGATGCTTTAATTTTCAGAATTCATCGTTAGTATATTTTGTCAGAAATGGTAAAGAGAAGGGCTTGAGGGGATATAAACTGACAGGCTTTACTTAAGAGAAAAATATTTCAGGAAGCAAATAGAGAATGTTGTGTCTTTTCCCTATTAGTAGGTGGTGTTTATTTCTTTTCTGCTTGTTGGGCAATTATTTTAAAGCTGGAGGGTGTGATAATACGTAAAATACAAGCACCCTATATTTAGTTACAATAAATGTTTACAAGTAGAGGTATTTTAGCAATTGATTAGTGTTTAAAATATTTTTTTCCTTTGGAAATTCTAGTTGGATGTAGTAAAAAGAGTGAAAGTGACTTAGACTAATAATATCTTGTACTTCAAAAGAAAAGAGTATTTTTTAATGATAAAAAGTAATTTTGTCTACCACTATGGACAGCTAAAGCACATGCATGACATTCAGTGTAGCAATTTCAGTCCTGCACTAATAGCTCTGTAGAGTCACTTGTTTCCCCAGCATAGGTATTTTCTTTTTGTTTTATTTTTTAATGTGCCTGTGAAAAACTCTACATGCATGCAGGTTTATTTTGTGAGTCCGGAGGTTTTCTTTCTCACAGTGCTGCTTATACAGTACTTAGAAATGTGCAGAATTACCTGGAACTGACTTTTTTCAGGCTTGTCGACTCAGTGGTTGGGCACGATATTTTGTACACAGAACTTCTATAATTTTCTTTTTATTTTTCAGTATTACATGTCATGGCAATTTAATTTTAAAAGATAGTTTCGTTTTGATCAGCTGTTTTCACATCTTCTTTATTAGCTCAGTAAAATTAATATTAAGGGCTGCATTTAATAAAAAATTCTTTGAGGAAACTAGACTGTAACCTTAAACTGGTGAGTGTAGATGACAGGTGAGATAGCAAGTAATTTCAGAGAATAAGCTTCAGCAAACTGAGCCTTCCTTCCATAATCACGTCTCCTGCATTTAACTTCTGTTTACATGACCTTCCATTATCATTTGGGTGTAATCTATATAACAGTTGTCCATGTGGTAGAGAATAATTTATACCAACTTCAGTATTTTGGAATAAAATGAGATAAATTACCATGTTCTGCACGTATTGGACTTCTCACAGTCTGTTTTCCACCGGGTTTGCAATACTCTTTCATAGGCAGAAATGGCGAATGTAGTCGAGAGCTAGGAAGATTTCATCAAGACTTGTTTTCATTTTGAGAGCAGTCAGAATTGCTCGGAGGATTTCTTAAGCAAGTGGCAAACTTCTGCTGTAGGGAAAGCTCGTCTTGCCCTCCCAAATGTAGGCATCTTTGGCATGGTCAGTAAAACCCCTTTGTTAAATTATGTTGCTAAAGCCGCTTGTTAGTTCCCTCTTGCAGGTGGTGCCCTGAACGTCTCCCAGTACCTCCAGCCTTCAGTGAGTTGACATAAGGTTGAGCAGATGACAGAGATGCTTCTCCTTTTAGAAATGATGTGGTCTTTAATGGATAGCAGAACTACGCTCACAAAATGTAATTAAAAAGCTTGTACAATGCATAACCCTTGTGAAATGTTGTTTCGTCTGGAAACCACCAAATTACTGTCTCCTGCCTGCAACGTACATGCGAGAATTTTCTAATGTCACAGATGAAGAAAAGCTATGTCACGGTATAAGTAAACTCTATGCCACAGCTAGGCCTCGAGTAATATGCATTTTGTTCTCCCTGTGGTTGTTTTGGGCTCTAGGCGTATAAAGGAGAATTTTTTTGATAGTGGAGCTAAAGGAAGGACATACATTAGGAACCTACCAAACTGATAATTGTGGAGCAAATGCTCATTTGTGACGTTTTCTGCCACAGAAGAAAGGTGTTCCAGAATCAGGCAATAGTGGCGAGTTCTAGACAAAGCTGTAGGCTTCCGTAAAGATTTTAAACCGAACTTGACAGACTTATAAAAGCAAAAAAATCCTGAGCTCCTCTCGAAGGTACTAATTTTTACCAGCCCTGAGTACAGATTATTTCTCATACTGCTTCGGTTGCACTTGTGATTTTGGGTTTCTGTTATACTTGTAGGACTCGAGCCAGATGTTTACATTGCATTTTGGTGTGGGTGGAGAAACAGCTGGTAATTTAAGTGCCTCAGCTTCTTGACTTCTTAGAGTGAATAATTTTTAAAAAGGGATCCTTTTCCAGGGATGGCTACTGAAGCAGATAACCCCAAAATGCCAATTATTTTGTTTCTTAATAAAAGAGCCATGAACTTGAGGTTTGGGGTGTTTAGCACAGCTTGATGCATGCAGCCGGCTCGTAAATGTTACCAGAGCAAATTAAGGAAGTAAGAATTCTGCGAAGACTTTGCAACATCATTTAAACAGGTGTTCTTTTTCTTTAGATGTGCAGATATTAAGAATGAAATTATTATCTGCAGTTTGCCTGTAGCACATACGAGTTTTAAAAGTCTCTTCTGTTAAAGAAGCAGCTGATAAAGTGCTTTTTCTGCAGAAGCTGGTAGCTGGGTGTCGAACAGTCACTGTACCCAAAGCTGTGCTGGTATTTTGTTAACTATAAGTAGTTAACAAAGCAGTATATACAGTTCAGTCTTGCCAATTTCAAATCTGCCAGAAACGAATAAAATGTGAGTGGTAGGACTGCCAACTATAAGCAGTTAATAGTTATTCCGAAAGAAAAGCAGAAATGTTTTTGTGGACTTACAGAAGAGCTGAGGTTGGACAGGATCTCTGGAGGTAATCTAGTCCACACCCCCTGCAGAAAACAGACTCAGCTAGACCAGGTTGCTTTCTTTTCTCAAATTTTTTTTTTTTTGCAATGCTTCTAAGAACATCAAAACAGTCATAAGCTTAGTTCTGAAAAAAACCCAACCCACTGAATTGTGAATTTGAATTGTGGTATTTTCATAGGCTTATGATGGAGATCTTAACATAATCATCACTAAGATACTACTTGGAGCACACACAACTGAGTAAAAATGGGTTCTGAAAACACAAACTCTGTAAGGTACCCCGAGGTCAAGTTATCAGCATATTTTAATTTTAATGCATGTCACATTACCTTGGTTGTATATAAGAGTGAGGGTTGCTGTGCATTCAGAGCATCTTTTTGTAGCAGCCTGTCAAATACTCTATTAAAATAGTCACATGTCACTTTGTCTTTCTAGAAATAGAGACTGAAATACGGAGGAATGAATTTAGGTTCACCCTGCAGTAATAAGAGGTGGAAAAATGAAACACCCAATTTTTAATTTTACAACACACAAAAAAGTTCATGCTTCTGTTTTTAGTTTGATTTACTTGTTTAATCACAGTTGTATTTGAGTCAGCTGCAGAATGACATATATTGGGTACAACTGATATTTTAATGTGCATACTTTTCACTATGGTGTTCATATACATAGTGACTAAAAGTAATTTTGTGAAGCAGGAGCTTGCATTTGAGAAAAGGATCTGAGATGGGGGAAGAGGGCTGTAGAAAACTGTAATTTTTATTTATTTTTCGCCCTCTGACTCTCCTAAACACATTTAATCCATGGAGTGCTCTGCCCTGTTTTCATCCCTTACAAATGATTTTCATTTGAACATGTCGTTTTGCTTTTTCTGTTGCAATGAAGATCAAAGTGACACAGGTCCACCACGAGTGTTCAGCAGCTCTTTTCAGTCTTGGACCTTAAAGTAATAGGATTAAGTTAATTTGTTCCTTTCTTAGATCTCTCTCAAGGCATGTGGCACTGGGATGGTTAGTTATTATTGCATGCTGGATGCTTTGCTTTTTTTGTTGTTGATATTTATAAATAGAAATAGAAATATACTCCTAGTTCTAAAAAAAATTTGTAATTCGTTTAAAGCATAAAAAAAAAAAAAAGCTATGCTAACAAGAAGCACTCAAAACTATTAAATGAGGAGTGTTTGTACGCAATTCTTTGACATGATTTTCTTTCTTCATGAAACATTTAAGGAGCATTGGGTCCACCACCAGTGATACCAGAAAGAAGGATAGCTGCACAACTTGGCTTTTTAAGCCACAGGCCTGAAGCAATGTTTGAGGTCTCCTGTTTCAAATGTAGGCACCAGTGGCATGTAGTTTATTTTTCCTGTGGGTTTACAAGTAGATTAGCGTTTGGGGAAGAAAGCAGTAGGGCAGAGTGGAGTCAGGTTTTATGATAATGAGTTTTATTGATTCACTGCCATAATATGTTATTGCAAAGGGTGCTTGCATTAAGCCATGAGTACTAGTAGTGGGAATAGTTTAAAAATAAATGGGGAGATAGCCTCACTCTCCACTGTGTTTCTGATATGATGTTGTTAATAAGCAGATGGTTAATTTTTTTAAAACTTACTATGTAGAACAGTGGGTAAGGTTGTAGACATAATTTCTTTTTTAAATCTAAATTTCCTTGCCATTACGGTTTTATTACTGTATAAACTTTAGTGATAAGATAATACAAATTATTAACCTATTCCATTTATCTTAGTCTCTTAGATGTTTTTATTCCTTTTTATCCAGAGTTTTTTATTAATACCAAGGCAATCTTTGAGTTGCTTACAAGAGTAATTATGAATTTCTGAACATTTCGTATCTTTTTTTTCTAGCTCTGAAAATATGAGAAATAATTTTACTTCAGACAGCATGAGGAAAACAGCAGCACGATTGTATCTTTCGCTTCTTCATGCTGTGCCTGCATCTTAATTTAAGAAAATCCATCAATATCCTACCAATAAAAAACACACTAGAAAACAAGAAAACTCCCAAGAGGCCCCCCCTCCAATTGCAATTCAGAAGGTGCTTTGATAAATGGGCTTCTCAAACCATAGTTTGGTATTTTGTTACCCATGTCCTCTGACAGCATCCAGCCTCACCTAGTGCTGCCAGCCACCCTCAGAGCCTCAGCTGAAACTTTTCTGCTGGCACTGTCGTCAGCTCTGCTTGATTTGCTCCTTTTTGCTCGTTTTCCTTGATGGCGTATCATAAATCTCATTTTTAGAGCTTGTGTAGACTGAAAAAGTTTTTCTCATCTCCTGCATGCCATTTTTGAGGGGGTCAGTTGCTGGTGAAAAAGTAGAAGAGGTCTTCTTCTGGCCTACCGCCTTACCTTGTCCAGTTCTCAAGCTGCGCTACCAGTCACAATTTATTTTATTTTTTAAAATGATGTCCTCCTACTTTCCATTTGCCATGCTTCTGCTCAAAGGTGACTATTTAGCCAAGCTAAATCAGATATGGAGAAGCCTCTTCCATCCGTATCCCAGGTCCCACCATGCTGCGGAGCTGTGCAACTTTGTGCTCCTTCTTGCATGATACTTGGTGTACTGGTGAAGGCAGGGCTTGGTTTTCATCCCTATGGAAATGGAGAGAAAGTCATCTTCCTCGTCTCTAGCACGAGTTTTGGTTTCCCCAGCAGTGATGGCCCCAGTAGTTGGATGCTGGCCCCAGTTCTTTCCCTGACTTGCTTTGGTAGGAGTATATCTTCCACCTTCCCAGCCGTATGGTGAAACTTTTAGATCTTTCCTAGCCTTCAGGGGGAGGCTCCCATCAGCCCTCCACATGCTGTTGCAGGATCCTTCTGTTTTTTCCCATTTTGCCCTTAATAAATACTTCCATATTTCTTGCTTTTCCGTGTCTTCGTAATATATCCCAGTCTTGATCCGAGAAGAACACCTGAGGAGGTTCAGGTAGCCCGGAGCAGATCAGCTGTGACTGGTTTTACCCAAGCCTGGGATGAATGGCTTTTTGCTTTTGAAGCTGTGTATGTCTACGAGCAGACAGAGGAATAAAATATTTGTCAGAATTATTCCTCCCGTAAATATTAGATAGAAAAGCGAAGTTATAGGCAGGGAATGGGATGATAAAAGCTATTGCTCTCATGTAGCTCCGAAGACCCTGAGCGTACCTGTGCTCGTACTGCCTATCTGTTGGTTTGAACTATTTCTGTGTGCATTATCCTTTTGAGCCTGTATCTACTAGGGCAGATCTTTGTCTGTGTCTCTGCTGATTTTATTTCTTGTTGCGCAATAAATGCATTTCAAATAGATACTGTTGCCACGTTTTAGCAGGCTTGTATTAATTCTTTGGAATTTTGGGGGGAGCTGAACAGAGAAGATTAGTCAAACATTCGGTGTCTTTGATATTCCCTGTTATATTAAAAACAAACAAAAAACCCCTGCAGAAGTATCTAGGTCTAGTCTTGGTCCCACTAAATTTGCTGGTAGATTTGTAGTTAAGTGTTTTCATAAAAATGATGATCCTTTTGAAAATTTTGTCCCCTGTTACTTACTTACACCATTCCCTCCCTACCAGTGCTCTTTATGTATTTTGCTTCGCATACAATCCTGGTATCATTTGGAAGCCTTATACATGGGTAAGAATGGAAAAAGTTTTAGGCTTCAAAAAGAAACTGCTTTTTAACAAAGCACCAATTAAAAATTTTCCCATAGTACTTTGTGGAAAATTTTCACTTTTGTCTTAATCCTTTACTTTTTGAGAATGAACATTTAAGATCTTCACTGTAAGTTGTAATTTTTGAGCTCATGTTATGAAGAATAAGAGATTTTTTTTATATGTATGCATATATAAAAATGGATAAATACATAGATATATACATACACACATACAAATATGTGTGAAGTAATATACTTGGGGTGGGGGGGAAAACAAAGCCTGTTTGCCTAGTACAGGTGTATTTGCTTTCCGGCTGTAGCATTCGATGTAACTAAAAAGTCCAAATCCCTGCCTATGTTTCTTATGTCACTTAGTCATAGCTATGCTATTAGCTCGACTTTAATTTGGGCATTCTGAATGTTACTTCCAACATCCCCTGGAAATATAGTTGTTTGCTACTAGAATATTTATTTTGGAGTAAAAAATATGTTACCTAGAATATTTCTCTAGTTCTTGGAGTGAGATAGGCTTTGGCAGCAGCAAGACTCCTAAAGGGTGAGACCTGTTTGCATAGAAAACTCCAGAATTTGGATTGAGCAGCCAGCTGCTTTTGAGGATTTTTTTTTTTCTTTTCTTTTTTTTTGAGTCCTATATTCCAGACCAAAGCTGCAGTTCAGGAGGAAACCCTTTTTTTTATGGGGGCATTGGAAAGATGGTCTCCAGCCTATTCTTCCTCTAACGAGCTGATGGTCAGGGATGTGGATAGTTACTGCTTGGATGCTGTGATTCCGCGTGAGGCCAGGCTGGAGGAGACCACCAGACCAGGTACTGGTCCCATTCCTGTCCTGGTGCCCACGGCGTGCCAAGCTCTTTGGGAGACAGCGAGAAGGAGGAATGGTGACCCCAAGTGCAGAAGACAAGACTAGCAGTAGAATTACCCCAAGCTAGGATGGCCCTGCAGCTTAAGTGGAAAAAAAATTACAAGCGGTGAATCTAGAGGTCATCTGTCTGGTTTGAAGAGACAGATTCTGATCTGATAATTGCTCCTTTATCTCAACTTTTGGGTTGGTTTGTTTTTTGGGGTTGGTTTTTTTTTTTTTTTTTAAGTCTTGATTGATGAAGCAGTTCTGTTTACATGGGTCATGGACCATGTATGTTTTGCTCTTTTTGTTAGAGATTTAAAAAAAAATAATCTAGGTTTGTCTTAAAATTAGTTTTTTCCTACCATAGTAAAACCTTACAGCCTAAATTTCAGGGAAAACTGCTTTGGCCTTTTTTTTTTTTTATTGACTCCCGTTAAGTAAGAGGAAATATGAGGCTATTTCCCCATCATTAAAAAAAAAAATACTGCTCGCTACGTGTTACAGATTAAGGTTTCATAAAAGCAAACAAGACTTCCTTTAATTTTAGTTTAGAGGAGCTGAATTTAGGCATCTGTGATGATATTCTGCATAACGTAGATTCACGCCTCCATCTGTCCTTTGGAGTGTGTCTGAGCTGGGCTCGGACTATATGTCACCAGCGGTAATAACACTTGTGATTCTACCACAGTTACCGTGTCAGTATTCCAGTGCCCGAATACATTTTACCTTCTGCGTGTAAATATATCGCTTCCTCCACCTATAAATTGAGGCTGTGAAAGTAGAATGTGGCAGACGTCTAATAGTGTTCAATAGCATAAAGAAAGAAATGAAAAATAGTCATTGCCGGAGACTGCCTGTTCAATTTGGAAAGGTGGATTACAGTTAAGGAAGCCGACGTTCGGTTAGGGGAATGGGAGAACCCAATTTTTGCAGGAGGACTTCAGACATTTTCCTGAGAGGTGGTTAGGACACCAGTATTATGTCCCATTTGAAAACAGTCTTGCATTTCCTCAGCACCTTGTTGAAGTACTGATCCAGTACTAACTGAAATTAAACCGTATCAGTTGCTACAGTGGTCAACGTGGACTTGGCTGTGTTATCTCCCTCGATAATTAACTGAACCGCGTCTTCTTAAGTCATTGAAATTTAGCAGAATCATACTACGTGGTGATAAACGTACCAGAAGATGTCTGTGAGTATTTTCTTGCATATAAGTAATTTTTATGTAATTTTGAGTGGTCAGAGATTGCTACACAATGAGTTCTGTTATAAGAAAAATGTGATTTCTGTTGGAAATTCAGTTCTTTAGCCTCTCCATCCCTGGGCATATGTATCAGTGTTAAATAAAGGTAGAATATCAGGTAAACTTGAGTAGCTGTGTTACCTTGCAGCCAGATGTTATATCTTGCAGATAGTAGCAAGCTAATTAAATGTAATTATATATCTATAAGTATATAAAATAGATATTATTTCTTTTTTTCTGCAGTGCAATAATGTTTTTCTTCTTTTGAATTTCCTTTTGAAATCTCGTAACCTATATTGTATGTGTTACTCCTCTAGACTCAAAATTTTAAAAAGCAGTATCTCTTCAGAGTGGCTTTATGTGCTTGCACTCATGAGTGAAGAAAATTCAAAAAAATATTCCAAGAAAAGCACATAGAAAGTCAGTTGTGTATTTCTTTTCTGTTGCTTGTCTCTGAAATCTGGCTTACCTTACAATTCACAAGACAGAATGGGGGGGGGGGGACGTGGATAAAACAGGAGTTCTGCCCTTTCCTGACATTTTCAGTCAATCTTCCAGTCAATCTGCCTTGGATCTTGTCCCCATGACTTCTGTATTTATCTGACACCAGACCAAGGCACTGGGAAGACAAGGGAAAGTCCTTCAATTCCTAGTCCAGGTTTTCTTCTCGTTTCATTGCAGAGCCATATCGTGTTTAATAACCTGAAACCTCAACAGGGTGTCATGTACTCTGTATTATGAGGGATGAATAAACATTTTATTAGATCTTTTTACCTATTTATGATCAGTCATGTTTTGTTCTGCAGAATCTTTTTTTTTTTTTTTTTTTCCCTTCCTCTGTAAGGACAGAGGAAAGTTGTTAACTCTTCTACCATTTCTGAATTAATCTAATTTTAACAAATCTTTGCTATTCTCAATTTCATGCAAATACCAGTGACATTACTTCTGCAAGTAGTTGGTATGTCTCTCCACGTTTAGAAAATTAAGCACTAATTCTCACTGTGGGCTAGAACAGTCTGTATTGCATGACAAATAAGGTTTAAGAATGCAGTAAAAAAAAAAAAAAAGCACAACCACAAATTCAGAGAAGAGCTTTGCTTTCTAGCACTCAAAATGTTCGGCAGTACACAAAAGATTGTGTAAAATTGACATGTTTTAGCAACTCCCAAAATGTAAGAGGTTGGGTTTTTTTGTTTGTTTGGGGTTTTTTTTGCCATTATTATATAAGTACTTGGCAGCTTATATTTTCCTGAAGCATTCTATTGACTGGGATGAAGCCACTTTTCTATAAAACACTTTTAAGTGCTTGCTTTCACTTGCAGACTTTCTCACCCACGACCTAAAATGGTCATGTTAAAATAATAGTATGCCTTTATAAAATGGATGGGTTGTAGGTCCTCCCAGCACTGTAGAGAGAGCCCTCAGACTCCTTGCAAACAGCAGAACCCCCTGAAAAAGGGAAAGAGGAGGGAAGAAATCTTTCCGGAGGCTGCACGAGCGGCTGAAGTGAGGGCAGAGCTCGTGCTCCGAGCTCGCTCCGTTTCAGGGTCGTGTTGCTTGAGATGCAGCAAGGGCCCGTGTCGGACTTCGTTGACAGGGAATGCCCTTGTTTGCATTGGAACCCCAATTTTCTGCTGCTTTAAAGCTATAAACAACCAAAAAGTGGTGACTATCAGGATAGTCCTGATGACTGATGACATCTCTGGAAGTTACGATGACAGGTAGCACAAGTTTAGCTTATTTGGTACGGTGCCTTCTACCGCTCACACTCTCTAGGAATGGACAGATTCCCCAAATATGGCTTATTGGATGTTAATTGTTGTCTGTGGTCTTTTTCTTACTCTCTTATCTCTTGAATATATATTACGTTAAATCTCACAGGTGTTCTTCCCTCCGCTAATTGTCCATGTTGCATTTGTGCAGCGCTGAACACAGCTGAATCCTAATCGATGTCTAAGGTCGAGCTGCTCTATTTGCAATACAGCAATAAACAATAAGAAAAACCAACACGATAATTGTTTACCTAGTGATGGATTGTACTGAGACACTCATCCATTTTTATCCAGCCCTTACAGTGGTAATATTTGATTTTCACGTGATTGACTTCTTACTATTTAGGTTGAAATTCCAGTCCTACTTTCTACTCACCTTTGATAGTTACTCAAGCAGCTGCAGTGTCAAAGCAGAGCGTAAGTTATAGCTGCGACAGTTTTGCTCATTTTATGTTTGTTTGGGAAGGCGAAGGGAAGAGGGAGAGCAGAAATGGGAAGGGAGAGGCCAGAGGAGCCGTCAGTACTGGTTTGCTTTGGTAAACTCGGAGCATGGATTTGCTGTCCTTGCCTTCATTGTGCTTCTCTGCACTTTTTTGCTCTTCTTCACACTGGAAGATTGTGCTTTTCGCTGCATGGATTTCTCTGTCTTAAGAACAATAAGGCTGATGGTTGGAAATGCGCTGAGCAGAGGAGCTCTGCAGTCTTTCTTTCTGCACAAGTCATTTGAACCAGTTCAGCATTCTGGTTTCTGTCTCAGCAGTATTTAAATTTACTTGTTAGCTATTTCTTTCCCCGCTGATTAGATATTTTGTTTTGGTTTATACCCTGAGTTTCATTTAACATTGTGTCCTTACACTGTTTAGCTGTTACCAACACACAAATGAGAGGCAGTTCTGCAAGAAGACTCCTTGAAGCTTTCCGTATGGACCTGTGTCATCCCTCTATAAATCATCATCTTGATTGTGGAAAAAAAAGTTGGCAAGGCTCATTTAAGGCTTTTTTTTTCTTTCTTGGTTATGTAAATACAGCACCACAGCAGCTGACTGAAAGCAGCCGAAATTTTTGACTCAAATGATGTTTTTTGTCATACACCCCAAGAAACAAAGTCATTCTCAGGAGGCACTTTGTAACGTACGGGTGGTACAAAAAGGACAGGGAGTTTCCTCCTAAGCTCTTACAATTCACGTGTGACAGACTCCAGTATTTTTAGTTGTTGTCAGAACGATGAGGTTTATGGTCCTCAAAGGAATCCAGGGTCTCAGCTACCTTATAGGTATAATTGCAGATGTTTTCAGAGTTAATACAAACATCTAAACTTTTTTGGATTTTGCTAAGCGATCAGCTTCACTGATAACTTGTGGCAACGAGTTCTGCAGGTTAATTATGCATTTAATTGGTTTCAAATTTGTTGCTTTTCAATTTCACTGTTCACTGAATATCTCCTCGGTCTTGTATTATGAGAAGGGAGTAAATAAGAGAGCCTGACTCACCTTCTCCGAACATTTAATTATTTTGTATACCTCTATCCTGTACCCTTCTACATACACAAAGCACTTCTGATGGTTTTGGTCTTTATGGATCTCCAGCTGCTTTCTTCTCCAAAGCTTTTGGCTGTAGTGACCAGAGCTCTAGGGGGATCTGGGAGTTTATTTAGTCTATGTCAGATAATGCAATCTTGGTCCGGTACTGTCTTCTCTTTTCCCTTTTCTTCATAAATCTCTTTTCTGTTTTTATTTAGGTATTGGTACGCATGGGACAAGTTTTTATTGGCTTGCCTGAAGGAATATAAAGTCTTTCTCTGGGGGTTTACAATCAGAATCAAAATGCGTCACGTGGCTGGTGCAGGCTTTTGCTTCCAAACTTTTCCATTCGTCCTCACTGGATCCTGCCTGTCTTCAGGCTGCTTGGTCCTTGTAACTTAAACAGCTTCTTGTGATGTTCCACATGAATTAAGGGGATCTCCAGTTGTGATCATCTCAACGTGTCCCTTTCTCTAGATGACTGAAGTCATCTCAATTGTAAACTGCCTGAAACGTGGGACATTGACCACATAATCTGCTCTGGTTTGACATTTTTGGCCATTTCTATCCAGTAATTTTTATTAAACCTTTGAGCATTTAATTGGATTTTATGACTAATTTGCTTTACTTTTTTTTGTGTAAGATATTGTTGAATTATTTTTGAGTATCCCATTGGACAACTGTTTTATTCTTTCCTACTGCGAGAAAAAATTATAGTAAAATGTAGAACCATGTTTTTGTAACAGCCAGTCTCTGCCCTGCTATGTTAATCTCACTAAATGTCATGTCAACAAACTTACATGACAAGGATGTTGGAGTAAGGAATAGAAATGTTAGCATCAGACCGTCTCTTAAATATATTTCCTGCCTCCAATTAGTAAATGATATTTATAAGTTCGGGGGTTTTTTAGTTGCTCAGTCCCAAATTACTAGCACACTCAGATATATGCCATCTCAACTGGGCAGGACTTAACAATTTTTTTTTAAATTCTTTTCATTTGTTTTTCCAGCATGGTCTTTACAAAAATCAAGTGTTTGTCTCCCTTACTGTCTTGTATTAAGTCTGCTTTTTCCATCAATTTTATATATTTTCTGTGCTTAGAATATTATTTATTTCTGTTAGAATAATACAAACACCAGCAGAGCTTGAAGTATAATTATGTTAAACACTGCACAGATGTGTAGTGAGTTTCCAGGCTGTGCCCTAGAGACTCTGCAATCAAATGAGAAGAGAAATAAAAGTGCAATGAATGGAAGATGGACATAGAAATTCAATGACACGTGTTATAGGATTATATGAAAGGAAGATGCTCCCCAATAATCAATAGGTAAATCAATCCCAGCTCCTTTCAGAGGTACTCTGCTCAAGGCAGTAATTCCCTTGTGGGTTTATTTCAGACTAAGTTGCTAAAACTTTAAAGAAAATTCTGAAAGACCAGCATTGTAATTTGCTAATTAAAATACGAGGAGCATTGAATCTTGCTGTATGCCCACACATGCTTCCTGCCATTTCCCCCCATTCTCCCAAGGCTTTGCTTTCTAGCTTTGCTGCATGTTAGTTTGTATTTAATAATTTAAACGGGTATAGTAACTTTTCTTATCACATAGGATTTTCACTTAGTTAAATGCTTTAGAGATACAATGAAAAGAACTGCGTCCTATTATTTGCTTGAACTGAGTTTTCAAAGTGTTGCGAACAACGAAACAGAAGAGTTAAAAAGCAATGACTTATTCAGTGGGATAACTTTTGTATAGCCTTGATGTATGTGACATACCAATTAGCTATAAATATTTTCTTTACCGTGTCAATTTTTTGTGTATGTTGTTGGGAGAAGGTCTTTCGTGAAAGCTGTAGTGTTCCCAAAACAGACCAAAATGATACTCCCCTGGCAATGCTGAGGCTAAATGCCTCAATATTTTTGCTGTTAATTCATATGCCCTATTTAAAAGATTAGCTTGTTGCCGAGTTACAACTTCTGTGTTAAATTACCTACTATTTGCAGTTCTTTTTTTATCGGGCTGATTAGGAAAAGATCTCTGTTTTGGAATAATGGTAAACAGTATGGCTGCATTATTTGAAAGACAGTCAATCAGTTTTGATGCTTTGTTTATTACTAAAGAGAAGAGTTCAATTTAACAAGATCTAATTTCCAAAAAAATACAGATAATCTATTGTTTTAAAGGTATTTTTAAGTAGCGCCTTCTTGAACATCCAGAAAGGAAGGTACTGCTTATATTGTATCTTTCAAATTGAGAAACACATGATGTAGTTACAAGTGATTCAATTTTGTGTCTTAAGCAGAAATCAATAACCTGAATAGCTGAGAAGAAATAAATGTACTCTTATTTTGTATTCAAAAGTGGATTTACCTACTTGGGCTTCATCATTTTTTGCCTTTAGTGGAAAATGGTTACCAGGATAACAGACTGAGCAGCCAGTTCCAATGATGCAACTTGTGTTGGAAGGAAATTATATCAATTCATGTATAGTTTTGATCATTTGATACAAGAAGTAGGATATTCGCGGATGGAAAATAACATTGGAGAATGTGCAGTCCCTGACGCTGCTAGACCTCTAATAAAGAGAGGATACATTAAGTTTTCTATGGGATTTCAGATGAGATTGACTTTGAAGTGGGCTTCAACGTGATGTTGGGTTTTCATTGCTTATATTAGTGCAGCATCTATAAGAATTATTTCACTGTTTATCTTCAGTCTACTGAATCTTCAGTTTACAAGGCAAAAGAAATAAGCTGTGGCTTTTAAAAATATAATAATATAATACCAAAGTGTTGACAAATGATGCTGGATTCCTGAAGCAAGAATAAAGATTCCTAGATGGAAAGCTTAGAAGATTTCAAAATTTTCTCTAGTCTGAATATTTAGGTATTAGGCAACTGAGGTGCAAGTTTCTTCTTACTGACTTGTTTTTGGACTTCAGTGGTGATCTGGAGTGAGAACACCTTCTGGAAGGGTTGTGGTTCCTTATGTTTTCCTTTGGTTTACATGATTTGTTGTTTTAAAGTACATCAAACATTGGCTCACAGTGCTAACTAATACCTTTTCTTGATCTTTCTGTTGTTGATTTCATCCAGGAATTTCAAAGTACGTCTGTAAAATTATCATTAGATCAATTCTGAACACAGTAAAAAAAGACACAAAAGACTTACTAGAAGAGCGGTGTAGCAACAAAGGTGGAAGTAGAACATAATCCTAAGTCAGTTTACTGGCAGTTGTTTTTCCTGAATTTTACAGGATAATAGTTCTCTTGCTCCATTTTTTAATAGAGAAATCCACTTCGGCTCATACGGAGCAGTCTATGCTTCTTTAAGATTAGTGGAAATCTGCATATTTGACATATGACTGAAACATCAGAAGCTGTCAGAAGTGGTTATAGACATTGTTTGAATTGCTACAAATACCTGGCAGCAGTACAGATAGTCTTTAAAATGTTTGATCTTCTTGGACTCTGTTAGTTAAATGAAAAGCATGTACACAGTTTCAGAAATAAGTCATGCCTTTCTTTTATTCCCATTGACATACATATATGTAATACAGATTTGTTTAGCATCTCTTTTTTCTTTGAACTATGATTGGATGGAAACAGGAGGCTTTTCTGCATATTGCTAATGAATATAATAGTCATGAATGTATTTTAATTGTTACTTTCAAGAAAATAAAATCTTCAGAATCTGTTGATTTCAAACTGAACGAACCAGATGGTTCACCCAGTGAGGAGCGGAGTTTGGTGCTAAGTGCAGCTTTTCTTTCGTACTCATATTGCTCATTTCATAGGAGCTTGGTACGATTGTGTGATCTTTCTGTCTCTTGTTTTGGGGGGCAGGATCATGAAATAAGTCAGGCTGGAAAGGACCTGGAGTCCTCTCAGGTGATTAATGGCTCGGTACTTATCTGCTGCGGTTACTGCTTCTCCACCTTGAGCCCTGTCTCTGCACGCACGGTCTGGGAGACCTTGCCGATGAAGAAGGCTCAGGAGAGGGTGTTCAGTCTCCATGTCGGGGGGTTTCAAACCCCAGATGGATACGGATGGATACGGCCTTGAGGTACCAGGTCCCTTAGTTGACCCTGTTTCGAGCAGGAACTACGTGAGCTCCTGAGTTCCCTTTGGTTATCTCTGCTATACGTGTCTGCTCTCCCTAAATCATCCACCTCCTTCAGCAGGTGTCCCACATTTTCCTTGTTCGGCTTTTTACTTCTAACTTGTCGTTGGAGCTCTTCTTGTTGGGACAAGAACATCAATGAACTCAGGTCTTGGCGGAGAGCAATGTTCCTCTGCATTTCAGTTGCCTGTTCCTGTGGCTTGCATTAGGAATTAGAATCCGTAATTCTTTTTCGTTTTTTTCCTCCGTTGGTCTATAACTAGATTTAGTAAATGAAGCTTAATGTCACATGTTCTGTACAGACTAGATCGTAAAATATTTGTAAAGTCAATTTTTTCATTTTCTCCATTAGCCTCCTCTGAATGTGATCTTTTTTGTCTGCACTACTGATTCTTTTAGGACTTCATTATTTTTAGAAAATGTACTGTAGCACATTTACTAGTAATTACAAAAGCTTGTTTTAATTACAGTTGTCAAAGAATATGTTTTATGATGCATTGTTGTTGGTGCTGTTTCTAATTCATAACTATTCTCTACCTTTACAAGTGGAAATTAACCTAGGGTGGTTGGTTTTGGGTTTTTTTTACGTGATGTGTCTGGATCATTTTTTGTGGTTAGGAATGATTTTGTGAATAGTGCTAGCTTCAAAAAGAAATTACTTGGGGGGAAGGGAGAAGCATATTTTCCTAAGAACATCCATAAGTTACTCCTATTGCCCATTCAGACTGATGTGTGTATTAAGATGTTGAAACAGAAGGTTAAAATTTAAAACTGTTGCTATCCAACGTATATTAAATGTGGAAACTGAGCATCATTTTTATTGGGACACTATATGCAGTGAATGAAGATTGTAGTTTTGCTGACCATAATGAAGTATACAAATAACAAACGTTTTTCATCTGTTTTTATCAACGTGTAAATGTGCATGCACAGGGCTATACGTGATGGGTGAATGTAGTCCACTGCAAAAGGGTGTCTGGGCAGAGCGATTTAGTGGACATCAAATGCCGAACAAGTGTTTTACAACGTGACATAGTCTGCACCTGAGTGACGTTAGTGTCACCGAGCTCGTGAATTCACACCCTGCTTTAACCTACAGAGGCGCTCATCCAGCCAACCTCAAGGCGCAGAACGAAAGGCAAATCTCCAGCAACGCGATGGTGAAAGATCACTTTTCGAGGTCCGCCCTCTTGTAGTTCTGGTGCGTCACATTCACCCTGACCTGCCAGCAGTTCTCCCGTGAGATGGCCGTGCTTCTGGAGCTGCTGAAGGCCAGCCCTCGGCCGCCGCGTTCTTTTGCCTACTGATCCATTAACCTTTTCTCCAAAGCACACGGGCTCGCCTGAAGGCCTGTAGATATTCCATGCGACCTTTCCCATGAGAAAAGCCCTCCTCGCTCTCGTTAGCGTTGCGTTTGACAAATCGCCTTGGTCTTGTAAAGCCGTTGCGACGGGGTGCCCTCTCAGCCCCCGAGGCCTGGTCTCACTCGCAGCCTTGCGTGTGGCTTGGGAGACCCGGTCCCGTGGTTGTCGTCTTACCCCGTCCTCTGACGTTCTCGGTGGGGTGATGAAGAAATGACCACGAAGCAGCTTGGCCAGCCCGAGGCAGAGCACTTTCGCATGGCTGACGATGGTTTATAAATTTAGTGTCAAACTGAACTCTTATTTTGAAGCGGATTCTTCTTCTTTGCCAGAAGAATGCAAACGGAAGCCATCTCAGCGGTGTTTTGCCATAAACTTGGTGGACGTCAATGAATCTAGAGCTCAAAGTCTGCACCGAGGGGCAGCTGTAAACCTGGGACTGCCGGGTGCTTCAAGAGCTGCTTTAGAAATCTGCCTACAAACTTCTCCTAAACTGCCTGGTAATGGTTTATCCCCTGCAACTCTTTAAAGAATAGCAATTATAGACTGCACGCACCTCGAACCTTGCTGTATCCAGCTATCTGGCTTCCTTTATTTATTTTTTTTAAAGATAATTATTAAACACACGTTTTCAGCCGGCTGCTTATTTGCTCTGCTCTACCTTACAAGGGACAAAATGAATGTCTATCTGTTGTCCAGCACGAGAAGGGTTCGGCTTCGTCACGGGACTGCTCCGCAAGTGTCCCCGCACCCCTGCACGAGGCGATGCGCCGGAATTTGTTTGTGGACATCTCTTTCTCCGCCGATGGAAGCTTATACCAGTGCTGTGCTAAATCCAGGCACTACTTTTGAAAATGAAATCCAGGTTGGCCTTTAAATCTTGGTCCAACTTGCTAGTGATTCTGAAGAACCTGTATTTTAATATTAGTGATCTGGGTTTGGGTTTTAATTTTGGGTAGTCTTGGGAAGATGGGCTGTGTCTCAAAGGTGACCTTCTGAAGCTGTTTTCTAAATAACACCCAAGCAAACGCTCTGTTTATTAGAGTTACTTTGTGAAGAAGTAATGAACCTGTTCCAATATCTCATTTACAACTAAAGTGCAGCATTCAGCTAATTGAATACATGGCTACTGTTAATTATTTTGTTACGGCTAATTGATATTCACTGGGATCATGTTGCTGAGGCCCCGTAAATATAATATTACCTTACAGGTTTTTATTTCTGCAGTGAATTCTCTTCTGTTGGCATATTTATATTGTCTCCTGTATAAATGATTTTTTTTTTAAAATTAATTTATTTATTTTAAACTTTGCTGAGTGTGTGTTACTGTACAAATGCCAGGGGTGTGGGGAGGGGGGGAGGGGGAGTGGGGTAGCTATATGAGAGAAACTTTTTTTTCCTGAGTTTCTCACTGGCCTACCAAATCATCCACTTACTTTCACACTATAGGGAACCAAACCTTTGGATAAATGTATTGTTTAGTATTCTTATAATCTAACATTTCTACTTTATCAGTGATATAAAAGCTTTGATAGGATCAGGGCAATAAGCAGCGTGACTATATTTCACTTCTTGGCCCCTATATCTTTAGTGCAGTAAAATCTGGCTGTTTTGATCACTAATTATCTTGGGGGGCAGGGCAACCTAAAAATCAACCCAAAAAACTAACAAACTTTCCAGGACAAAGCAAACTTTCCAGGGCAAAAACTTGGATTCAGATGGATATACTTGGAAAAAATGCTGTTTGCGTTCCCCTGCTCATACTGTTTTTCATATATATAAATTTGGTGATCAGATACCATTAAACAAATACATTTCTCTTTTTTTGGATGGCATTTGATCAGCAAGCAAGACACAAATGAAAAGAATTTAAACTAAACTGGACCTAGAGGAGAGGATGGTTTTCATCTCCTCCATCATTGGTGTGCCCTTGGCCTGCTGTGGTTTTACACCCTGAAAATTTCTGCCCATGTGAATTGTCAGTAATGGGGCGAGTGAATTAAGTCATGATGCTCTTGTATGGGTTTGATTATATCTTACTGTCTTTCCAAAGTCAGTTTTGCTGCTTGGTTTCAGGTCATCGATAGACTCGTGTGAAACAGTATTGAATTGTAAGAACTAAAACTTAACTGAGTTCTCATGAGCATTATGGAACATTAATTTTACGTGTTCTTTGTCACTGGCCTATTTAACTCCACTTGCGCAGAAGGAATGTTCTTGAGTTCGCAAATATTTCAGGGATCGTGAGGCTGTTAAACATAAAATTCCTGTATGGGTTACTATGATAATGTTCTGAGGCATCGTATTGGATATTTGGGAGAGGATGGGTTTGGGAGGCACAACCTGGGATGAATTTTCAGCTGTTTCTATAACCACCAGGTTTGGGAGGTCGTACAGGGATTATCTAGAAAAAGCAAAACCATGATCTATACAAAGCATGGTAGCTGGACTGTAGAATATTTAGTGTAATCAGCTTTGGAAAAACCTGTAATTAGTGAATAAAGGCTGATATAAATGGTGATGGACAGGGCTGTAGCATGTGCTCCGTGGCATTATACCGAAGATGGGGTGGTTTATCCAAATGAAATTAAAATTTGGCTGTGTGCTTTTTGGATGAGCAGGGGTATTTTTGGTGAAGTCGCATTAAAAAACCCAACTTCCAAGTAGTTTTCTGCATTGTTCTAGATTACAGATATGCCTAACATGCATGCCTTTTTAAATTCTTTCTATTCACCATTATATAATAATTTTAAATTGACTTTTTGATTTTTTTACATGCTTCAGGATATAGAAAAAAAGGTAAGTAGTTAAGTGAGAAACAACCAAAAATCCAAAGTGTTTATTTTATGCCAAAAACCAGAGCTCATCTTGACAAAGAGAATTAAGTGCTGTATCTATACAAGTATAGCAGAATATGTGGTAAAAGTTTTCTGACATGCTTCTATGAGCATGACCTGGAGATTCCATCTTTAGTAGTAAGAGTACAACAATTTACCATTTCACATGATCTGCTAAAATAGGAACTTTTTGCAGTTGACTTTGAAGTGTCAGTACCTCGGTGAAAATAATATGTTAGAGGTAAATGACAATGTTGAATAGACAGTTGTGGTAATGACTACTGGTAGTTAATTATTAGTCACTAGAGATATTTTATTATTAAAACATTATGAGCCTGGAATGAATTTGTGCTGACAATTTAGGCATTAAATCCTCCATAGCTTGTTAACAATCACTTGTCTAATATGTCTTCTGGAGGACTTACAGCTTTGTATGTGTTCTGTGTGCACATGTGCTCTTTTAATGTATTTTATAATTCTTATTGAGTCCCCTTGATGCTAGATATGGGTACGTACTACAGACGAAAAGCCAGAAATTGTCAACTTGCTCAGTAGTGCTGGGAGCAGTGTCTCTTAAATGAATACTCAGGTCATATTAGTATTCAGAAGGTAGATGTTCAAAATTATTCTGTATTATTTCAAGTTGCTAGACGTGGGAGTGACCCTACAGTAAAGGATTTCAGCTTACTTAGTTGGATACTTCAACCGATACAGGAGTTTCCAGAGGAATGATTACTCATTAAAGAGGACAGCAGAGTTTTAGATGTACTTTTTAGATCTGCTTTCGCAAATACGTAAGCATTTGGTTCTTTCCAAATGTTCATGTGTTTAGAATTAAGCACATGCTAAATGCATTCCTGAATTGGGGTTTTAAAGAAAAAACAGCTACTTCAAAAAAATTCTTTACCACTGCCTACAAACATGTGGATGCAAGTTCAGCTTCTCTCATGTCAAACTGTCCACTTAGCGAAGAAATTAAGTTAAATATTCAGGCTGTGCATATATTTTTTTTCGGTAGCTAGAGCAAGTTTCCCTAAGTTCAGAAGTGATCTGCAAAGTTAATTTAAAAAAAACCCCAAAACAAAACTCATCTCAGCATGGCATGCTCGGTTCCGTCTTCGTGACGTTTCCAGATACATTTGGACAAACTATGGCACAGCTGTTGAGGAGGGAAGGGAAAAAACCCAGTACAATAGACAGTCTCTTTACATTTTCAATGCAGCAATCATCATCTTATTAATGTACTGTTTGGCAAAAGCTAATAGACTGCACTTCTCAATCGCCGTATATTCCTTACTGGTACAATTTATAGTAGATGTTTTGCTTTGCAAGTGAGGCTCGCTCTTGATCTGGTTTTATCTTTCTGTTTCTTTTTTTAGGCCAAGCAGCTGGAAGAGAAAGAGAGAGAACTGAGGAAACATGATGCCTACTACAAAGAGCAGCTGGCTCGACTGGAAGAAAGGGTAAGGCTTCCTTCCCTTTTAATGAAGAGTTTTCTGTTCATTTCTGCTGCTGACTTTCTGGTTATGTTCTACCGTTAAACAAGATGACTTTTCTGAGGAGATAAAGATTAAAACTGTGGCCAGAGGCGTTTTTTGGTATTAACTGCTACTGTTTCTAGCTTAATATTGACAAGATGGAGGCTTTAATGTTGAGAATATTGTTTTCTTTACTAACTGAGTTGTCACATTTGCAATGAGATTTCATCTGTCACAGTAATTACATACAGAGAAATAATCCGAAGGTTACTTTTATACCAGCACTGATGAAGAGCCAGCGTAAGTGAATGAGTATCACCAAGCAGTCTGAAAATTGCGTGTGAACTGTGCAGAGATATACTGAATTTCTGCTTTCGTTGAGGTCCACAGTTGCTTTCACTGGGTGGAGTCAGTGGTTTCTCCAAAAGCCACCAGTACATGGAGAGTTTAACGTTAATTACAAGTTGTTTATGCTATGTGCAAAAAGCACTTTTCTGTCTTTTTTTGGCAGTAGATTTGAAACTAAACTGTACAGAACAGTTTGGTAAGCTGTGTGATGTGCTTACAATGTTCTAACATATTGCTATTAACATTCTTATTCTTTATAGGGTACTATTTTATAGGATGTTAATTTCAAATAATTACTGCTGTCAGCATTTTCTAGATCCCGAGCTGGTTGTAACCTTCAGCCTGAATACATTTGCCTCCTTTCCCCCCCGCCTTCTTCCTGAGTCTACCTATTGTTGATTAATTTGGATTTCTTTTAGTTAGTTTTGAAAATTATATTAACAAGATACAAATTTATTTATGCAGCTTAACAGGATAGAAGAAAACCCCTTGTTTTTATTGATTAGGAGGAAGAGCATGTTGCATGAATTATGAGTGTATATAATTGGTCTTAATGAATTTTTTAAATAGAGGGCATATCAGATACTGTCTCAGTGTTTTGTCCTGCCTTTTTGAAGAGGGCATTAATGAAGTCATGTTCTTGGCAATGAAAAATAGTTTGAAAGGGTGAGGGTAAATTAGTTTAATGATTCTAAAATAGTGCATTATTTAAACAGTTAAAAATTAAGATCCTTCACAAGAAAAAACCAACCAAACCAAACCAACCACAGAATACCTTCCTTACTCTCAAATAACTGGCTGGTGTTAGAGGAAAAAGCGTCTGCAGTATCTCATCCAAACTGGCTTCTTATGGGTTGCTTGTACCTCTGCTCGTACTTATCAGCCTTCCATTTTATTGTTACAGTAGTAACAAGTAGTACTGGAGTGATTCGTGGTGAAGGATGTGTGATAAACCATGATTCTTTGTTTGAAAGCTTTTCTTTTACCTTTTTAAGGTGCCGTGCAGCAAATAAGATTTTATTCTTAGTTATTTTTAATGTTAAAGTAGGTCACCGATACAGTGCCTTTGCTTGCTCCTGTGAAGTGAAGACTTCTGATGTGGAATCACGTTTTAACATGCATGTGAACGTATCGCTGTTGTGTGCAAGAGGGATAATGAACTTCAAATAACTGTATTTGAGTGCGACTGAAGCACTGTCCCCCAGGTGATGTGAAACAGGTGAACTCTGCCGTCTCTCGCTTTCTCCTCTTGGACTTGGAAGTCTCCAGGACTGGAGCAGGCAGTTCTGAATTGACCGCCTTATGCCATGGACGATGTTTGCTCTGTCTTCACGGTGGAACTCTCGTGATATTAAGGCTTGTCTTCTCATTCTGACTTTTTATTTGTAAGCTAAGGAACCTTTGCTTTGCCAAGTGGTCATCCGGTTTGTTTCCAAAGTACATGTGCATAGCTCTTCTACACAAAAAAAAGAGTTATTCGAGCTCTGAAAGGAGGTGAACTCTGCTCCAAATCTGACTTTGAACTTTTTCAGAGATGTGGAGATTACAGAATGAAAACCTGCAAAAGCAGAGAGGTCGTGTCTCCTGCAATCTCAGCTTCACTGAGGCTGGTGCCTGCAGCCGTTATTAAGGTCATTTGTGAGATTCTGTATTGGTGATTTTTGAGCATTGGGATGGAAATAGAGCTTTAAGAAAAAAGGGAGGTCTGGAACGGCCTAACATTCTGGAAATTACAGAGCACAATAATAGGCTGCTTATTTGTTCCTAAACTTGTCCTAATTTCAGTGAAAGGTACACAAAGTCAGAGTATGGGCTGTTCAGCAGAGAAAAGATCAGAATGGGAGGTAAGGTGGGAGTGGAGTAAGTGGGGCTCAGACAAGTAATGTCAGTATGAAGAAATGTGCGATGAGTCTGTCACCTGTGACAAAGAATGCTAATTACATTCTCAGATCATTCTTACATCAAATAAGCACACTTTAGAAATACTGCAGTTATGCGTATGTGGTATTTCTGTCTGTTGCATCATTGAGTGTCAGAGCTCATCTGTATGATTAATTGGCTTTTTGATTACTTAGCTTTTTCAATTAGAAGCTCCGTATTTGTGTTCTTCAATGCTGCTGAAAAAACAATGCAGACATTGATAATAAAGGGAGACGACAACTGAACAGATTAGTGTCAGCACAGTGTGCTCCTTACGGAGAAAATTATTATACATATTCAGTGCCAGATGAAGTCTGTCAATTATAAAATATTTTAGTGGCTGAGTGAAGATGCTCAACCTTTTCAGGGGATTAATACAGGACAAAATAACTGTGCACCAGTGACAGCTGTGATACTAAAATATAAACAATTCTATTCTCCAGGGCAATATCTGTTCATAAATTTGGTTTATGTGCTAAAAACCTTTTGATACTTTCCAAAAACGCAGCGATTCTCCCCACAGCTGCCAGTGTTTTTAGGTCAAAGATAGCACATAAGCTATGAGTTATTACATGCTCCACAGCGGCAGAGGAAAATGAGATAGTTTAACAAAGGAGTTAAAGAATGACTTTCTCAAACTTCCTATCTGACTAGGATGTAAAGCTGTTATTTAAGAGTTTGCACATTAACCCTTGAGAAAAATTTGTCAGTGGTTTTCACTGTCTGCTTACAGGCTGATGGTGCTTCTTGACTACAGCAAAAAAACCCGGAGATAGCAGTATTCAAATCATTGACGTGTGTGTACTCTACGTTGTCTCATTTACTTACTATAATAGGCGGATGTTAGCGGTACTTTAAACCGTTTGATTTGTCTTTTAAAATAGCAGAGCCAGAAAAAGGGAAGCTAGCATCTCAGGCAGATGGAGCAGCTCGCTGCCTCGAAGAACGATGCTGTGGCCTCTTTCTCTAACGCTGTCTCGCGCCCGCGTCCACGCGCGCAGTCGCACGCTTCGGTCCCGCCGTGTTCATCAGTGCTCTCCTCAGCGCCTCCGCCTCCGTCATCCTTCCATCGTTGCTCTCTTCCGCCTCCGTCATCCTTCATCGTTGCTCTCTTCCGCCTCCGTCATCCTTCCATCGTTGCTCTCTTCCGCCTCCGTCATCCTTCCATCGTTGCTCTCTTCCACCTCCGTCATCCTTCCATCGTTGCTCTCTTCCGCCTCCGTCATCCTTCCATCGTTGCTCTCTTCCGCCTCCATCATCCTCCCATCGTGCCGCTGCTTTCTCCGGCAGTTCCAAGCCCCAGTGCCTGTAGGCTTCGTAACCATCTTTGCGTCTTGAACGTCGCTGTGGTGTGTAGGTTCCAGTCAACATCAGCGGTTGCATTAATTTCGTCTACACAGCGGACACCCTGTCGTTCCTTCACCCAGTTGCTTTTGCTTTAGAATATTTTTGCTGCGTAGGAAACGTGACTAGATCCTCTCTCGCTTCTGCTTATAGTTTTGCCGTCATGCAGACGCTCACAACGAGCTGTGTCAGTGCCTGCTTCTGTCCCTTTGAGAATGATGTAACTCTCCCGAGTTCAGATTTCCTTCAGCAAACCCACCTGTTTTCATGTTACACTGCTTCATAATAGTACTATGCATCATTACGAGAATCATGCCCCTAGTCATAGGAGCAGAAGGAAATTAATTTTAATACACTGCTGTATGACACAACTATTTAGTTTATCAGTGTGAATGAGCAAGACATGTATCCCCATATTAATCAGGATATTTCTTACTTGAGCTAAGTTTCTATGCTTGTGAGTTTCCTCGAAATACCTTCAGTAAGTACTGAGTAGTATGCATGTGAATATGCATACGGCGTAAGGTAATAAAATTATTCTGTTAGCATTTGGAGGTTTCAGCATTATATTCGATACGCTACAGATTTAGCAGTCAACAAGTTACTGCCCTGATAGTTCTTCCTTGCCGATTCTATAATTTCTGTGCGTGTCCTCGCTGACTTTAGAGGCCTTTGTGGAGGGAGACTCCTGCACTGTACAGGGCTTACAGCCAGATCAGAGCCTGAGAATGTAGACATAAGTTCTGGAAATGTGATCCTCTTATCTGCATCCATTTTTTCATGACTTAAATTTTGAGGAAGGATTTGCAAATTGTAGGTTCGACACTTAATTTGGGGATTCTACTTACTGTGTAGGCTGTCAAGGAGCATTAACCTTAAGGTAAGATGAGCACACAGAGCACAAAGCTGTGAGCTGATGGCACATACTATACCAGGTGTTAAATAGTATTATCCATCCTGCTTGCTACAGTAAATAGGATTTTGCTATTATGATGTGTCAGGATTTTCAGAGAAATCAAATTTACTAGACACTAAACTGCCATCCTCACTGCTGAGCAGCTTTATTCTGGGATCTTGCGTTCATACTAATCCTGTTGGTAGGAAGTGCTTATACCAATTGTGTGGGGAAATTATAATTTAATGATCTCTTCCTTTTTTCTATTCAAGGCTTAGAACGGACAACATGCTTTGCAGCGATAGCCCCAGTGCTCAGAAAAGGAGATGATATACAGTTCAGCTTCACAGCCAAGTATTGGCTTTTTGTAGGTGTTTATAATGAACATAAGTTCTAAGATGCAAACAATGCGAGTTCCACATTTGTTCAGATGCTTCAGAGTCTTGTTTGCCTTTTCAAATCTCAACAACTAAATAATCAGAATCTGTTTGCTATGTTTTTTGTAAACTGTAGTTTGCAAGATGTAGATAACAGAGGGGGACTATTATAAAGCAGTATAATAACTACGAACATTTTTATCCCTATACCGTATTTTAGCAGTTTAAAGATTTTTGTTTCTATTTGTTTTAAGTTATCAGTCTGTTTACTTTCTTTGATCTTGCATGACTGTATCAGCAAGAATTTCATAACCAGAGGATGATTCTGCTCTCACCTCTTGTGTTTAGAAGTTTGTATTCACTAGAGCAAACATGTTTACTCGCCACACATTTGTACTGCATTCTTTCATGTCTTGCAAAATCAAATAGCAGTGATGTAGGTACGGCGTTTTAAGGCTTGAGGCTGGATCCAGCCAAGTAAGAAATGGTTTTGGCTGGCGATATGTACTGATATCACTGGCTGGTGGTACTATGTACTGAGCACTTCGGGGAGACGCGGGGAACGCTCTGCAAACCTTTTGACGTTGTTCCCATGAAGAGATGGAATTAGGTCTAGCACAGAGCTGACAGACTTGCTAAGTTGTCCTTGTTGATTAAGTGCAATGTGTGCTTTCTTTGTTGGACACGCGCAATACCGGTAGGTTTTTCCAAATTGTCCATTGTAATACAAAATACTGCTCGTATAGGTTTCTGTTCTAAACATAATGTATAGCAACAGGAATAATCCCTGTGTTCTACATTTGTGTTATATTTTACATCTTTCTTACCGTGGGTGAGCAAAGCAACCTTTTGGTAGTAGCTTTAATGTATACTGCCGACATCTTTTTTTGCGAACGTGGTCTGTAAAGGAATCTCTTATAACTTCCCCAGCTTTCAGGGTTTCTCCAGTTTGCCTCTATGGAGATGCTTCATAGTCCCTCTGTCTGGAGAGGTGAATTTGGTAAATGTGGTACAGCTAAAAATGCTTGGTCCTTTTCTTTCTTCTGCTGTTTAATCTGGTGCTTCCAGTAATGCCAGTGTTGTCTTTGACCTAACTAAAGTCCTGTACTTCAGCAAAGAGTGGCTGAATGGCAGTTTGTAGACCTTCCTTCTCTTTGAATTCGAAGTGAGTATGCCTATGTTGTATTACTTAACAATAATTTGGAATTTTAACCAGTCATTATAGCAGCAGTCTCTAAATATCCATGGTTTAAAAGAAAACAGTTTCATCATTCCTACCCCCTTCTATTTTTATGAGATGTTCTCAGTGGTTTTTTTCTTGTTTCTATCTGGCTGGCTACCTATTCCTCTCTCTCCCTCCCCATATCAAATATACACTCCCTGCTCCCCCCATCAATACATTAATTTCCAAGCACTCTTCAGATAGAAGCAATAAAATATATTATGGCTTCCATTTGACAAATTCTGCTGTCTATCATATCATATAGTTGTTAATGAATTGTATTATTTCTGTGAAGTTATTGGTGGATTTTTTATTTTTCAAATGGATATTCAGCTGCGACTGCAGGTTCTTGCAGTTTTCCCCAAATCGGTGCAGCAGGAGACCCGAGTATAAAATCAAGATATATTAATTTCTCATTTTGTGCTTGGGCCAGGAGACTATTCTGTGTCTGAGCTCATATGCTGCACCAATGAGATAAAAGTAGGAGTTCATCAGAGTTTCCCAGTGCTTTGTATTTCCATACTGCTCATGAAAACCAGTCTTTTTAGTACTGACCAGAGCGTAATGTTTTTGTCAGTTTAGCATAATAAAGCTGTCAACTCAACCTGTGATCTTGCTTCATGTTGCCAATATTAGAAAATTTCTCTCTTCAAATTTCATTATATTTTGGGGATAGAGCTTTTGTTGAATGCTTCTTGCCTGGCAGGTTGAGATTAGGAAACTTGCTACCAATTACAATATCTGAAACCTCAACCTGATTGACAAAGACCGACTGAGCTGTAGCCTTCTGACTGTAGCGCTGCATTAATGCACTACCTCCATATCTTGCTGAGCCACAATCATTACTCTATTTTTAAGACTTGATTTTATTTTTTTCTGCTCATTATCTTATTTACCATTTATGAATAAGTAGCTAAGATGCTTGTTATTAAATACACGCCTTACCCATATATATATTTTTTTTTCCCCTAAGCCCACCAAATATACGTGGTGTTTTCTTCTGAGACATTTTCCCATTAAAAATACCTGTTTCAGGCTCATCTTTCACTATCACATATCCAATCAATAGCAATTCTGAAATGCCGCTTAATAACAAAATAAGGAGCTGTTCCACGCTGAATAGTAGGTATTGATGTTTCTCTAAATGTTTGTTTATAGATTATTTTTCCATTCTGTATGTGTGTCTTTATATAAATGGTGACCAAAAGAAGCACGATAACTAATATTCCAGGCTTTATTCCCCTGTGCCGGAAGACGCTTGATAACTTTTAACATGTAACCACTAGTTTCATATAGGTTGTTTGCAATCCTTTTTTTATTTATCCAATATGTGCAAAACCATGGTTTGGGATGTTTTTTTATTTTAAGTAGTTTTAGTCTGGGGCAAAAGATGAAGAATTCCATGGTTTTGTTTTGTAAGAATTTGCAGAAGACCTAGGAATGATGGTCTACTGGATGCAAACTAATAACTTAGAGTCCTGCGGCAGGGATGTGTTTATGTGATCTTTCAAGACTTTTCAAATATGCTGTGCTTTTAGTAATGCAGTTATGGGGGTTTTTTTCCTTTATTTTATCTCCATTAGTATCTCTCTTTAACCCATCATCATTCTTAGAACTTTATTTTCCTGAGTAGCTTCTGGTTTACTATATTTTCCTTGCATCACTGGCCAGAACTGACTGGTATTTTCTCTCCGCTCTTCCTGCTATACTTCATTACGCTTTTTGGCCTAAAACGCTGTTTTAAACTCATCCCGAAGTCTCTTTCTTTGCCTATAGGGTGCCCCAGTGTCATTTCTTACAGAGTTTGGGCACTCACATTTCCTCAAGTGTGGGAGAAGGCGTTTTTTGGAGGTGGGGTTGCACTGTCTGGGTTATGGAGAGGTGTGCTCAGAGAGGTGGGCTAGACTTTGAGTGGAAATGAGGATGCTCAAACCCTCTAAAATTCAAACCCTTAGAGATTTTGGTAGTTAATAGGGGATTTGCTGACCCAAGAAACAGGGAAATAATATTTTTCATGAATTGGCTATTTATGTAGTGCTTTGTGTTTATCCAACTCTCATGTAGCTTTCTAAAGATGATTTCTTTCAAAAACCCATTTCTGTTCCTGCAGCTTTTAAGTCCTCACTGCTTGAATTGTACTTTTTTTCTTAACTTTTCCTCAGTTATACAATTATCACCACTCTGGATCACAGCGTTTACTGGCCTCCTACTGTACTTAAAGAATAGGAATTTATTTGCAGTCCCATGCTAACTGGTCATTGCTAATCATTATGTTTCTCCGAGGGTGCTTCAGTTTGTGTTAAAGTCACGTGAATCTTGGTGCTTATGAAGCCTGAACGCATATACTTGTTCTTCCTACAAATAAAATATACAGATGAAGATAAACTGTGGTGGGAGCGGGAACGTATGAGGCAATACTGAAAAACAAAGCAGTCAAACCCCAGCGTGTTGGGCAGCTCCTTCGCTCTCCCTCTTCTTTATTCCCGTGTCCAAAATCGTGTTGTCAGGAGAGCTGGATAACGCCTTTCCTCTGCCGTTGCTTGCCTCGTCTGTTGGAAGGACTGGAAATCACGGTGAGTGGGACCTGACTGTGTGTGCAGCGTGGGAGCAGGCACGTCTCTCCTGTGGGACGGCTGTCCCGCAAAAGCACGTGCCGGATCCTAATGAGGCTAAGCAGGTTGTTCATCCAGCACCGCTCACTTTTGTGAATACAAATTAGCGGATGCACACAGTTAAACATAAACATGTCAGCGTTGCCGAAGTCACCCTTAGTGATTGTGTCTGCATCTGTTTTCGTTTATAGATTCAGCTGCGCTTTTCCCCTTCCCCTTCTTGAGGAGTAAAGAAAAGTATCATTAAAGAAAAATTTTTTTAACAGGCAAAATGGAACGAACCGCAGAAATTTGTCGTTTGGATGTTAAAAGGCAGTGTTTATCGCATTTCATAGGATGCGGCAAAATGTTTTAACATATGGGTAGTTAATGAGTAAGCAGCTTTCATTTCACCCAGGTCTGTTCCCTCCGCCCACCCTCTTTCCTTTACAGAATTTGAAGTTTGGGAACAAATACCGTACTAAGTTAACACTATATTAAAACAACACTCAGTGAGATAGTTTGCTTGGATTTCTTTGTCAAGGTAACGTATTTAGAAAATACTGCAGCTATAGATTGAACCACCTGAGAAGTAAAATACTGAATTTTTAGGATACCTTCTAGAGATTTTACTGGTTATATGATATTTGGAATAATTCCACAGGAATAATCCTTCAGTCTCTTTCAGTTTCCTGGGAATCTGATAGAAATATTTTCCCTTAAACATATTTATCTTTTTAATATATTAATACTTTCTTTGAATTGCCCAATTTTACTTTTGGGCAAGCTGAGCATTGGATGTAAAAAAGTGGAATACAAACCAGTCCTTGTTTTCCCTTGTTTCCCCTTTTTTCTTGTTCTTTTTCCTTTGCAAAATTGCATTTAAAACCAAGGACCTAATTTAAGTATAGTCTCCATTTAAACAAGTGTCAATGGCATTATGTGCATGAAAACGTTTTGTGAACTCCCTTTCTCTTTAGAACGGTGACACCAAGCTGGGCGGGAGCGTTGATCTGCTGGAGGGCAGGGAGGCTCTGCTGAGGGATCTGGACAGGCTGGATCCATGGGCCGAGGCCAATTGTGTGAAGTTCAACAAGGCCGAGTGCCGGGTCCTGCACTTGGGTCACACCAACCCCAGGCAGCGCTACAGGCTTGGGGAAGAGCGGCTGGAAAGCTGCCGGCAGAGAAGGCCCTGGGGGTGCTGGTCGACAGCCGGCTGGAGATGAGCCAGCAGTGTAAAGGTCTTGATGATTGTAAAGGTCTTTTCCAACCTAAATGATTCTGTGATAAGATCCTTATTCCATAAAACAATATAATAGAAGCAGATTTGCGGCATCCTGACTATGCTTCCTCAGTCTTCTCTTCCTAAACTTGGATTTACTAGAACTGCCTACAAAAGCAAAAGAGAACTTCAGTTTCCATCATGGACATACTCTTCAGACTCGCTCCAAAAGCAGTCCAGAATATCATCTTCCTCCTGTCACTTTGGTCCTTTTCCCATCACTTCTCTTCCCCAGGAGCTTTCACATCTGCTCTTCTTGCCTCAATCAACAATTCACATGGTACCCAGTTCAGCAACAGGAGCAGACCTCACTTCCACTTGTCTTATGGAAACTAGGAGTATTTCAACTGTAGTTCAATGAAACTGTCCCCCAGGAGGACTGAGGAGGGGAGTCCTACGTGAGGGCTGTTGCCAATGCAGTTATTAGAGCACTGGGGAACGAGCAGCTTATAGGCCTAGCTGGAAACCATGTCTTCAGGTCACTGTTTAAGATGAGGTATTGTACATCACCCTCAGGAAGTGCCATTGATCACAGAGAAAGCTGAGGTTACTGCTGTGCAAAAGATGACAGTTTTTAGATGGGAATCCCAGCCTTAATACCACAACTATGAAAGCCAGCAGGTCCTGCAAAGAAACCAAGGGATGAGCAGACTTCCCAGGTCTGACTTCTCATGGCAATGTCTCTACTATATACCTGACATTTTTCCCTCTCTGATTACTGGATTTTTGATCTTGCCTGCATGAAGGTGTGTAATGAAGGAAGAACAAGAGGAGCAAAAGGGTCTGCGGAGGAGGAAGGGGTAAGGGAGGAGAGGGAGGGAATATGTCTCTATCCACAGTCTCACCACATAATTTACAAGAAGGGGCAACTCATCATAAATAACCCAAAGCTCCTGGGAACAGTGACCTAATCAAGATGTATAATTGCATGCCTTATCTAAATGAAAGCATCATTTCAGAAATGATAATGTGCATCACCGTGGATTCACTGCTATAGAGTTCAGCACTGAAGGGTAATTATAATGTTTAACAAATATATTCCCTTTGGGGGCCTGCAGTTAAAGATATCATGTCCTGGTTTCCCCTCATGATGCACGTCTACTACCAAATTATAAGGGTTTCCTCTCACTGATTTTCCAAAAACGGTTTTCTCTTGTCCTGTCCAGACTGGCTTTTAGGAAGGCAAGAGGCAGAGATTAGAGAAAAAAAAAGTTACCTAAGAGATGAACCAAGGAATAAAGTAGGTCCGAAGAGAGAAGAAGAAAGCAACTCATCTCTCTGCTTGCTTGGCATCAACCTGCACAGCACGTGCCTCAGAGATGTGACAAACTTGAGTTAAAGACTGTGACCAGACTCCTACCACCCTGCGAAGAAGGTTGTTCTCCCCTCTAACAGACCTTGCTGCCTGGATATTTGATATGATTCTTCAAAATCCTTTTGTTAATTTTCTCCCCTTCCTTCTACTCATATCCAACCGCATAATGCCTGTCCCTTACAGGAGAAAACACGCGTCAGATAGCTCCAGGTCGTTACCGTGCATAATTGATGCGCTACACTCAGCATGAGGGAGGATGTAACACAAACAGGTATGTATACTATATTTATGCAGAAGCAGGGCATAAAATAAACAGCAGTACAAAATGGCCTCAGAAAAGGAGATACTAAATGGACCAGGAGGTTTTAGCCTGGAGGAGAGACAACCGATGTATCTATAAAATCACAGATCAGAGAAGAGGGAAAGCAAACGGCTGTTCCCTTCCCAGCATGCAAGAGTGAGCTATCGGGCAGCTGCATTAGCAGGGCAGCAGGTTGAAGACAAAAAAAGGGAAGTACTTTTTCATGCAGTCTATAATTAAATTAGAGAACTGGTCGGGGCAGGATGTCAGGCAGGCCAAAAAATATGAATGAAGTCAAAAAAATTTAAAAATCAGATGACTTGAAGGAAGATGGGTCCATTAAGGGCTATTAAACACTATTCAGGATATAACCTTCACCTCGGGAAGTCCCTACACCGCTATCTGCTGGAAGTTCAGAGGATATTCAGGACAAGGATTACTCGGCACATGCTGTTTTCCATGTGTATCTCCAGCTCCAGCCAGCACACTGCTCCGGGGACCATAGTACGTGGTGGAGTTCATGCACATCAGCTGCTCACCGGCAACGGGGTTTGGCCTCTCCGGAACAAGGTGCAATCGCTACGAAAGGTGCGGAGTCGTAGCACAAGGAGAGCACACTGAGCCTGCCGCCCAAGGTTGCTCCAGTTCTCACTCAGAGGCATGAGCAAGACCGGTTACTCCACGGAGATGTCTTCGAAAATATCCTGCAAACAGACTGCCCCATTGAGCCCTCCCTCTGCCCTGGATGCAACCGAGCATGAAATCAACCCCCGAAGGTGTGTGCTATTGCAGTGGTGTCCTGGTTGTGCCGTGCTGGGAGTAGGCTTGGCATGGCATGGGTGAGATCAGATCACCACTACTGTAGGGAGTGATGAGTCTGTGGAAAATAAATATATTTTTATTCTTTTTTTTTTTTTTTGCCATGCATGATGGATGAACTCAGCAAGAAAGACAATCTAGTTTAGAGACAGATCTGTCAGCTGCAAAATAGCTGATCCTGCTTTGGGTTATTAGCTGGGAAAAACAAAATTGAGCCAGCACTGTATTTTGAGAATCTTTTTTAAACCCACATTAATAAAAAAAGAGAGACAGAAAAATGGAGAGAAAGAGAGTGAGAGGGGAACTTGGTTAGATGAATAATTTTTGTGTCGTCTCCAACACCCTGATTAAAGCTCTGGTGCCTAAATCAAAGATACCAACAACAACCTTAAAAGAAGACTGAAAACAATTTTGTGTGCTGCCATTTTTCCCTCTGCCTGTGTTTCATTATATATAAAGTTTTATTTTGTCCTCTTTTGATCTTTGAAAGTAAAGAAGCAAGAGGGAGGTAGGAAAAAGAAAGCCACAAAAAAAATTGACACCAATCTTGTTTGCTTCCTTCTCCTCGCTTGCATCGATAACTCAATTGGATCAGAAGTGAAGCGCCAGCAGAAATGAACTGAGCACAGCCACCAAATGAAAACCAAATGCTGGATTGCAAAAGCAATATTTCCAATAACACGAAATTACTGGGCTGACTTTCCTCCCTTCCCCCAACACATCGCAGCCAGGCTGTTGTGGTGACCAGTGCAAACTTCATCTGCTTACTGAGGGTACTGGGATACTCTGCCTCTAAGCAGCCCCAAAGCTGCATTTATTGGCGAGAGACCAGCATCTGCTGTGGGTGACCAAAGCAATTTATGCAGAATATAAAGCTTCGATCGCAGTCTGTCTGGTGTGTATGGAAAAAGTACGGGTGCACGAGTCCACTTGCATTTCCAGCTCTGCTACCACACATGTTTAATGAGCCACAGCATCTTCCTCCACAAACGTCCATACTCACAAAGCACGGACCATGACAGCCAGCCTCCTTTATTAAATCTTCAGAAACCAATGTGTATGCTGCGTAACAGTGGGAATTTCGAAAGCGTTTAGCCCTAACCCTAAAAAAAAAAACCAAACAGGGAAGACTTCTGCTTTCAAAAGCCCTCTCTTTGCTCCCCATAGTGCCCAGTGATGGGTGGCATGGTAGTTCCCCATGTGAGATTGGCTTCTCAAAACCAAGGTGTCCAACCAATAACACATTAACTCATTGCAACTCATCTGCCATTTGATAAGGGCTCCCTGCTCTGGTAGCAAGGCTGTGCTGGAACAAGAGTCACCGATGAGACACACGAGAGGATGAGGGTGATCCTTCACCCCAACCCCACCCTCCAACGGCTGCTGTCATCAAACCTCTCTCTTGCTTCCAGAGCTCCCCTCCCAAGATATGTGGTAGCTATCTTGTGTCTCGCAGCCATCCAGCAATCCTAACTCTAGAGATACATGGCCCATAAGTGTGTCCACCTCTTGTCTAAACTTTGAATGACAAACTGAATGCTAAAATCCAGAGGGGAGGACCTTCTTATACACCCAAGTACCTGCCTATCCAGGGGGCTGTGTGAACGTGCACTGCGGGCTAATGCCTTCCTGAGTTTGGGTTTCCTATTTCAGGAAGATGAGTAACCATAAACGCAAAGCTAAACACCACGATAGCAGAACAAGAGTCCATAGTTCCCCAAACACGCACGGCTTCCATCAATGACCACTGCATCTGCAGGCCACTGAGTGAACAAAGAGTTGCCCAGTCTAGAAGAACTATCCACAACCCTTCACACCACCTACCCAGGCACATATTCTCCAGTGACACAACCCCTTCATGATCCGTCAATGCTCAGCAGCAGAACCAAAAGCTTCTGACATGTTTTGTCTTCACGTGATCCAAGGTCTGAAATGGCAGCCACCAGTTGCACGTAAAAGGTGAGGGGATGTCCTTGGGTTTTTACTTCTGCTTGTGATCCAGCACAATGGATTATCCTACCCAAAACCTATCCCACAATGCTCACAGCAGACCCACAGCTTGCACATGGTAATACTGTGCGTCACTGGAGCCTGTGTACTTGTCAGGCTTGGAACTGGAAAGACTGGAGCGATTAAAAGTTGGATTAGGATGCAGCGATTTTTTCCCTCCTAGACGGCGCTGGGTTCGCATAACGCCTGGGCAATACGTCTGCGTGTGGGTTGTGAATTGTTTGTACGTGCGTATGTGGAGGGAGGGACGTCAGTGGGAGGAATTCATTAGCATTTTGGTTGTTACATATTTATGCTCCGAAACACGTGGAACAAAGAGAAGACACATCGGGGAGCCGGGCTTTGCAAAAAGCTCTCTGACATTCGCAGCTGTTCAGTGTGCTGGTGGCCAAAACCAGCCAAACTCCCATTGCTTAGGACATACCGGGCCAAATCATGAGAAACTCTTCACCTGCCTTTCTACAAGCCTTTCTACAGCTCATCACACGCATGCTGCTGCCACCCCGGGTGTTTTTCCCACTACTTGAAGTACACCTTTGCTGCCATTTGATTCTCTGCTTTCTCATCCCACCCAAAGCAGGCACAGAGAGTCGATGACTCCCTTCCTCCATGCAGCTCCCGCTGATGTGCACAGGGATGGTCTGCTGCCTGGACATCTCTGAGCAACCCAGGTTTTTCCAACCTGTCCTCAGATGGTCACATTTTGAAGATGACCCAGCCGAGCTCCACGGGGAAAGGAATGCAAACGAGATAATGCACCAGAACACAGCATCCATCTCCGACACCAAGAGCTCATCACCGTCCACTCAGGTTTTCTTAGGGATAGAAGGGCCATGGGATAACAGCCCAGCAGACTGATACGGGACCAGGGCATGGGAGGTATGCTCAGAACAGCACACATCCCTTAAAAGCACGGTGATACATTCTCCTCACTTTTTCATCTCCGGTTTGTTAGGAAGTTCGTTAGAAAGGAAAAGGAAATGACCTTACAACCAAGTAAGGTCTTACGGACCTTGCAAGGGAGCACTGAGGTCTCTACAGGAACTCTAGCGTAAGAAGAGGCAATTGTCTCATTAGTTTCAGTTGTATGTTTGTTTTTCTGACCACTGCTTCTCCTTTCAACTCTCATCTTCCCTTCAGGCAAAAATCAGTTGCACAGGCTGTATTAAGCTTTTCACTAAGCCTCCTCTTTGATTACAATTCCCAGCAAACCACCAGGGTGCAAGAAACATAATTAAATACCTTGCTTACTCTGTAAACAGGCGATCCCCAGAGAAGGCAACCCCTGACTCCCCAGATGGGCTACCCAGAAAAAGTCTCCCCAACTTCAAGGTGAGACTAGCGAAGCTGTAACAGTTGCATTTCTGTCCCTGAGGCATTATCTCTACAGGCCACGCAAAATGCCAGTAGTGGAGTAACCCAGAGAAGGATAAAAGAAATCGTTTAAGCGATAAGTGACTTGGACTGATAAAAAGTAATAACTGTGCAAAGTGTATAGCCGATGCATGTTCCCTGCCCTGAATGCATTGCTTTGAACATAAAGCTCATCAAAAGCATTTAGTTCTCATACAATTTCTTCAGAATGCCAAATCTAATATCTAATCTGTTCACAAAAAAGCCCTGGGAATGGTCTAAAAAGAAGCAAAGATGTAGCCCAGTAACGCTACGAGAACCTTCCTCGCTAGAAGAAATGAAGAACAATATTTATTAGCAAATCCTCTTGCAGCCTTCACCTATCTGGAATACTGTCTGGGAATGCCAGGGGTTTCCCTGCGTCTGTCTCCGGAGAGCCTTCGCACAGCTCCTTGCTAACACAGGGATCTCAGGAGTATAATTAAAGCAACAGACTCGGGGCAGAATGACGCATAGATCAGAGCACCTACGGAAATTGCTGGAGGGATCTTCTCTGGGGAAGGGTGAGGAGGTCTCCAAAGACTGGGGTGATCAAGTACATGGTTTTCAGTGAATTTTGGTGACTTCTGTAATTATATGAGTGAAGGAGATAAAAGTAGAGGGGGGGGAGGGGGGAAGACAGAAAACCCCTCAGGCTTCAGGAAGGAAGTTCACCACAGAAGTTTGTATCATGCTGATGGGAAGATGAATTATGGAGGTTTTTCACTTCCATCTGCAATTTTTGACAGGGTCAGTGCCAGACTGGATTTGTCTCCCTTTCTGGTACATTCCACCACACTATCAGCTAAAGAAAATCCGCCAGAGCCCAATGAGAGTGACTTTTTAAGAAGAGCCAAGGCTACCAAAGGTCCCTTGACCTCCCAACAACTTCCTACAAGAAATGTCTCAAGATGTGCGCAGGCCCAGTTTGGCCTGGCCAGAACAGGATGCTAGCTGTGAACGTGGACATCTGACGTCATGAAGCAATGAAAGAGTGGAACTCTAAAGCTCTCACCGTGAAGGGCATGTGCCTTTCAGCTCCAACAGACTTGTACAATGAGGCTTGCTCAGCCTACCAGCAAGATACTTCTTGTGCTTTCAGAGCAAACCAGGCGAAGTGCACGGTGTGCCTGGTTGGCCATCAAGCCCAGGTGCCCACTGGCTCCTTCAAAACCTGCAGAAGTCTTACTGAGCAACGTCTTCAAAGATATGAGAACGTGAAAGCAGAAGGAATTCGGCCACAATACACAAGATCAGCCGTTCTTCTTGATGTAAAAACCCACTTTGCTCTCCCACGTGACACCTTCTTCCCTGTTGGAAGGTGGATTGCACAACCCATCAGGCACTCGGGGTGTCGATGGGAATCTTTGATGCCACTGTGCTAACTTAAAAAGTCTATGGGGCCTTCATTAAACAATAAAATATTTTGGATGATTTTGTTATTAATTGTGTTGCCTATTTAGCTGTTGCATTAAATAAGTAGACACCCATATGGAATTGGGGGAGGGGGAAGCCACAGTAGCATAAAGGAAAAGAAACCAGGGAAATGTGAAACTTTCATGTGAGATAAGAACCTCATAACACTGTTATTATATCCCTCTGCAGTCAGGCGGTCTCCTGGTTTTAATAAAATCTCATTTTCCTTAAATTTTCCCATGTGGCCAACGTATTATGTGTGGAGTTTAATGTAGCAGGATATGATCTAAACTTAGACTCAGGTGGTCTGGGCCCTCTGGAACAGACGGGGTGGATTGTCAAGCCCTGGATGGGGGAATATAAACAGCAATAGAAAAATGCAAAAATGCTTCCTTTTTTTTTTTTTTTTTTATTTTCCAAGATCTGAAAAGACCTTACTATATTCAAATAATGATCCAGCCAGCCCAAATCAAAGAGACATGCATGCAGCCATGAAGGGGTGGTGGGTGAGGGAGGGAATATAATCAACAATCACTGTTCTTTGTTGGAAGTAACAAAGAAATAAAAATTTTAAAAATGTTTGAAGATTTTGCAAATGATTGATTTGTGTGTTTTGGATGGGTTTTTAAAATTATTTTTATTTTGCAAGGGTATCTGGTTTTTTAAACCACTCCAGCTCTATTCCCTGCAGAAATCCTTAAGGTTTTCATTAGGATAGGGATATCACGTTCATTAGGATCACTGGTCCTGATGAATTAATTTTTGTTGTCACATACAATTCTATAAGTGGACTTCACTTATAGTTCCAAGGGTGATCCTCTGTCACACAGCATCAGTCACCAGATCTTTAAGAAAGAAATATTCCTGAATTGGGATGTATTTCAGTATAATGAAACATTCTCTGCAACAGCTCCACTCGAGAGCATTGGGGCTTTTTGGTTTTGGTTTGCTTGGTTTTTAATTAAAGAGGTACACCATTAAATTGTATGTTCCTAAGAGCAGCTCATCAAGAGGCATTTCCAGAGTTGATGCAGCACCGAAGCAAATTCTTTGTTCTGGTTGTAAAGCTTAAACCAACCAACTTCTTATTTTATTTGCAGCATTTCCTGCCCTGTGCTATTTCTCCATGCATTTCCAGAAGGCATAGTCAGGTTGTTGCTGCAGAAGGGAGAACATAGGGGCAGTTAAACAAGGCATAATGGATCTGTGGTGCCCTGCTGAGCATCGATTTAGCAATTTCTGTCAGTGGCTGCAAGCTTCCAAATATAGGATCTCACAGTCAGAGATGACCAGGATTAACTGGCAGGACTTCCTGGATCTGTATTGACCAGTCATCCCAGTCAATGTCAAAACAGCCCCCTTCACTGCTTATAGATGAGGACAGATTGCTCCATGGAAAAGGAGCCCTCCCAGAGCCCAGAGCGAGTGTTGCGGGAGGTTAGTGTGCAACCATTCAGATCAGGGTGATGAATGTGGGCACAAAGGAAATACCCAAGCAGGTTGATTTAGGCTGCAAAGGAAGGTGAGAAATCCTGAGCACCCAGCTGTGCCCCCTCTACCCTGACCACAAAGCACCTGACAAACCTGAGGGAATGTCTACCTCCTCTATAAAGCCAGCAAGACCCTGTCCTGCGTGTGAAGATGGGGAAGTTGAGGCAGGGAAGGGTTAAGTGTCAGGGTCTTTGGCAGAGGACTCAGAAGGTCTTGCTTCCCTGCTTTCAGTGTTCCTCTGCAATAAGGTATGGAGGCTTGTGGAGGGAGCAGGTCTCCACTGGAAATACGAAGTGTGTTGTCCCCTGTGCCTTCTCAGTAGCAAGGCCAACTTGAAAGCTCTCTACCTCTGGTTGCTTGTTCCTGAGCCTCCCTCCTGTCATGGAGAACACCACCACTTCCATCAGTGTGCTGTTCCACGCAACTGCAAGAAGGGGAACCCAGATGGTGCAGAAAACAACAGCCTTTAACACTCTTCTTCAGTAATTTCCAAAAGCAGAACCACAGCCTTAATAAGCAACTGCGGCTGCCATGTATCTCTTAGCGTTTTGAAGATGCCAAGTGGGCAAAGGTGCGAAGAGGGAAGGACTATCTCATGTCAGACAGGGGACAACGCTCTCCGGAGTGAAAGCCCAATGCACTCATCCTGCTCCCTTGCAGAGCTGCAATAATTACTGTAAAACAGAAACCCTCTGCTTTGAGCTAGTTTACACCCATGTTGCACTTCTGTAAAGGGTCCTGGTCAGCAACAGATAGGACCTTTGGGGACATACCAAAAGCTATGGATATTTTACATCAGATCTGGGAACTGCACCTTGATCTCCTAAACTGCAGCCCAAAGCATTAACCAGGGGCTCATCCTCTTATATTAAAACAGTGGAAACATTGACTCTCTAAGGACTTGTCTTCTGGAAAAACTCACTCCCTTTGAATTCACACTCTGTTATATTCTGGGAGAACTTTCATGTGTCAACAGCTAAGCAAAATGATTAAAGGTAACTCTTTTCTATTCCCCTGATTTTTAAAAAAATCTTATCAAAGACAACCTTAAAATCCCTTTTTCCATTTCCTAGATCAATAGACACAATGGGGTATCCCGAGCCCACAGCATCACCCATCAACTGGCTGAAACAACTCATTCAGACTTTGCTCTGGTTTCAAAATATGTCTGGAAGGAAGAAAATCTTTTTGAATGAGTACCTTTCAAGCCGTGTCAAGTGAACACAGGCTTTGTAACCAAAGGGGCATTGAGCAAGATGCAACTCATCAAGACGCAGAATTGCATTGGTTAGTTCTGAGGCCCGGGAGGCAGTTGCCTTCCAGATACAATGCTCTAAGGATTTCGATCAATCTCAGATAACGCTGAACCCCAAGAGGGAAAATTAGTAAAAACTGGTCAACTGATCTCCCAGTCTAGCAACAGCGTAAGAGCTAATCTCCCTTAATCTAATTCAATGGACTCTACTTAATATCCCTTGCCCTTTCATTCTTCGTACGGGAATAGCGAAGGACGAAATCAACTCCTCTCTGCTCTCTGCTTCTGCAGCAGGTCGTGCAGACCCTACATTACCCCCCTCCTCTCCCACCCACAAAGCGAAGTGCTAGCCCAAGACACTATTCTTCCACTGCCATCTAAGATTTCTCCCCAAAGCCTAATGCTGCCCACCTGGTAAATAGGAATCTCACCTCTTGTACCCCTGCTATTGCACCCCACACTTTGAAGTTTCCAGGAGCTAATTGTATCACTTGATTTGAGCAGGAAGAGTGGAATACAGCCTAGAGCACTGTTTGCTTATGGAGTAACTCGTCCTGCCTGCATGCTTGCTCTTCATCAAACATGAATGTCAATAAAACCTCACCTCCCTCTTTCATGAATTTTGAAAGAGCTCTTTCTGGTTTCTTTTTTTTTAATAATTTTTCTTTCTTTCTTCATTTCTTCGTCTTCTTCCCCTGGGATTCTCGGAATGGAAATAGTGGAGTTTTATTACAGAGGTCACTACATAAGGACTGTGAGTTTGATGGTCCACAGCCTTCCTCATTGCCATTTGACCCCATATAAAATTATTATAAAAGCCTTCCATGTGAGACCAATCATATAGCAATGCCCCCCCCTCAGAATATGGGCAGAGTCTGCATAGGGACCTCAAATGCAGCAAAGAAAAAAGATACACCAATTTCTGGGACAAAGAAAAGGGCACATTTCACTTCCAGAGACTAGGAACACACAGCTCATGTTAAACCCATGGATGAGGACATCACCTGGACAAGGCACTCTCTGAATCACACTCTAATGAGCCATAAATGATGACAGAGTTGCAAACAATCAGGCTGTGAAATTGCAAGTTTTGCATCTGAATTTACCGTATCTGCAATGCTGGAACTGAGTTACTTTCTGCACTTTGTTCTGCGGGGACAGTAAGACAAGGCTGGCCCATTTCAGCTAGTTGCAGGGTCTTATTCTAATAGATCTGAGCTGTACTATTGTCAGAGTTTTCCAGGCCTGCAGAGGAACATTTTAATTCTAAATAAGAAAAAAAAGGGTGGGGAAGACTTGGGAGACTTTATAAAATCATCATTGTTCTTTAAATCACGCCAATGTAGGTTTTTACCTTAAAATCATCTGACAGTACCGAGATAATATATTTAGTGAACACAAAGCACTCATTAGAACTTTTATGCTTAAGAATTAGGCTCTTGCTTATTATTGCTTCTTAATGTTTACTAAAAATTATCTTTATTCTGCACTTACAACCCTCTTTCATGACAAATATCAGTGGAGTGGCTCCCCTACACACACACTTCTCCTATTACCCTTTTGTTTCTATTGCCCTTTCTCTGTTTATTGATTACAGCAAGAGTCAATTTATTTTTTTATTTTTTTCTTTTTTTTTTTTTTAAATGGATATATATCACTCAGCCTTACAGTCACAAAGAACAGGCATTCTGAAACCAGAGTGAGCTCCACATGCTGAGTGGGCCAGCAAGGATTTAATTCAAAGGCTCGCAGAATCAATACTAGCCTTTGACTTGTCCTTATTTTATCCTTGTTGATGGTTGATGTTTGTTGTCAAAACTCCTGGAAGGTGTCTGCTGTGATTTGCTATACTGGCTATGGAGACTTTAATGAGCAGAGTCGTTCTTGTATTTGAGATTACCTTCAAAATCCATTACCTAGTTTCACTAGATGGATGTTGGAAATCTTCCACGTGGAGAAACAGCCAGACACCTACTGTTGCACTATGTTCTCTTCTACCGTTGGACTTACCCTTCCTAAAATTGGCCACTTTGCAGCCCACAGCTCTCACGACCTGTCGTACCAGCCCAGGCCTTGCTCCCCACCGCAGCAGCCGCTGTGCACAGGGTTTGGGGACACTCAGCCTCCTACATCCCTAGGTTCCCAAGACATGCTGGTTGGCCACGGCTGCCATAATGTTTCCCATTTGCCTAGTAGTTTTTACAGGAATATTTCAAAGAGCATCCCAAGCTGACAAGGAGCTATTATCCTCATTGCTCTACCCAGGAGAGGAATCAAAGGGAAAGATTTGCCCTGGGAAACATCCATCAGTGAGTCACACAAGCCACAAAACCCCATTCCCAGCTCCCTGTCCAGCAGCCACATCATGCTCCACATGAGCTCCTGTGAAGCAAGAGGACTTACGGCCTCCCTTTAAAGAGCTCACTAAACCCATTCCCAATTCTTCCTTTATTCGGACTGAAGGGCTCAACCTTTGATAAAAGCCCGAGACGAGACTGGATCTTTATCACCCTATTGTGGTCTGTAGCTCCGAGCAAACTGAGAAACTGCATCCTTTCTTGTGGTCCTTGCCCTATTTCAACCCAGCCATAAAAACTCACATCGGCCCTGTCCACAAGCCCGCTTGCTTCGTTGAATGGGTGCGTTTCATGTAATTTACCTTCTGCTTAATCGTTCTCATGCACACGTTAATTGTTCTCCTACATGAGCAGGATACTAATCGGAGCTCAGATAACCTCTCTATCCTACTTTACATGCTGGTTCACGCTTTCCCTTATTTTAACTGGAGCCGTTTTTAATTCCAGTTAGGAAATTGATTATTCACACTTTTATTTGCCTTCTTTAAGAAGAAAGCAAAAGGAGCGCGAGAGGAATTGTAAATACCTAGGTTAAGACCAGAAATGGAAATCTTGCATGTCAATGTGTGTGCATGTACGTGTCGTGCACACGAACGGACAGGCAGGAAAGTGTCCTCATCATGTTCCCGATCAATACTTGGGATGCTTTTTGCAGCAAAGGTGCTGAGGCCAGGTCACCGGGGCACGGAGGATATAAGTCTTTTTAGGCTGGCAGAAGGGCTGAATGCAGACCGCAGGCAACCAGAGAAAAAAGTCTCAACCCAGCACTAAAGCCTTGACAATGTCAGGATCTGCCGTGTTTCTACGTGCAAAGCCTGGCCATGCCTCAGGGGCTCTGAAATTTAGGAGAGCAGCTCAGCTTAGGACCACGGAGCCAGAACGGGAAATGGAAGTGGGGCTGTGCACCGGGTGGGTCAATGGAAATGGTCCCCTGGCCTTGGATCACCAGGAGGAAAGTGTGAGGTTGGCTTGTTCTCAGTTCTTGCTGGTGGTTTGCTTATGAGCAAGTGGGCGTTAAAGTGGGTATGGTAGACCCAAAGCCCTCAGTGACCCCATCAGAACTCTCGGCTATGTCTAGCAACACTAAACACAGGCTCCACTGGGCATTTCTTCATCTGAGCTTCATCATTTGGCTCCCTCAACAAGCAACAGAGAAATGGGCAATTTCTGGGCACCATCCACCTGAGCTCTTTTAGATGCCGACACTGGGATGAGGTGGTTTGCTGTCCAAAATTTCCCATTTCTCTCCATGGACTGCAGAGGTGTGGGATGACTGCACCCTATGGAAACATCACGAAGCTTTCAGAGACAACCTAGGCTTCATGGGTCCTCTCCCAGGGCGTTGCAATTTTTACAAGGGGGTGACAGAAAGCAGAGGGAGGCAGAACGATTTGCTGAAAAACACACAGCAAGAACAGATTTCTGCTATGGCAAGCTGAAATATGCTAGGGACGTGGTAGGGAGGCAAATGTCCAGAGAAATCCCCCAAACAAAATGTTTCTCTATTACCCAGGCATGTTACTAAGGTGGCTCATTTAAAGCTGCAATTTTAGATATCCTGAGTTTCCATGCCCCTGTGCAGCCTAAGGTAACCAGATGAACACTGTCCTTCACGATACCTCACAGTGAGTGGTAAGAAATACTGCATCATGTCATTCTCTGGCAAATGGAGAAAGAGTTTATTGGGGATTGCTGTTCCTGGAGTAGAGGAGGACACCCAACTGAACCACAGCAATCACCCTTCTCAGCTGGTATTTTTTCTTTTTCAGTATTCTTCTCCTCCTTTTTTTTTCCTTTCTTTTTTTTTTTATTTTTTGATAGAAATACCAGAAGTCTCTGCATAATACACATTCTTTTGAAAATAAAACCTGTTCAGTAAAAAAGCTGGCTTTGTGCTAAAAACATTAATAATAAGGAACGAAGCTATTTTGGACAGATAATGCTTGAGTGACTTTTATAAAAACCTAGAGGAAGGACCCAGAGTCTGATTCTGTGTTCACATACATGGACAGTCTTGGCTTTCTCTTGCACGCTCGATTCCGCTAAGGTCAAATCAAATAGTCAGGCTGGTTATATGATGTGGACAAACTTCACCCGTGGGTTAAGAACACACACAAAAAAGGAACTTTTCTTTCCTTTTGACCTGCTTAAGACTCAGAAACAGACCGGCAGCTGTAGGAGTTAGAAGCCAGCATAATGCATTAGCCCAGCATCCAGCTACTTAATCTCTGGCCAGACATGCTTCGACGAAGTAACAACAGCAGCAGAGTCCAGATGCTTTCAAGATAGGCTGTGTGCCCCTCTGCATAATGCAGCGAACCAACTCACCAAGCCTGGCAGAGGCAGGTAGCATCTTTATTTCTATCTGGTTTCTACTTTTCCAGTCGAATGCATCGGGAAGCTCCATTATCAGTCATAAAAGGTTTGGTGCAGCTGAACTGGAACTGTGTTTCTAATATGATCAACCATTAGGAACCGGGCTTTGCTTATGATTTCGCAGGCACCTTCAGGTCTCTATTAAGCAAGAGCAGACTACAACTGGCAAAACTGGAAGCCGTGGGGATTTGGCAGCTGGCAACAGAGCTCCTGCAGTGCCGGCACAGCCAAGCAAGAGCAGTCCTTCCCCGAATATTTACAGTATGCTATACGCACCAGTTCTAGTAACTTGATTTTTCAAGCAAACTGGATGGGGACCCAACTAAACGCTCTTTCCTCAAAGCTCTCAGCAAGCAGCAGTGCCAGGGCTATTACCTACCTCTCCTGGCCCTCCACTCCCGTTCCCCCCGGGCCGCGCATCGCCAAACCCCTGTGGGCTGCAGCTGCTTGGATGTGGGCTAAAAACTCGAGAATCAGATCTGATTTCTCCGAATGGCTGTGGTTTGGAAACACCAAAGCCCGACTGCATTTTCCTCCCCTCTCCAGACTGCAAGCTGACCAGCAGGCATGGAGCTACTCTGATAAAAATGGCAACAGCAGGATTGGGTCCATAAAAAAACCATCTGCCCTAAAATCTCCCTCAAAGTAACAGATATTTTAGATACTCCCTGCTTACAGTGACCCTCTCTAAAGAACATCTGCTCTGGTGAACATCAGTTACGAGTTCTCTTCCTGGAAGCCTCTATAAATAATAACGCACTGAGGGTTGAGTGAAACCTCATTAAATTTGGCAAGCTTGAGGACTGCTCTTTGCTCAGGACCCAGGCAGGGGAGGAAAAGAGAAGAAACGGTAGAAGGCAGTGCCCAAAACTAAGTCCACGTGCAGAGTCAATCAGGAACAGGAGCCCCAGGGGCACAGCCCTATTGCAAGGCACATGGATTCAAACGCTGCGGATTTGATAAAGCGCCAGACACAAATATAAAGAAATCAGGCTGGGGTCCCCATAGACAGCTGGAAGGGCGGAGGGAACGTTTTTAGGCAAAGCGCTAACTAGAAAAACGAACCACAAGCAAGTTTACTCCTGTTGTTTGATCGCCAGATATATTCAGAGAACAGAACTTTATGCATCCTTTATACAAGAGTGGGATTTCATCAAAGGGATAATAACTGCATCATCAATTTCTCCTTCGAAATGAAACCCAAACATTGTCTGAATGCAGAAGCCAACAGCAGTAGCAATAACATTGCAGGAAAGAACTCTGTAATTGCAACTCCATAAACCATAATCTTTGTTTTAGAAATAACACCTGCTCTCCAAGTGACTTACTCTCTGTGGTACCACCTCTAGAAACTCCCTGCAAACAGCATCAGCCGGCTTAGGAGCTCATATAAAACGCTCAAGCATACCCGCTTCGTGAAAACATATTAACTAAATGGAGCTGCAGGCTTCATTCCCCTTTGCTAGAAGATGATTCCTGCCTCCAGCACCACTCCTCATAATTTATTTTCCCTTTTTAAGTGCTGATATGCACTCGTACAAAAAAAGAAATGCCTTTCTGATTACACTGGCAGAGAGAAGGCTGCAGAGCTGCTTGCTGCTTTGCATGGGAAACTTCAGTTCACTTTTCTCCAATGCAGATTTCTTTTTTATCTCCTTTGGGTGTTTTCGGGTTTGGATGGGTTGGGTTTGTGTTGGTTTTGTTGGGTGTTTTTTAAAGTGCAGACGTACTTATTATCCTCTCCATCAAGAAACCTCACAGCTGCCAGAGTGAAAGAAAAGTAATTACCCCAAAGAGCAAAAGGGACCTATTTAAAGCAAGGAGCAAAAGGGTTTGTGCAGCTCACTGGGGAGAGGACAGGGATGGAGCAAGTGACCCGTCTGAAGGGGGACAGATGGAGTTCGTGCCTCTCCATGGTTCAGGGCAAAGTGAACTGAGGGCTTGTGAAACGTACTGGCTCGATGGTCTGGGCTGCAAAGGGAAAGCTGCTTTACCTGCTCGTCATTCATCTACTCGAGTCCACCACGGAAATGTAATTGCTTTTTTAATCAGGAACATGATAAATCAAGGGCCTCTGCATGAATTTGCACTACGAAGGGGCACAACCCTGTTCAATCCCCAGTGACTTTCTGTTCCCCTTCCCTTCTTGCCAGAGCTGCCCCTGGGAACCACCATCCTCACCTGAACGCTTCACCCAGAAGACTTGGGTGTAAGGGCTGAATTTCTTTCTCGACATCTTCCTCTGTGGGGTCCACCAACAAATTTCTTATCAACCACAAGGCTTAAAACTGCGTGTTTGGAAACTGCCCTGCGGGTACCATTGGGGGAAATTTAAGACTTTAATAGGACTCACATGGCCAATATGAAACAGAGAGCAAAAGAGAGAAGGAGGGAGCGATGGGTGGACGTTGGCCTTTGCAGGAGGAGGGGATGCTTTCCGGGATCAAAATAAAACTCCCCCAACGTTGCTACGAGAAAATTACTCTGCGTATTGCCTGGAGCCCCCTGAAGTAACAGGAGTTTCCAACTGACTTCAAAGGGCTGTAGACAAAGCCCACGAAGAGTTCTTCACTTCCCTGTGCTGACAGGCAATTGAAAATTACAGGAATCAAAGTAAATCTTTTCTCCTCCTTTTGTGATATGCAGGGATTCCCCAGATGGGCCGTTCCTACATGATACAATTTAGTCCTTAGGAGAGGAACCAGGATAGTAGGTTTTCAAGGAAACTTGCAGCTTGTCCACAGAGCACGTAAAGCAAAGTAGAGGGGAGTCTGGAGCCAGTACCAGGATCCACGCCCAAGATTTAGGGTAAGTCTGGACCCCCTCCCTCCCCTGACTTAGGCTATGCTTGCCTTTGGGTAGCATCAGCAATTCGGGAGGACAGAGTCAAACTCAACAGCCAAAACCGACATGTAAAACAGATGCAGGAAGCCTTTCCCCTCCCAAGGATGGAATAACAGCTTCGGCAAGCCTCACATTCACGTACGCCCCAGCACCATCCACTAATGCTAGATACTGACGTGAGCCGTGATGGGTCCTACGAATCATAGACTCGTAGAATAGAATCACAGAATCATTTAGCTTGGAAAAGACCCTTCAGATCATTGAGTCTGGTTACCAAACACTAGCAAGCCCACCACTAAACCATGTCCTTTGAAAAGAAAACATCCAACTCTCTGGTCCAAAGGCAGAAGGTTTCCTGCTCTGATGTAAAGGACAAAGCCCAACAGTGCAACCCGGTACTCTCGCTACCCACAGGCTTACATCGCCAACCCCAAAGTCTTAACTCCAGCTTTCTCGTCCCTCTCCCACAGAGCTGATAAAACTGATGTGGCCTTTATTTGCCTCCAGACCCAGTGCTCTTTTCCCAGCTCTATCTGCGGGAATTTTGTTTCTCCCAACAAAGGGAGCCTCTCTGTTCCCCAGCCAGGGACCTCCCTTACCGTCTGAGTCCTGATGAAAGGAGCGACACTTGAAACCAGCCCCGATGGCTCGTGCCCTGTTTCTGATTAGCACATCATCTGCTTGCTTCTAAAACCAGCCGGCCCGCATGCGTGCCTGCAAGGATAGTCGCTTGCAATAGCCCCTCGCTCTCCAAGCAGCCCGGAGCCAGGCCGGCGAGGCCGCCTGGCCCCGCACCCCGGGATGTGCCACGGTTTGACAGCCAGCGGGGCGGTTGGTACCCCAACCCAACCCAAGCGGAGGAATTCAGACCACGGGGGGGGGGGTTCGGCGGAGCAAAGCAGGGTGTTTTTCCCAAGGGCGAACTGAAGGGGAAGAAGCCGAGCTGGAGGTCTCCTTGTCCCCTCCACCCTGGGAGCGCTTCAGAGCAGCAGGTCTCCTTGAGTTTCGCTCCACGCTTCAAGTCTCACGGTGGGATGCCCAGAGTGTGTCTGAATGCTCCAAATTAACATCTAAACTGTTTGTTGCAGAGGGCCCAGGGACACAAAGAAGCAAAGTGGAATGGGGTTTTACGGTGTGATTTCTAGCTGGAGGTAACTGTCTAGGTGCAAGTTCTCTCCCATTTTAATTAATTCCTTGTCTGTCTACAGTGATGTCCTGAACCTTTCTTTCTTTCTTTTTTCCATTTTTTCTTTTTTTGTTGTTGTTCTCTTTCCCTTTTTTCTTTTTCCCCCTTTTTCCCCCCTTTTCCCCCTTTTTCCCCCTTTTTTCCTTTCTTTTTTCTTTTTCTTTTTTAATTCATTAGGCAGCACAGCAGGAGTTTAGACACTGAGAAACTTTCTGCAATGCAAAAATCATGCACGGTCTCAGGGAACAGATACGTGTGGGAAAGAGGTAATTGCTGTTCTCCGTATCTGTCTTTAGCTCTGAAATTAATCCATTGAGAGCAATGAATTAACTTAAGACGAGAGAGATCTGAGGATTGTTTCTGGCAGTTTGTCCCAGTGATGCTGGACCTGGTGTGAGTCTTTGGACAACAGCCAATGCGGAGTATAAGCCAAAGACAGGACTGCAGACATGGCAGGTCCTGCAGGAATAGACAGCCAGTCTGTGCAAGGGATGCACACAAGAAATTAGGGAAAATTCACTGTCCTAACCACCTTCCCACATTGTACGGAAGCCAAAAGCCAGCGATGCTGTGTGTTAGAGATCTGTCCTTAAATCTCTCATAGTAAGAGAGAAAAGGGCAATTAGAAAAACACCCAGAGGGAGGGAAGAGTCAGGACCAGGTCAGCAAGGAAGCATGTAGGACCAAGAACAGGATGGTATTCCCTCCATCCTCACTCCTATTTCAGATGTGAGCCTGGTCTAACCCAGTCTCTCCTGAGCTTTAGTTCTGCAACAGCGGTGAAGTAAGAGATTTTTTTTTTTTTTTTTACTGTGAAACAGCAGCCATTGTGCCCTGTGAAATCTTTGTGTCTTTGTCTGGAGTGAAGCAGGAAGGAGACTCCAGACTGAAAAAGAAGTAAAAATTCAAAAAAAGGACAGAGGGTGGATGGTGCAATTCAGGATTTAGGGCCTGTTGTCTCTCCAAAGCTTGGGTCTTCCCTACACTGAGGAATTAGAGATAGGAAGCATAAACCTGTGTCTATATTACATCTTTAGGTATAGTCTTGGTTTAATGATTGAGTCAATCCTAGACTTCAGGGCTGTCAGGTAAATATTAGATCTGCTCCAGCCTGGACACAACTTCCTACAGACAGAAACGACAGGCTTTGAGCTTAGGCAAGGGTCTACATTTTGCTTATGACTTCTCCAAAGTTCATGTGAGTCTAAATGCGAGTTCAGCTCACACCAGAAGACACATAATCCTGATCCATTCCTGGTCCAGGCTTCATACCTCCCCCCAGCAGCATTCAGATTTGTTTCGTCTATCCCTTTTTAAATGTCCCTCCTCCTCCGTCAATGTGAGATGCTCCACATACCCGGAGAGGTTGGCTGGGCAGATTCGAGTCATACCAGTCAGCTCTGCCAGTTTGCCCACATGACTGTGGCACTCTCAAAAGGTATCGGGGTTTTGCAAGCTGAGGGATTTCCTTTCTGAGCAGAGTTTGTCAAAGACCAAGATACGATTTCTCTGAAGCTTTGCCCAACCAATCTCTAGCCCGCTGTGAACCCCTGGAGGTATTCAGTTAAACGTGGTCCAGATGGCACTGGAAGACACAAGACATCAACAAGTCACATCCAGGCTAAGACAGTGATGTCCTTACAGAGGCTGCCCAAGCCCAGACAATGACAAGTAAAATCAGAGCTGACCCAAAAAGCAAACTGAGCTTTCCCTCCCCACAAGGCTGCCTCTGCTTCACAAGACTCTTTCTAAACTGATCCATTACTTTGCTTTTCCTTTCACAGTTTCTTCACAGTTCCATCTAAGCCAGAAGTTGAGCCATCTGAGCACATGAGAAAGACTTATCAGATGTGAAATCTGGCTCGGTGGGAGACCTAAAAATCTCAGAGGCAAAGTGGGCACACTCGGTTCACCAGCAAATATCCCAAAGGCTTGTGTGTCACCGGAGAAGAGCTGAGTCTTGAACACTTAATGAACCCTCTGAGATTTTCCCATCGTGGCTTAAAACCACATCACAGTATCCCCTCCTTAAATCTGTGTTAAAAATCTCTCCCTTATAAACTACGTTTTCTGTTCTCCCTGTTTACAATTCATCTGGCAGTACCAGCTTGGGAGGATTCAGTCCGTACAAAAGGATCTCATGGCAGTTTTCAAACATTCATGAGCACCCTTGAGAAAAAGGGATACAGTAAACAGACTCCCTTAGGTCTCTGGAGAATTAAGGCAGAGTAAACTACACTAACTGACCCTCCCCACATACCAAGAGACTGTGGCAGCATCTAGCACGCAAACTTCACCTCCCAGCACCTGACAGAGATGCTAAACAGCTCTGTCTCCATGTGACAGTACAGTAGGCACTGACTGAAACCCCCCTGGCATGAAATGCCCTCACATCACCTCCGAGCACCGCTGACATCTCTCAGTCTGCTTCATGCTGGAAAGAATGTGCTGTATCAGTTTGCAGCTATTAGTCACCCGGAGAACTGGAAGTCACCTTCGAAACGCCTCCCTCCAAGCATCCCTGTCCCCTGCCCTGAATGTAAACACAGTCCATAGCCAGAGCTTGGTTTCCACAACTGTATCCACTGGGCTATTTATGTCCCTGGTCCTCGCTGCATAAACAAAATCAGTAACCTATACCTTGCAGCAACAACTGTGCCTATGATTATTCATCGGAGAGCTCTGCATGTGAGTTCTCAGCAGCAGAAACAGGGAAATACCATCAAGTGTCCACATCTGTGCCCTGCAAGATCTGCACCTCGGTTCCTCCTTCTCTAACAAGGGTGATCGCTCACCACCTGGGGATTGTGAGAGCAGGGATTTGGACAGGCTTATGCGTGGAAGGGAGATTAACACAGACTTGAGCCGTCTGGCTGGAAAACGTGGGAGGCATGATACTGGTATTCACAGCAAGGCAGAGTTCAGTCCAGACAGGACAGTCGCCGCCTTTCTTCCCACCTTCTACATGGAAAGCTAAGGAAATTTTTTACATGCACCTCCTTTGGATTTAGTCTTTCAGGGTCTTTTTTTTTTTTTTTAATTCTCAGCTGGACCACACATAGATGATGATTTCCGTGGAAGGGGTGGCCCTGCAGACTGCTGGGAGGAGGGTGGTTATGGTCTCTCCCCAGCTGGGGAGAGAACCGCTCGGGGGGATTACCTGTTCCCTAAGCCAGGTGAATGGAGGATGCTGTATGGTTGGAGCCCCACGGATCTGGGTTAGCACCCCCCTCGCGACAGGCTCCCTGTGTGACCTTGAACATGTTGCTTAGAGGTTCATCTCAGAGCCGATTAGGGGATTTAAAATAATTTTCCTTCAAACTAGCAGGAAGGGTTTGCTTATGGTTTGGGTTTTTTTTTTTTCCATTTCTCTTAAATCTGTTAGGTGGCTTTGAATATCTCAACCATAATCTCCCTGGGTTGCAGATGCAACCATCCAGCAGATGCAGCTCCTGTACATACAGCAATAATTAATGAACTCCAAGCTCTTTTGACTGAATGCATGGTCCCCATCTTATAATTTCTCTGCCTGACCAGACTAACTGACTTTTCAGAGTCGAGTCTCGTGGTAAAAATCGGAAAAAAATCATCTGTAGGAGTGCTGCATCCTACAGAAAAAAATCTTTTGCGGTAGTCTCCAAACAGGGAAAATAGAATTGAGGTGTGAACACCCGAGCAGCATGTCCCTTCACATGCATTCACACCAATCACCCTGCTTTGCAGGACCCAGAGACCTCAGATGATCTGGAAGTGGACAAGACTTACCAGTTCTCCTGGGTCCTCCCACGGGGCCAGGGCTAAACTAGCTACGAGATCTCTTCTGGGCTCCTCCAAAGGGAGCAATACGAGTGCAGGGAAGAATAGAAGCCACACAATCAGATGGCCAAGAGCTATATTTAATACTTGCTTCTTAATATTCATGTCTCTTCTGTGCCCAAATTAAACCACAGGATTTTGCAATACTTGGGTGTGAATTCATATGTGGTATGGAGAGAAAGTGAAACAGAGCTCTGAGACCCTGGAAGATAAAATCCTGTCTTATTCCTGATCGCTCCAGCTGTGACATTTTTGCCCTCTAGCCACAGGGACTGGGTGATCATAGACTTTATTTCAGCATTGCAAGAACTGAGTTTAGATCTCCTGTTGCATTGTGGATGCTTGTTTTGCTCTCACGTTAGAGGAATGTTCCAGACGGAAGAATCATCAATGATCTTGAAGAAAAAGGATACCACCTTACGTGAACCTTACTGTGTGACCTCCCCAGAGAATGCTATGTTCACAAGTTCAGATATTGTTAATATCCTCCACCATTGGAGGAAAACACAGCAGCTGATCTGGTGAGACTGACTACAGAAAAAAGCTCCCAGCTATGGCTTCAGTGCCAAGGAAAAAGGGAGAGGAAAATTATATTAGTCCAAACCACCTCAAGTTTTTGGTGGAGGTGGATGAATTTCAACCTGCTACTCCTAAGTTCTGCAAATTCCGGAATATAAAAGCACTGAGACAGAGATGAGCGAAGCAGGTTCTCAGAGTCAGTATTTAACACCAATATGACTCTGATGCAAGTGTTTTGGGTTTTGAGATAGTTTGGAAACTGTAATTTGTTTTCAAAGGCCACTAGAAAAACAGGGAGAAGAAGAACAGAAACAATGAGATACGTCTGCACTGTGAGGTGAAGCAGGTTTGAGGACAACACAAAGCGATAACCATCTTTAAAACACAGAAGAACCAGCCACCAATGCCTTTGACAGCACCCAGGATTTCCTTTATGCTGAAGCCAGCACACCATCCCCATCATCTTCTACGAGACCTCACTAGCGCTCCTAAATTTGGCAGCTGTCATCTACGGGAGTTACGTGATCTGGAGTTAATGCAATTAGCCGTGACTTTGAAGGCACACAGCAGCTTCTCATCATTCTCAGAAGAGCCTTAGACAACTTGGGGACAGCAGCCAAGCTCAAGATGACTGCCAGGAGTGTCATGTGCTGTTCCAGAGCTGAGATAGTGTCTGCAACAGGAATGGAGCCTTGAACAGATTGGGGGAAGGATGTGGGAGGGAGGGAGGAATCACAGAATCATAGAATAGACAAGAATGAATGAAGACAAAGAGGGATCAACATCAGAGAAGGGCTGGCCACACATTACAGGGTCAGAGTGCAAAGGGAAGTGAAGGAAAAGGGAAGGATGGCAGGGATGGGGACGATGGGACACAGTATAGAGGGGAGGGAAGGACAAGAAAAAAATAATCAAGTGGATTAAACACGGGGAGCTGAGAGAAAACATATACATTGAGAGGGGAGAAAGCCAGTGCATGGAGATTGGGAAGTTGGGTTTAGTTTGTAGTAATTATTAGGGCCAGTGCTCAGGGCTTAATCACTCTCATCTATACACCATCGGCACCAGTATCATTTCAGGCCAGGTGCTCAGCTCCCATACAAGACATGCCCTTGATGGTCTCTTAACACCCTCCCATCAGTACAATTTAACCCTTGCCCAGAGGTTACCTCGCAGAACTCCTTTCATTCAGCACATTTGAACATTGCTGCCAGTATCCACAATGCTTTGCACTGAATCACTGGCTGAGGACAAGCTTTTGAAATGCCGTCACTGATGGGTTATGATTAAACATGGCCTGGCAAAAAAGGTGGGAGCATTAAAGTGCTATCAAAGGCAGAAAAGAGAGGCTGGCTTGCAGGAGATCAAGTCAGTCAGTCAAGAAATAGTCCCTGCTGGCCCATAAAGCTGTTCCTGTTCACGTGGTTAGGTCTTTTATTAGTCTTGACGTATTGTAAAAAGTTACAATAACTACTCCCAAAGATCAGATTTTCTGCTAGAGGCTCTTAGAGGGCATGGCCCATTCTATTCTTCCATCTTATTGCCAGAGAGGCACTGTTTGTGAGAGACACCTTTACCAAAGAGACCCCACGGCTCATGGTTGGGGGAGCAGGGTCCCAGATGGACCATGCTGCTGAGTTTATGGACTTGCACATGTTCTCCATTTTATGCCTGTGGGCTGGGGGGAGAGGGAGTATTTAGGCACAGCTCCCCAGGCAGGAGCTCTTCTGAATCATAGAATCATAGAATCATTTAGGTTGGAAAGGGCCTACGAGTTCATCAAGTCCAGCCGTCATCCATGCCCACTAGACCATGGCACAGAGTACCTCGTCTATGCGCCCAAAAACTGAACCCAGCACTCGAGGTGCGGCCTCACCAGTGCCCAGTACGGGGGAACGATCCCCTCCCTGCTCCTGCTGGCCACACCATTTCTGACACAGGCCAGGATGCCGGTGGCCTTCTTGGCCACCTGGGCACACTGCTGGCGCATATTTCCTGAGAAAAGCCACTGGGCTCAATGAAATCCTGAACATGAAATATTTTTCTGGTTTTGGCTCACAGACACTCGTACTTCCAATTGGGATGGGACAGCAGTATGTAGCCCAGTGATGCCCAACAGCATGCTGATGCCATTGATCCTGCAGCACTAGGACCAACTGGGACAAGATCAGCAGGAGATGAGATCTGAACACTGCTTTGCTAAAAGATTCTCAGTAAAATGACCCTCTCCCTGACTTGGTTATGTAAAGGCTGGTATTTTTGAGGTAGGTGTTGCTCCTCCTTGAAAACCCTCAGGTGTGGAGTGCCAGGTTTTTAATTGCTCTTGCTCAACATGCTTGAGTAGCACTGAAAGGACAACTGAACCTCTGCTCCAGGCTGCTTTGCTGTAGGCCTCCTTCTCAGAGGACATGAACTGCTTCCCTGATTTCTCAATGTCTGGCAGAGATGGGGAACTGGAGGAAAACCAACTGGCTGATTTTCAGACTAAATACAGATGGAAGTGATGCTGGCTGGCAGTGGTAATTATGTTAAGGAATTGGCAAAAGCAGTAACTTTTTGCTCGTTTGTTGAAATTAAGAGAATTGGTTGCACCCTCCGCAAACTGGCTACAACCTCAAGTTCCCACCAAAACTCCTCTGTGTGTGTGCTGTGGAGGGTGGCGGTGGTGATGAGCATATTTTGCCCACCACTATTCAGAAGTATTCAATCCCAACAATTTTCTTGTTGGACCAGTAATGTCATGTCCATTAGAGTGAATGCTAAATGCTAGCCCTTTTGACATTTCAGATTTATTAAACAAAAAAAAAAAAAAAAAGAAAGAGTTGTAGTCATGCAAAGTATTTAGCAACACACTGATGGGGGAGAAAGGGCACGGACTCAGATGTAAGATGTGTAGGTTTGAGGCTTTGATCTCACAATCAAGCTAAAAGCTCCTGCTGTAGGCTAGAGATCCCCACTGTCGGAGATGTTTAATTTGTATGAAGAAATGTTCCTTAGAGCAGGGTCTCAAACTTTGGTCTATTGTACATATACTAAATGAGTGCCAAAGCTACTAAGTTAGTTACTCTCTGTAAAACCAAAAAATAAATTTGGTCACTTATTCAATCATCAAAGTGGGTAGAAATTTTGCAGAAAGCACCATGTAAAAATGTGAAACAACCTGGCAGACTGGGCAATCGGTGTGGAAACACAGGCTCATATCCTTAGCCCGAACAGCAGCATATAAGGACTTGACTTTTGATCCATTCTGGTTTTTAGAGCTTACTGGTACAGGAGACAATGTCCTATTTTGGAGAAGTGCACAATTTCTTTTACCAGAAAATCCATCTTGCAGCTACGGAAAATTTCTTAAGAAAATTTTGATCAAAACTTGTATGTTCCCAAGATATCTTTCTGTGATGGCAAATCAGCATTTCCTAATAAAAAGCAGCATGTCACAGAAAAACTCCCAGCCAGATCAAGTAAGAGTTTCAGTGACCAGAAATCCTTTTCTTTGTTAATCAAATGATGATATCCAGGACGCTGACCCATAGGGTTAGCTTACTTGGCCTCATGCCACCCTGTCCAAGTATAGTTTCAATGACTTCTCTGAAGTTTCAGCTGGTGAAAATTGTGGTTTCCATCCCACAAACCACAGCAGCCTATTAAGAACCAGTGAGGTCTATACTCTAAACCCTAATGAGACTTTCAATGTCAATAAAGAGAACAGCATACAATACAGAAACTTTGGATAGTGTGCTTAGCACTTTGTTATTTTTTTCCTTCCCTTAAGTACAGCTTAACTGCTGGTTTTGAGCTGCTAAAACCTTGTGACCAAGATCTAATGAGGTGCTTGTACTACCTCTATCTAAATGATAGGAACAGAGTGGGAGACAGCTCAGAGAATAATATGCTTTAAAAGGGATATTTAAATGGACTTAAAGCGGTCTTTAAGTCAACCTCCACGGCTACCCAGACTAGGTAACTCTGTCTTGCTAACTGAAATTAATTACTTTGGATCCGTAGAGGGAGTGATGGAAGCAAGAAAATAAGGAAAATGGAAGCCTCGATCCATAATTGGAATGGCAAAACTCCCTCCCATCTGAAGGTTTTGTCAAAACCATGCACCAACTCCAGAAGACTTGAGATAAGACAATGTTCTCACAGCATCAGCTCTGTGGCTGAAACTCCCTTCTCCAGCTAGTCAGAGCTCACTGACCTTCAAAGGAGTGCTATAAGGCCTTTGCAGTTGCTTAAGACCTTTTCTGTGGGTAGGTCTTTGTTTTTAAAAAAAAAAAATTGAGAGGCCCTTTAGTTGACTTTAATATGAAATATGACAAAGTGTTCCTTAAAAAAACCTTTTGTATGCCTAGAGAGCATGAGAATCATTTCTGAAGTTTTTAAAAAAACACAGTGGGGTGCTGGAAAGGCTTGAGAAAAACACGTTTCTGATATGCAATAATAAAAAAGAAACTCCATCTATTCAGTTCTCTCCTTAAGCTGTGCTAAGCTCTCTCCTTTACCTGGCATTCTAACATCATGGTAGGTTGAATTACTGAAGAACAAATGCAAATGTTACAAAATACCTCTGAATTTGCTAAGCATGGCTGGGAAGTAAACGTGGAAGACATTTTCAAGAATTCTGACCTAAAGAAAAATCAAACATCTGCTGGATCTCCATACGCTACAGAGTTCCCAGGAAGGCCTTTCTCAGAAACTCCAGCTTATACAGCAGCTCCGCTAAGGCCCCACGGATGAACCTGTCAAGTATTTACATTCCACACAGGAACACCAGCAAAAGGGATGAGCCTCAGTTGCTCAACAAGTCAAATAACAAGTGATTATTATTTCTGAGCAGGTCTCTCGGTTCACCTGTAGGGTTTACTGGAACCAAGGCAAAATGGAACTGGTTTACTGATAAAATCTTCTAGGAGAAATCCTTTCTGGGAGGCAACTCTCAGGAATGCCTGTGTGTACTTTTCAAGTAGGCACGCTTACGCTGACCCCCGTATCACTGGCAGGAGATGGACGAAAGGCTCCACTTCTGCTGCCATCAAAATTAGCAGTGAATTTGTACGGGAACAGTACCCAGCCGCCAGCATGCAGAGCATCCCAAGAATTTCTTATTCCAAGCAGCACTGACACTTGACTGCTCCTCCAGCCTGAGTACTGTTTGTTAGCAGCTAAAGCAAATGTTTGGAGACATATGTAGAGAGCATGACTGAGAGCCAAGGTGGCCATTAATAACAAGGAGGGTGAGTAGAGAAAAGCAGAGACACTGAACGATGGAAGCTGAAAATACTGCTTAAATATGTGGGTGGAGTGCCGCTCTCCTGTTTCAGCTGTTTACATCCAGCAAGTTTTGCCATATCCTGGTCTTTTGAGTCACTCAGAGATGGAAAAACAATTGAAAAAACACTTGTTTTAGAATTTTTCCCCTTTTAATGAGATGATGACAGATGTACCTGTCAAAAAGGACAAAACAAAGATATCTCCTTTAAAGTGCATTCAATTCTACTTTAGTGTCTTTGTTGGCCTTCAGAAGTGTAACAGTTTGCCGAAACTCTCAACAGATAGACAGGCTCATTGACTGATCCATCTAAATAAAAAGTGACGTTAGGAGAGTAAAAACTCCACAGATCGGACCGAGTCCTAAAATACAAGTGATTAACTCTCCAAACAGTCCTAGAAGAAATGAGTACTGTATCCTTTCGGTTATGTTTTTTTAAGCACAGACACCTGGTTCCACGGGGGGAGGGAGAACCGTCTTGGGCACAAATCGGAGAGAGGTGGTACCTCCCCAGAGTACAACTCCAGAAGTCTACATCCGAGGGCAGTTCGGTGAGCATCAGTGCTAAAGGAGAGGATTTGTCAGGCACGACCAAGGACACAAGTCCTCCCTGCTCTTTCTCAGGAACTACCTCCACCCGAAGACACGACCCTGACTGCACGCACCACGAGCTGCACGAAGTTCATGCCTTGTGCACCCTGCAGCATGGCCTCCGTCGTGCATCCCTGGTGATCAGCACGGTGGGCTTTTTTTTCCACCTCTGGGGTTTCCTGCGCCGGGCACATCTCGGTGATCTTTGGCTGCAACCCACCCACACGCAGGATCACGCCTGTGTGATCATCAGGATTAACCTTCAGGAGCTTATCTAGTCAAAAAAAGACTTTTCAGGTGGCATGTACTCCAGACAAGACCTAACAACATGGTCCCCTCAGCTGTTACTTGTCCTGGTATGTGGGGTCTCCCAGCCTGAGATATAGAAAACTCAAAATGTTTGCAATTAATTACATACTCTTCAAACTGTAACTGTGCTTACAGAAGTGATGCTGAAGGGACAGAGATGCTGTTTGCGTTCAGGGAATTGCAACTCGTCTGCATAAAGTGTTCTGGAAATCGGCTTCCCTGCTTCGCCTCTGACATCCCACAGCCTGGTCTCACCGTTTCCTTCTTACAATGGTGCAGCAGGACTAGTTATGAAAAAAAAAAAAAAAAAAAAAAAAAAAGAAACCCCACAAAACCCAAAAAATAAACAGAAGGAAGGCATTCCTTTGGGGCCTGAGGACTAGGGACCTGCCCGTACGGGTAAGTGCGTGCTCCTGGCCTTTTGTGTGAGCACAACCACGTCCAGAGTGCGGAGCGTTTGTTTTGGACCGGCTGCTCAGAAATGGAAGATACTCTCTTTATAAAATAAATGGTAGAAATGCTCGTTAAGAAAACACCACGGAACGGACCAGGATAATGCTTGCCGCTCGCTGTGATACAGGCGCGGAGCGAGGTGAACTCTGACTTCAGGTGACACGGAGACCACTCTTCAGGGAAGGTGTTCCCGCAGGAAAACGGCCGCCTGTCGCCAACCGCGCCAGGCTAACCGCCCGCATGGCGCAATCCAGCACCCTCCCGCTCGCTCGTCCCCTCTGCCCTCTTGGATCACGATCCTGCTCAGCAAGTATCTGTGGGGTAGATGATCTTCAATAACTCGGCAGGGCGGAGAAGAGAACACCAGAAACAGCCACAGAGAGAAACCCTGAGAAGCCGGGCACCGTACCCTGCTATCCGGGCTATTTTTGCCTCATGTTTTCTGTTGGCAACAAATAAGAGCCAGCATGGCTTTCTTTTCACTCTGCTGACACAACCTGGTTGGGAACCGGACTCCTTCCAATTTCCCGGCCCTCCGTACCCTTACTGACCAACCCGACACCCATGTCAATACAGACGTCCTGAAGGAAGGAGAGAAATGGGAGATTCTGCTGTCTGAGTAGTGCTGGGGTATTTTTTCCTCAGAGGGTGCTCCTATAATATTTTATACATGGACAGAGCATGTAAGACATCTCTATAAATGAGAATAAGGCAGTGGAAGATGGGAGAAAGAGCATAAAAACAGAGGGGTACATGTTTGAAATGCCTGAAGTTAAAAGAAGAAAGAAAAAAAAAGGAATTAAAATTAGGAGCATCAGCATAGTGATTTTTAAAAATGCTTGGCTATAGTTAACCAGAAGATATGAGCAATGCTGAAAAACAGGAAGTAGATAAATATATACTAGGATGAATAAGTACAAAGTGCTGACCTTTGCTGTGGGCAACTACCGAGCCCTAACTGGCAAAGTGCACTCAGAAAATCCACTGGAATAAAAACAGAAAGTGTATCCCCAAAGTTACTAAATGAATGGAGTACAAATGCTATTATGCAAGGCAGACGCACAAAAAAGTCCCGGAACAGAAATGTAATAGCAGAAAACGACATTATCAGTAAGTCCTCAACCAGTACAGCTGGGTAATTATCAGAAAACAGAGGTCAGCTGAAATAAAACACGGCTATAAGGAGATCACAAAAGAGTACAAGGCAATGTAAAAAAAAAATAATAAAATATTGTTTGAAATATCTTTGGCCACAAATAATTTAGAGGAATAAAGAACAACTCTGGGTTAAGCATTTGTATGCATCGGCAAAAGAAGCCATCACTTCTCAAGGCACTGCACCAAAGATGCGTCAGAGGAGTTCTGGAAGTGCAACTGCAAAGATCCACCAGGTTTGGGTGACACAGGCAAATTTGGTTTTTGGTGAATTATCAAATCAATTTATTATCGCTAAATTCTCCTCATGCAATGGAAAATGTGAGAACAAAAAGATAAAATACATTTAAACTCTGAGAAGAGCTTCTAAATAGAAACTTTCAAAGGAGACTACCAGAGTTTTTCTACCCATATGGGGGGAAAAGATAAAAGCTCTCAAGTGCATCAAAAATTTGTGAGAGACAGAACATTAAAAAAAAAAAAAAAAAAAAAAAGGCAGTAAGTGCTTAGCCATTTCCGATGCAGAAGAGCACCCCACAGACTGCTATGAAGATCAGTATCTGGCAAATGCACTAAAAAGCAGGGAAGGTTTTGCGCAGAACCACGTTGCTTTGCACTTTTAACTGCATGGAGATCTAGGGATAAAAAACCCAAGGAAACTAAGCAACATAATGACTGATTAATTCCACTGCAGCCAAACATAATGCATTGACAGGAGCAGTACAAGACAGATTTTTTTTCCCCAAAAGCAGCTATAAAATCATTAAACCTCTTCCTTAAAGACTCCTTCTGCATGTGGGCTCAGTCCCACATCAAGTAATTCTCATAACAAATGAAAAATTTGGTACTCGCAATGCAACGTGAGAGGCCATTGTATTTATCCAAACAAATGTGTCAGGTGACTTTCAGTTTTAGAAAGAGTAATGCAAATATTTTCCATAGCAATTTTTAAACCAAGAAAATAATAATCCCACATATGAAGTCACCAAAGAAACAGAACATTTTCTGCCTGACAAACATTTAAAGTAACTTTGAAATGGGGATGTTCATTTTTTCAATAGAATTTCAAAGTTCCATCCTTCTGCCAAACTAGATTACAAGCAATAACATCAGAGTAACCGAATCACTTCTCTTGTTATAAACTTGTGTGTTTGTACGTGTGTCTGTGAAACTGGGGTGTTAATGCTGAGTTTTACTAACACTGTTCCAGAACTTCTTTTCCAGGAGGGAACACAAAATTAGATACACAATTACTTACATGCATAAAAATGCAATTTCAAACACACTTTTCAGGTCTCAATGTCTAGACTTAGTTCAAATGGCTGCAAATTTACAGGTCAAGTCCACTGGATTAGGACCGAGCCCATAAAGCTGATTAGTGTCCGAACGAAAGAGTACAACCATATCTGTAAATCCATGTCACATAGAGTCTATTAAAATCTAACTGATCAGTAGCACCGAAGCATTTATACATTTTAAACAATGGCTACTTTCATAAGGTTAAAAAAAAGAAAAGCAAACCAACTGACTTGCTTGGGCAGGGCTGGGTTTATGTGCTTTACAAACTGAAAGAGGAGAGTGCACATGCAGGTAAACAACTGCATCGTGTTTTCCAGACCGCACTCTACGCTGGATGGTGAAAATGGGGAGAAAGAACAATGCAGAAAAGATGCAGTCCTTTAACTCCTCCTTTTCTCCCAGGAATAAGCTTTCAGCTGAAGAGAGCTAGGTTATACGAATGACAAATAGAAAAGATAAGACGTATTTTTCAACTTGGAAATAAATACCTAGGCAGTACCTCAGCTCAGTAAAATTCTCCTACTCCGGAAAGTATACACTTAAGACTAAAGAAATCGCATATGCAAAACTAAGACCCAATCAGTAACTACATACTCATTTTTTTTTACCTTTGTCTCTGTTCTTCTCCTTTCCTAATGAGTCCAGTTTCTTTCTTAATGATTTCTTCCTCTTTTGTCCATCTGTAAGAAGAAAACAGAATTAAAAAAAGGAAGCGAAGAGCAAGAATGCTGAACAAAGCGCTGCACGAGCTGCAGGAACACGGAGCGAGGTGGCGACGGCACGTGGAGTCAGGAAGGGTGTGGGGTCCATCTCGCAAAGGCTAGGGTCAGGCGCTTTGTTCACCCAAATGCCGAGGTCGTGCTGGTGAACCAAAACGTACCCCTCTGGGTGCTGCTGGGCACATCTATGCCAGTGGTCACGCAGCCCACGCGGCAGAATGGAAAGCGAATTTTGAAGACTTAACAACGGAGGTTTGTTGCTGGACACTCTTGATAGCAAGATACCATAAACCTAAACGGGACTGGTCAGCCCCTAACCACTGTCACAGGACTGCGATTCAGGTGTGGAGCTGAAGGTAGTATTTGGAGAAGGAGGATTACTAACCCCCAGGATAAATTCTGCATACCAGTCATACCACTCGGGTGATAGCCGACCACCTTCACATGACCCGTCTGATCTGAACTCCTACTGGGAGCCTGCAGTTTGGTACAGCATGTCCAGATTGGTTCACATGGATTAGCTGCAGAGAAATTATTGTTCTGACACCCTATATATCATCCAAGTTTTCACTAAGGTATTAAGGACCAAAGATTTCAAGCAACAATGTAGGCAGGTTCATTCTTGAACCAATTATGTAAAAAAGTTGGCTATCATTATTTCCTTCAGCAGCATCTTTTATAACGAAAAGTCAACAAAAATGCATTTTATTTATTAGGTCTCACCAAATACCAGGGATTAAGACATGGGCCTGCTTTAACTTGTACCTTTTGAATTTTTTAAGTTCCAAAGCAATATAAAGGGTCTAACATTGGGACTAATACTAACGCTAACATAGGCACCACTCGAGCTAAAGGTCAATGAACACATACTTTTGCCTTACTGGTTTTGTAATATGGCAAAACCTCAAAACCGAACACATCGTATCTGTGTTTCACCTTTATGGTAAGAAGGTCACCAAATAATCTGCCTCAACACATTTTTCTACTTATGTAAGCCAGCGTCTTAAGTGGTCTTTCACAGCAGGGAGCATACCACAGAGGAGAGAATTGGGTCTTTGTCGATTAACTCTCATCTCTGCAGTTAGGGCTTGTGAGAGAACACAAGCCGTTTCCCCATAGTTTTCCTTCAACTCCTATTGAAAGCCATGCCCAGAACATTACTTAACAGACAGCTGGGCAAATTCTGACTTTTTCATAGCCAGTTAATATCCTTTTACTTTAAAATTAATATTTCTTTTTACCTTATGTAATTGTGGTTCGATCTACTCCACTCACACACTTGCGCTCTGCATTTATTTAGAGTATATTTGCTCCCAACACTCACTTAATTGTGATACTCAGTTCCTGCCTCTTGAGATAGATTGTCATTTTTTGGTTATATTAATTCTCCTTTTTCCGCACCTGCTCCGGTAAGAATTCATCTCTCTAAAATAAGGCTGCCTAGAATGGATAAGGTATTCCAGATGCGAGTTCAGCAATGTAATGGTGGTAATTCATTGCCTGATACAGTCTATGATTAGATTTTCCTTTTTTGTAGCCACATGACAAGTTCATAACTCAAAGTCATACTTCGATTGATTAATATGCCCAGTCTTTTCACACCTTCTGACATTTCCAGTTGATAAGACTGAGTTTATTACAGAAATTCTTCTTTCACCTGTTGGCAATATGAATAGTCAGTAGCCTGCCTACATACACCTGAAGTACCGCTTGTTTTCATAGGGTTCTCTACTACCGTTGTGTTCTGGCTTTATATACATAAAATAATTTTCAAATTATATTTCACATTATACATTCAAATTACTGCTTCACAGTAGCCTTTTGATAAATGACTTACATTTCTTTGGAGTCTTAGAGCCTTATTCTCCAAAGACCCATTTATTGATATTCTGACATTCCCCTGAAGTCTACTGAGACATAAAAATGAGAACAAAAGTCGAAATTGGATGTAAAATATAGTGTTTTGGTATTACACCTACACAATGGCAACTTCTGCAGTGCCTTAGTGCTGCAAAGTGAAATACAACAGAAATACACAAAAAAATGAGTGCTATTCAATACCGAACACAAGAACAAATGGCGCTCATATCCACATGGAGAACAGGTTTACAACTTCTAGGGCCAAACTATCGATGCTTTCTCATGAACCTCGTTCTTAATGGGTGATTCTTTCAACTCCATCGGTGAAGTAATCCCTCAAGTGAATGACAGGCTGAGACAACATTTGACCATTTGTCTCTGCAAATCTTGACTTTTGGATACAAGCGGTGCTCAGGCCCAGAGGAACGTAAGAAGCAGGAAGCAGTTCCGGCGATGGACAGAACAGAAAATACAGGAATGAGTCCGCTCTGTGCACTCCTGAGCAACGAAAGAGATCGCGGAGCGATAGAAGAGACGCTTACCTCGGGCAAATGGGTGCAGTGCCACTGAAAGCAGTGGAGCTACGACCATTTAGATTTACAGTTTACCCCGTGACAAGAGAAAAAAAAGAGTTGCACATGAAAATAAGCCCGAGAGGAATCTCAGTGAAAAGCTAAAGCCTAGGGGATCTCCCAAGAGGTCTGAGGTCAGTTCCAGTTCTCACCCTCCCCAGCAAAAGACGGCATTAATTACAATCTATATTCTGTAAAAATAAATATGTTTTGAAATGACTGTTGATTTAGGTTACATCACGCATGAACACTGCTGAAATATTCATAACGTGCTTAAAGACTTATGCAACTCTAGCAGTTTTACACCTTAAATGAACCCAATGCATAATAATAATGCTTAGTACTTACCATTTGCAGCCTGTTTTGAGAATATAATATCCAAAGCATTCTTGGGAAACAGGCAAAGCATTATTACCTGTGCATAATACCTCCTGTACATTTTTAAATTAATTAGCAAATATTTATGCAAAACCAGTATTGTATCAGCCCAAAATGCTATTAAATATGGACTGCTATTTTAATTCGCAGTTTGGAAATGGTTAAACCACAAAGTGATAAATGCTGTTGGGCTTTTATCCAGCCTTTTAAGTATATAGTTATCACTTAATGCCGTCCTTCTATAGATCAACAATATATTGCTCCTCCAACAGATTCCACTCAAGAATATTAGCAAGATGAGAGTAGTACTCAAAAGACCACAACTGTCAAAGTGAAGGAAGCTGCATTTTTTTTCTTTGTTAACCCATTCTGTTTTTTCTGACAAACACCCGCCCAGACAGCTGTACAGATCAGTTTTTTTCAGAGATGAACTTGGTTTCTTCAATGCTTACTAATTTATGTGTTCACTGCAGTTTTCACTGCAATACATACACCGCTCTCTGGGCCTCTATATATTAAGACTAGCGTGATGAATATTTAAGAGACCAAAAGTCTAGAATCAAACTCCTGAGTGCATATTAAATTGCTACATGACCTGTTTTTCCAAAGTGGTGAGCACTTCCAGGTTCAGTTAATGCCAAAAAGACCTTTCCATTTGAAAAATTAGGTCACCTTTTTAGGACTCTGACAGTGAACCACAGCCTACGGAATGCAAGAGTATTTGCACTGATACTCCGACTTTCGACAAGAATTGAGGCGTCTGACTTCCGAGATCATTATTTTTGAAATTTTGGGTTACGGCTGAAATTCACCTGCAGTGTCACCACTAACACTATTTAATCAGCAGTTACACTCTCAAATCCCAGATTTTATACAGCCCATTTCAGGGCCTAAATTTCACTCTAAGTGAAACCATGGTTCTACAAACTAGGTAATAAGCAGCCATTTTCATGCTGAGGATATATAAATTTCAGCTCTAAAAGTTTTAAAAAGAGGAAAGAAAGAACTTTGTATTTTTTTTTTTTAATGGAAGATTGCTCTGTTGCTTTGCACAAGGCCACCTACCAACACCACATACGACTCGGAGAGAGTGCAGGCTGAATCCTGTTACTGTTACTTCCACTACTGCTTTACCCATTTTAAAGTTATGGAAATCAACAAGTCTGTTTGGTAGGTACAGGTATTGCTCAGCCTAAGTAAAAGCTTCACAAATTAGGTATAGGGAATTTGTTCACGGTGATAGTGGCACACCTGGAGTTAACATTCAGGAACTCTTGGCCACCAGTTTAATATTATGTCACCTAATAGTCACTATACTGGGAAGCCCTAATCCAGTATGTTTTTCATAATTAATATACATGCAGTAAAAGGCACAACAGCACCTGAGCTTTCTACGTCATTTTTATGACACTATTATAGTATTAGGCTTCAGATCACGGAAAGTACCCTGTCAATAAGCTTGAATTGAACCTGTAACAAAAATATGATTCTCGAGCATTTTCTTTCCTTGTACATGGGCTTGTGGATTATCTATAGGAATGGATGTTCCTTCTGTGTTACTTACATGCAAGGACACTTTATTCATTAATCAAAACCAAAATTCATAAATTCAAACAGGGACTTTAAACTAATTTAAGTTAGTGGGGTTTTGACAAAAGAGATCTTCTGTTGCTTACGGGGTTACTGAGTAAAAAGAACTCCCCTCCCCATCTATTGGCAACTTCCTTTGCTTAGGAGAATTGTGTTTCTTGTCCATTTCGGGAAGAAAATTTGTTGCGTTCTACAATTAAGGGTTACTTTCACACAGTATAAGGAGAGGAGTTATGTGAAAGGTGAGTATCATACCCATAGCTCATTCACCAAAACAGAAACGGATGGAAAAGTTGTGAGATTTCTAAAATACTTCTTCATAGTAGTTATATTAATGGCCATTTTCCCTTAATAGGCATTAGTAATTGGATCTAATTGCATTTAAAGAAAAAAAAAAAAAAACAGAATGTATTTTCTAAAAGCGTAATCCATTTTGTCTTGAAAATTACTACCAACGACACCAAAAAGCACCAAATTTGCCCTCTTTTGAGGATTTCTTGATTTACTTCACTCCTCGAGGGCGACACATTTCCCAGCCGCCAGCCTCCCGCCCTCAGCCCGCGAGCTGAACGTCGAGCTGCAGTCTCTTGCCCGCGCAATACTGCAAGGAATAGAGCCTCTGGAATGGGAAAACGCTGCTCAATCCTGCTGACAGAGCACAAGAAAGACGAGACTGTGCTTCATTCACGGAGAGCTGCGCCGTGTTTGTGGCTGAAGTGGCTTCTTTGGGTCACTATACAAAGCAAATTTGCTTCTGAAGGCACGCTCGGAGCTGCTCTGCTGAAGACGAGGGTGCTGGTTTTGCTTAGCCATTTCTGTGACTATAAATGTCCGTTCTGAAATATTTATTTAGATTAAGCTGTTGTTGAAACGCCCTGTCCCCACGCAGTAACTTCCAAAGCCCTGCCAGCTGCAGCACAGGTGAAACCTAAACAATTCCAACCAGAGAACCGGGGGCTACAGATTTTGGCGCATAAAGCAATACGAAAACAGAAGGGCTGAGCCTACAGATATTCCCCACCGCTCTCTTCTCCCTTTCACCTATCCTCAGCAATCCGCACACAAGGAGATCTCCATCAGCAATGCAGATTACTACATTCCTTCAGAAGCCTTGGACTATCTCCCTGTTTCTCACACTGCTTCTCCTGACGGTCTACATGGCTCTATTTCCCTTTGACTGAAATCAGCACTCCGTGCTCGACAGCCCGCAGCCCATGGAAGAAAAGCCATTATTTGTGAAATAATGCGCATCCCTCAGCCACGGCCGTGACCTTCCGGGCGGCAGCCGGCTCGCACGAGCTCACCTCGGCTCACGGAGCCGGGTTCGGCACCACGAACGCGCCCGGAGGCAGCTTCCCTCCGACATTGCCGCTTTCTCCGACGCGGCAAACGAGCTTCAGCATTCCCCTCTCTCCGGGAAGTTCCCGCTGAACGCGTTTACGGCAGAAGAAACGGCGTGAAAAGGGCAGAGCCGAAGTCAAAGCCCGTCCGTCGGGAGAAGGGCTGCGGCTCGCCACGGGCTGGGCGCAGGCGGGACGGAAGGGGAGCCGGAGCGCGGCCACGCTCCACGTCCCTGCCCCAAAGCTTCCTCAGGGCAACGGCGAGAGACCGGGCGAGGAGCGGGCAAGCCGACTGTGCAGGAAATTATATTCCCAGCAATACACAGTGTGTACAATAGCACCGCCTGAGAACCCCCCAACCATCAGACAAAGCTATGCTTTTCATTCTCTTCTTCCTCATCCCGTCAGACTCTTCGGTAACCTGCTGTCAGCGCGTCTTCTTCGGATATAGGCTCCAATCCCTCTAGGCTAAGGCATTACGGATCGTTAAAATGAAACGGGGAGGAATTACAAAGTCCGAACGTGCAAGTTTAAGTGATGCAGCTGCTGGAAGTTCAAATCCTGCATTATACATGATCTCTTTACTGTGGAACTGTAAGAATTCAGTCATACTGGAATACGAATTAATTAATTTATCTAGGAAGTATTCCTAAGTTGCTGTGGAACCTGCCTAGAGGGCGAAACTGCTGGAAACCTCACCTGCTTCAAAAGAAAGCTGCAACCCTACAGGGACCTGAGTTTTATCAATCAAACAACACTTTACAATAACTTTTTGTGATTCTGATACAAATTAAAAAAACCATACAACCAAAAAGACCCCAACCCTCCATAATTTGCTTGCCAGGTATTAATAGAGTTTCAGTGCTGCACATCTATTCTAAAGGCAAAGGTGATATATCAATTTGCAGCAGCTGAGCATATTGTCAGTAAACTATCCTGTCTTTTAGGAAAATACATCTAAAAGCCATAGTTCCAAACCAGAATCAAATCTGTTACGAGTGAAAAATACTCTGTTTTTATTGAACCTTATTCTGAAGGTCTATTCCTATCAGAAAGAGTCATGTCCCAACTTGCTGAACAAAACATGTTACACGTTGGAAAACAGCAGGATACTGATATAGACTATAACTGTCATGAGATAGGTACGAACCCCCCTCCACAAAAAAAAGCTTCCTTTGGGCAACGTTCTAATTCAGATACTTAATTCCTGTGCGTAGAGGAATCGCAAGAAAACACAACATTTCAGTTCCACTTGCCTACACCTTCCCTAGCGTATCAAGCATATATATTGAAATAAGATAACTACTTTGGTATTTCCAAACACCTTCTTCCATGATTCCCTGTTGTGAGGGACTTGTGCTAACCGGGGGGCAAACGCAGGGGCAACTTACTCTAGGGGTGAGAGCTAAACCGTCGTAGGTCGGGGATAAGGATTCGGGCTCTGGAGCAGGGTCGGGGCTGCAGAAGCCGCAGCCGGAGGGAGGGGGCTGTCAGCGGAGCCCACTCTGCGAGGAGAAGAGCCGGGAAGGAGCCGCTTTCCAGTCCTGCCCCAGGCCACTGCCCTCCGGCTGTGCGGGGAGCTGCTGGTCCGACAGATGAAGGGCTGTACCGAAAGCAACCCTTAAGAGACTAGGAAGAGCATGCCGGCCTTCAGTTCGTGCGTGCCACGGGTAAATAGCCCTACAAGATCAGAATTTTTAATTATTGCACAATTTTTCAAACCACCGCACCAAAACCAAGAATAAAGTTCCCTATCTTCCCTTTTAATATGATTTTTTTTAATGTATTCTTTAATCTTTTCACATTTAGACTCTTGGCTAGAGATGATCGTGTTTGTAAAGTTGAAAAAAAAAAATATTTTCAGCTATTTTGGCATTACTGGAGTGAAAAAAATAGTTTTACATCACTTAAATACTTTTTTACCTACCCATACAATTAAAATGCCTGTATTACATGAACTCTGAGGAACATGACATTCAGTGAGTTCTACAGAGGACATGAAAAATCAGAACACTAAAACTATAACTGTTTTGGAGCTTACTGGTATTTGCTAAACCTTTAGCCGGACCTAAGGAAACCAGCTCATTTTGACATGAAAATAACCAGTTCCTCACACCCTTTTTTATGCTAGGATGAGGGAAACCGCTGCTGCTGCCATATAGAGAAGGGACGATGGAAATAACTCACCCGAACGAGCACGTGAAGCTACCTGGCAGCCTTTAGAGGATTACAAAATGGGCCAAATGCCCTGGTACGCCCTCTGCGCTCGCCTCTGCAGAGTACCAAAAAGCAGGGGGATCCCTGGAATGGGAGAACAGCCGAAGATGCAGGATGCCAGGTCAGATTTCCCCGGGCGGAGACGGAGTCAGATTCTCAACCAAGGCAAAGCTCCGCTTGCTTCAGTGCCTCCGTTAGCACAGGATCCCGTGTCATAGGAAGTCCCAAATCACAGTAGTCCAATAAAATAAAACAAAGCAACAACAAACAACAAAACCCCGAACAAAGTGGGCCAAAGGCTAACTTGCTATACATTTTTCTCCAGAAAGGTCTTTTGCTGGAGCACATGCCTCGGGTCAATATCGGAAGGAAAAAAATGTCTCCGGGTGTACTGAAACCGGAGGGAACCGCTCCTTCTGTACTTCAAGGCAGTATTTGCTTTACTGAGACTGATGAGAGGATTCACGAAACTGTAACGTGAAGTAGCAGGTGCAGGACAAAATATAGACACTGTATTTTTTCCCATTGCAGCAGTATCTGTAGCATGCCAGGAGTTTCCCTGCAGTCAAAAGGTAGGTAAGATCCTAACTCAGATTGTGGTACCTCAGGGACTTTGCTGATGCCCTTCTCTCTACACGGAAGCTACTGAGAAACTATGATGGGCAGAGGTTTAAAAGCTTGGAGAAAGTCTGAACATCCCTTGCTTTGGGATAACTGACAGTAAAATAGGTAAAAAACTGTCTACGCTACTACATCAAAACAGCTACAGCAGAAGAAAATATTTTAGCTGTACTTAGAAAAAAAAAATCAGAACACCAAACCCCCAACAAACAACAAACAGGAGCCTTGATGCTGTAGTTTGAGATAGGAAAAATGCAAATAACAGCTCTAAAACTGCCTTTAGTCCACTGGGGGCAGGGGAAAATTGACTGTCTCCTGGCATTGGTTACCTAAATAGTCATTTTATAGTATGGAGGGGGGAGAGTAGTTTGATGCCTTTTCTAGTCAAAGTGACTCTTGATTTGATAAGGAGGAGAAATGCCTTTAATCCCCACAGCACAGGGGGGGGGGGCTAGGGGTAGATCAGACATTAAATTGCCAGCATTTAGCCGGCATCGAACTTTTTGTGTGTTGGCAAACTGGCTTGCACGCCCGTATCGGCAGGCGAAGCAGCAACCAAGTTTCTTTACATCTCCCTTAGGGCCTTAGAAGAGGAAATTCCTCCAAAAATCTGGAACTCAGGGCACCTGCCGGTGGTCACAGGGTGGTTTGGGGCATCCAGGTCCCCGCTGTCTTCTGACCACCGCTTTGTTGTTATGAATCCTTCATACAAGTCTTTCCTCAGACTTTCACCTTAAAGAAGGGGCTGTGCAAGAAAATAAACCGCCCTTCATAACTTGCTCCCTCCAGGACTAATTAAACTAGTCCACGATATTCCTGCTCAGAGCCTTGATGAGGAACTGAAATGAGAGCGAGCCTTCAGCGCAAGGAAATCCGAGTACGGAAGGTCTCTCGTTGGACAGGTTGATGGCCCCAATAATTGGGACGCTATCCTTTTGAAAAATGACCAATGGATTGTCTTTCTAATAATGTTTCATTGTAATAATTATCTGCCCTCTGTATCATCAATCATCTAACTTACATACTTTTTTTATTAATAAACAGGAACAGGTGTTGAAAATGTAAACCACACAGATAAAAGCCACGATGAGCTCTGCGGAGAACACTTGGGTCAACTTCCTGCGCAGAAATAGTCACATAGACATTTGTCTAATCTATTCTTAAAAACCTTCAGCAGGAGATTAGGTCTCCATCAAATCTCGAGGTAGCCTTTTCAGTGTAAAAGCCTAATATAAAGATATATATAGTACCGCAGCTCTGATAAAATAAATCTATCTGTAGTCACCTTATCTTTCGTAATCAGTTTTGAGAGACAGATCTTACACTTCTGGCACCAACCACGACGACTCCACTGAAACCATGCCTTTGAAGAAACTTTAGAAACTAACTCTTCTACCTAAGGCAAGGAGAAATCCTCATCAGAAATACTTCCCTGATGTACTTTTGAAAGGAGCAATACACACAACAGAAATAAACCTGATTTTCAACTGAAATTTAAAAGATGTACACCAGAAGAATACACATATTAAAGCAAAGCTCTGCCAAAGGCAAGCAGAACATGGAAATTAGTAGGCTGCCATGTCAGTATTCTTAATAAAGGTTCAAAAGCTTCGTGATACAAGAAAATCTTGGAAATCAATTTGCTGAGCATTACATACAGTCTTTTATAAAAAAACTGCCTCATAGCAAAATTTTAAGAAGGAATAGATCACTAAAAACTCTCCTAAGTTTTGAAGATAATAAATGATTTCCCCTGTTCTGCCACTAGAAAAATTACATTCTTGCAAGCTGCATGTATTTCCACTTTGTTCTTGTCCCAGTGGTGGCAAAAAGTCAAACTCAGGGAAAAAAAAAAAAAAAAATCACAACGAGAAATTTCTACAAATTTCCCTATGGGGAGAAGAAAGAAAAAAAGAAAAAAAAAAAAAAAAGAATAATTTTTTGGCTTGCTTATCTCCCTGCCTGGAAAAGCTCCTATCACCTGCACTTTGATAAACTCCTGTGTAGCAGAGTGCAAGGCTGCGTGCTCTTACAACCTCTACCCTGCAGCAGCTGAGACTTCTCCCAGCTTAAAACATTAACTCGATTTTATTTTCTTTTTTCCAGACTGAGGAATATTGTTTTTATTTTCCCAGGAGGAAAAAAAAATATCCTCAGAAAAATCCATGTTTCCATGAAAAGTCTGAATTTGGAGAGGGGGGGAAGCTTCCATCTAAAAATCAACAAGATACACAGTTTTCATCTCTGACCAAGACTGATACGGCAAGCCCGATACAGTATATCTAAGATTCACTAACATAGTATAAAGGAGCAGAATTTAGCTCACACTTTTGCTTGTCTTTAATACAATCTTCATGAACACTGCTATATTGAAAGAAAACCCATGGGCTCACAGCATCATGTTAGAGAGAGTATTTATATGAGAAGAACTGGCAGAGGTTGGCATTAGGACGGGTGGTAATAAGCCTCTTCACTTAAAAGATATACTGATGCCAACTCGAAAGCATCCAGTCCGGAATCCCACAGCTCCACAAAGTATAGGCTACGGTTTACTTCGATGCCTTCCACTGTTCCAACAGCCTACAAAGTATATAACACGGTCAGTGATTAAAAACAACGAGCAGTTTGGAGCCCTCACAAAAATGCAAGTCCAGATAAAAATCATATTCGCTCTTGGTGTTAAGGAAAATGAATAATGAAATACAAGGATGAGTAATGTAAGCAAAAAACAGATCCAGAAAACTACTCCCTGCCAAAATAAACAAGAAGCAGAGAACGCGTAACTCTGAATTCCAGTTTCTATTCAGAGCTTAACTGGAACGTATTGGGGGCAAAGTGCACCAATGAACAATAAAAATTCAGAAAGCCCAACTATGTACGTCTTCTTTCGTTTCAGGAGATGGGGTTGACTCAGCGCTCGGTCTGTAATCACACACTTATCCAGCCCCGCTCCTTCCAATTCACGTTACTAGGGCAAGTCGTACGGGAGACGAATGCTTACTTCGGGTGAGCAGACCCACGGCGTCACACGCCTGGTGGAACTGGCTACAAAAACTCGCACGCAAAACCGTACAACAGCACATGTTCGGAGAGCACACGCGGTATCTTCCCTTGAACGACCAGACTGCACGTAGGTTTCTAAACCCAACCTTCGATCGTGTCCATTATAACTAATCGAATGAACTGAGAACTAGATTTGGCAATAAAAATAAGGATTACCTTCTCTCTCCCCCAATGTCCCAGTAAGTCTAAAAAAAAAAATCAACTCCTTCCAAAAGTGGAACATGTGCTGTAATTACTGAAACTACTGTGTATGACCTAATTGCTGTTAACGATAAGAAATTGTGTGGATATACATTCTTGTCATAGGTGGCATCAACACAGTAACACAGGAAATCGTCTTCTTAGTAAAGGCAGTTAATCTCTTTTATTACATTTGGTACACTTGCTAAAATAGCTAGGTAACATGTTTATTGTCAGTTCTGGAAAGCGAAGACAAATTCTGTGGCTCACTTCTAGATTTTCACTCAGAAATATTTGAAAAACATTAAAATAAACCCAAAAGTACAAAGTAAACGTATGCTACACTTGTACCAAAGCGTAAATACACTTTGGTATGTGGTGCATGTTAAAACCAAAACACTACATCAACATAACGTTAAGGTTGTGAACCAAGCCAACAAAAGCAAGATAATTCACCAGAGATGGATCTTCTGGCCTTAGCCCAGCCTTCTGCATGTGCTACAATCTGCTGCATCTGATCTGTTAAGAGTCCTGGGCCAACACACAACCTCGATATTCCATCGTAGATACATCGATCTTGGATTTTGAAGATGAGATTGGAACAAAGACATTTCACCACGTCAATTTGAAGATACGGGACTGAACCCTTGTGCTAACGGTCTTCTTACAAAAAATGAAGTTTGACAGCATCCCTGTAATACTCTACTGAAACACGGGTTAATACTGGGATTCATTATTACTAATGATAAGAAAAGAATGACATATGAAAAGTAAGATACTTCTAGGGTTCTCGCCTGGTAGAAATTCCAAACTGAGTGAGCCCAGGTCTCTCAAATCTGATCTAGTGTGCACACAAATAAAAGCTCCTGTATCAACCTTCTCACATCTGAAATTCTGCCGTGAAATAATTTAGGAGGTTAGAACCAAAAATGTTTCATATGCAAAACAATGAGATTCTGTGAAGGTCTGTGCAAAACCTAGATAACATATTCCCCTTGCTGACTGAAATTCTACTCCATCCACGTTAAATTAATATTTACAAACTTTAATAGGAGAATCCAACATAAATTTTCATTTTTTTCCCCTTTTTTTTGAGAATAAAAGATAATACATTTTTCTAAGTAGTTTTCCTCTACCTCAGTGCCTCATAATGGACTAGTCCTACAACCTTCTTCATCCCAAGAACCCCTTCCGATTCCTGGTCCTTCTGAGTCCTTTTAGCATCTTCTCCTTCGCCATCTTAAGAGTCACTTTGAATGTGCCATCTACTTCAGGATGAACATTAGGATATCAAGAGGCCTCATCAATTCTGCAAGCTTAAACTGATAGATCTGCTGATGCTACCTTAAGCTGATAGATCTGCTAAGCTAAGATTAAACCCAGCTATAAAATGATCCACTCGCTGAGCCCGCATACTTCTTACGGGATTCAGGGGATACTTCAATCCACAAATCGGTGGGGCAAGGGGCAGCTCTCTCAAAAGCAGGTCTTTTAGTTGTTGAACCTCTCTGGAACTGAGGGGCAATAATCGTATCAGCCAGGCTTCATCCTGCTGGTCACCACTTCTCTACTGAAGAGCCCCGCAGCAGGTAACCCATCACCCATCCTCAGTCTCGCTCGCTGCTCCCTCACCCCCAACGTGTGCCGAGACCAAGTTCTGGTGGCCAAAACCACCGCACCGTTGTCTACAACAAAACAGAGCCTTGATTCACAGCTGGAGCTCTAACGTATGAGTGCACTATAAACACAGGTAGTTGTCCTAGTTGTAGCTACTGCAACAACCACCTTTCGAAAGAAAAATAAACGCGCCTCTATTTTTTTATTATCAGCCCATGAAAGGCACTTCTTTCCAGTAGGTAATTTCAAACATGCAGCTGCAATAATCAGCTGCAGCTGTAAAACAATAGTCTCCAGGCTGATATGTATGAAAAAGCTTCACGACTGTTGTTTGATGTCTTAAAAAAATAATCAGAGGCTGCCCCAAGCTTGTCAGAACAAATCAAAACAAAGCTAACACACAAGCCGATATGCGCTCTGTGGGCCTGTTCTCTCTCTTCGGTGTCTGAAGTCAGTTTTGAGTCCGAGTTGCGCTGGGCAGGCAATGGTGATACAAAGGCCTCTCCAAGACCTTGCTAGTTTAGCTGGTAACTCTCAGAAGCACCACTCCTGTCTGACAATTAAGAAGGTGGGGGGAGAAAAAGGGAGCAGTTTGGTCTGCGAGCTCCCAGTTGCTACACTTGAACCATTGCACAATCACTGGGCGAGAAAAACGGGTACCTACTGGGATGATTACCTGCCTGCTAGTTTCTTCTTCCTGCAGAAGCTGAGACCGCGAGGCAGGCAGCCTGTGCTCCCAAAGTGGGAGGCAGCGTATGAATCCATAACAAATGACTACCTACCCACGGAAAGCAAAATTATCCACCGCAAGTGGCAACGTGTAGCATGCTTTTATAACACAAACATAAAGCCTCTGAAGAGGTTACAGCAAGTTTGTGTAAAGGAAGAAAATCTTATCTGCTTCTTCCCCATCATCTGTTAAGATCCCTTGCTTCCCCACTGGGCCAATGTCTTCACCCTCTTCCCAAGGGGTTCCTGCCAACGCTCTGTCCCAGCCCTAGAAGCCAAGGTTGGGCAAGAACAAAGTAGAATGTTTTCTTCTAAAAGCTATCTTGGGCAGTGCTGTGGTAACAAGCACTACTGGTGACACCTCTGCTTTATAAAAGCAAAAGCAGTATTAAACAGACTTAAGTAGCAATAACTATATCTTTTCAAAGAAATTCAATGGCAGAATATCATATACACTTTTGAGTAGTCAACAGCACCTACTAAATTGTTTTCTCAGACCCAATTTCAGGCATCAGTTCTTCCCCTTCAAGAAGCCCATCTGCATTTGGCTATGGAAAAGGCAAGAGAAAGGAGAATGGAAACTCCCTGGGGGAAATCCCTAGCCCGCAAGACTTGACATGCTCATAACTCTAAGTCCTCTACTAGCCACAACCCTTTCCCAGAGTTTTGGAGATTACATTTGGTGTGATAACAGCACATGATTTTTCTATTTTGCTGCACAGACACATACACGACGTGCTTCTTTTGCATCCCAGGACAATGCAATGCAGCCAGCTAGATAATTATTGCAGTAATAATGCAGTTTACCTAATTATACCAAGATGCTTACTGTGCGGCAATGTTGCCTCTGTGGCTACAGCATAGGACAGTACTACCAGTGAGAAACTAACTGAGCAACTTCTGGAACAGCAAGAGGTTTATTCATGTGAAAACATCAACTGTTCTCCATTATTCTTTGTTGACACTATCAAGAAAACACGTCCCACTTGTACTGTCACAAAGGACACAGTTACAACAAATAAGAAAATCCATAAAACACAAAACATCGTTGATATATGGGGATTTGAATCTGGCTATTTCTATACAAGGAGGTAGACCAGAAGTCAAAAACTTGGTGCCAAGATCAGAAGCAAAGATGCCATTACTATCTGAGTTACTAGAGACATTGGCCAAATTTCTGCTTGTCATTGCACAGGTAAACAAATCCGTGAGAAAACATATATTGCTCCTACGCTTCTGCACTACCGAGATCAACAGAAGTTCCTCAGGAGTGTGGTACCTATCATGAACACCGACATCAGGAGAGGTCATACGGCTCAGCGTCCAGATAGAGATCAATGACAAGTGGTATCTGTCAGGGGTCCGTACTGGGACCAGTACTCTTTAATATCTTCATCACTGACACAGACAATGGGACCAAGCGCACCCTTAGCAGGTTTGCAGGTGGCACCAAGCTGGGTGGTGCAGTGGACACACCTGAGGGACAGGATGTCATCCAGAGGGACCTGGACAAGCTCGAGAAGTGGACCCATGTGAACCTCATGAAGTTCAAAAAGGCCAAGTGCAAGGTCTTGCACCTGGGTCGGGGCAACCCCCAGTATCAATACAGGCTGGGGGCTTGATGGAAGGGATTGAGAGCAGCCATGTTGGGAAGGACTTGGGGGTACCAGTGGATGAAAAGCTGGACATGAGCCAGCAATGTCTGCTCGCAGGCCAGAAAGCCGACCATATCCTGGGCTGCACCAAAAGAAGCATGGCCAGCATGTCGAGGGAGGGGATTCTGTCCCTCTGCTCTGTTCTGGTGAGACCCCACCTGCAGTCCTGCGTCCAGCTCTGGGGTCCCCAGTACAAGAAGGACATGGACCTGTTGGAGTGGGTCCAGAGGAGGGACACAAAAAATGATCACAGGGATGGAGCACCTCTCCTATGAGGAAGGCTGAGAGAGTTGGGGTTGCTCAGCCTGGAGAAGAGGAGGCTCCAGGGAGACCTTGTTGCAGCCTTTCAGTACTTAAAGGGGGCTTATAAGAAAGATGGGGACAAACTTTTTAGCAGAGCCTATTACAATAGGACAAGGGGTAATAGTTTTAAACTAAAAGAAGGTAGATTCATAGTAGATATAAGGAAGACATTTTTTACGATGAGGGTGGTGAAACCCTGGCACAGGTTGCCCAGAGAGGTGGTAGATCCCCCATCCCTGGAAACATTCAAGGCCAGGTTGGACGGGGCTCTGAGCGACCTCATCTAGTCGGAGGTGTCCCTGCTCATTGCAGGGGGGTTGGACAAGATGACCTTTAAAGGTCCCTTCCAACCCAAACTCTTCTGTTTCTATGAATATGTTTACTTTGTCTTGGGTGGTATTACCTCCATATATATATTCATCTCCCACTGGAAATGCCAGTGGCAGTTCCGATTACCAGAAAATATGGTGGTGCCCTTAGGTATCCAGTTCCTCCTATAAATGCCCTGTAAAATTGTTTTCATATTAATGGAACAATTTTTGAGGGACCAGGGGCGCTGTGGTGGGGCTTGAAGAAGTTGATCGTATCCATCTTGCTACAAACTGATGCCCTGCTGTAATTGGTAAGTTGGACTTTATTGGTTTTGGCAGGAGTTTTCTGCAGATCCTAAAAAGTTGATGAATATACAAGCTGATGTCTTTCACATTCGTTCTTTTCCACACCATTATTTTCATAGACTGGACACCTTTCTTCCACTTAACTTTGATTCATTAAAAAACTGGTCCTGTGGCATCACTGCGTATGTGCTACCACACAGTACCACTGCTCATAGCCAAAGGTGAGAATTCAGTGGTCCCTTGTTATTCCTTAAATAAGTATACAACAACTGGAAAGAAACAACAGGAAAACTAGATTTGCCAATGATTGCACAACAGCTGTCTTTGCTAGGCTTGATCTCCAGCCTACAGGAAACAATGGAAACTTTCACGTTACTTTTAGGGAGGTTTAGATCTCTTCCATAGTAACCTAAGTACAGGTCTACTCCCTGCATGTATCCTGCTTTAGGATTCTGGTAGCTGAGCTTCTCCTTTTCAATTAATCTCCTGTTCCTTAGGAGTTCAATGTTTTATGCTGAAGATCAACTTGTTTTCTAGGAAATAAGCACCACTGTCTAGGAAAACCTGGGTAGCATTCATCTTATTGATGTCTTCACTGTCTGTCTGAACTAGTGATACTTGGCTTCCTCCAGAGCCAACACAATAGAGAGTGAAAAAGCCAATTCTATGGCATGATCTGTCTGACCTACACCGACATGTACTTTTGGATGGCAGGAAGTGTAAGAAAAGCCTTTTTCTCTCAACTGAATATCAAGACATCCTAGCATGAATAGGTCTGATTTAGATTATCTACCCTGTAGACATCTGTCCTTGATCAGACGATCCCACCCCAGGTGGCCCAAATTGGACGCAGCAGACAAACAACTTTACTAGTTGTTTTTATGTAGTTACTATGGTTAAGCAAAAATGAAATAGAAGACAATGTCGGTGGAATAAACAACCTAGTGTTTTCTCCATTTTATTGCTATGATATGAAGTCGGTGGCTTAGCAGTCTAAACAGAGACGGTTTATCAAGCCCTTACCTTTAGGGATAGTAATCTGACAGCCCAGGTCACAGTCCTGCTGCAACTGATAAAAAGCCACTTCCTGCAGCCGAGCACGCTCCAGCTCCGAGAGGCTTTGAACGGGAACTGACTTCAGCCGAACGCTGCGCCCTGACATGCTGTTCCAAGTGAAATCACCCTACAGGAAATCAAATGGAAAAATATGAAGCATCATATGATATGCACAGTTTAATAAACAGACCGTCTCTTTTACTGCTAGGAAAAGCAACACAGGTCCTCTTTTCTAAAAGGCCATTTTCTTGGACATCTCTAACCTTTCAAATATCTTTGTTTTCCTAAGAGCAGCATTCCTTAAAAGGAGTACAGACATGCAAAACAAAAAGTCAATTCTGTCTGAAACCATTCGACCAAGTATTGTTGCAAAAACACTAGGATTCCTGTAACCAAAAGCACAAAGCAGGAAAAAAAAAGCCCTTGTCTGCTTTTCCCAGTTTGCCTTCTTTGTACGGTACTGTCGTCGCTTCATTCCTTTCCCCACAGAGTCACTCAGACGTGCAGACCTCCACGGGTCCGTGGACCACGTGGATCTTATCTCCCTCACCCTGCTAATCCCACTCCACCAGGCTGCTCAGAGCGCCCACCGGCAGAGCCCTTTCTCTTTTCCGACACATCCTACCCCCTCCTTATGACGATACGGTGTTTAGACCAAGATTGACTAAAGGACAAGCTGTTTTGTGTTTTTGAAGAGCCATAATAACAACGTATGTGTTAAAATTTATGCAGGAAAACAACATGAGATATGCCATGTCTCTGTAAGGTACCAATTATGCTTGGAAAGCAAATCAAAAGCTTTAGCTGTTCTCTCTCCCACCTGTGATAACACATACAAAAAGCTATTCTCTTAGCTAGTATTTGGCTTGGGTGAGAGAAGTAATCATCAGTCAGAGAGAAATGCAAGTACACAGGCAGTCTTAAAGGCTGACAACTAACTTCAAGCAAGAATTTCAGAATTCACCAAAGCATCATCAAAGTGCACATTTTAGCGCTACAGGAAGAGAAAGAAGAATTTGTTCTTCATTCTAACCATGTCAAAAAATAAGCATCCAGCTTGTCAGTAGGTCTAACCTGATGCAGCTGTAGAGAACGGGAAAAACTCTGATGTGCGTCGGCTGAGCTGTAAAGACAAATCCACCAACTTGCCCTTCATCACAACACGGCACACTTGCAATTAATGACCTTCGCTCTCATGTTAAGTGCCCATTTTTGGTTTAAATTTCAATATCTGTACCTTTACTGCGTGCTCATATTTTCATCATTCACTTCTAATTCATCTATTCTGCACACACATCTGCAAAGGATGCCCCTTGACTTTAAAAGACATTGGCTGAAGCTCCTTATTATGAAAATCAGTAAAATTTGATTTTACTTAGTAGTTGTGCATTCTGCTCTACGTAAACATCTTTGTGCACATTTCCATGTTTTGCCTGTGTATGTATATAAATGTACACACATAGAACCTGTATGTACATTTGTGTATACACACCTATATATGCATACCTATGACTGTGTGTGTGTATTCACACACAGGAGACAAAAATCATTCACAAATATGCAGCACCATCTAGCAATATAGATCAGAGGAACTACACATTAAACACTGTTTCTTATGATGCATGAAGTATGTTTGAGTCCATCAAGGAAGCCTTTTTTCATAGTATTTTTTTTTAAGTCATCAGGCAACCATAACAGATAAAGCTGTTACCTCAACGTGAACAATCGCACATCTGTATCCTCAATGCATGTACGATGCGCAATATCTTTCTGGTATTTATATATACATGGGCCACACAGGCAAACTTCTGCACCAGCCCAATATCTGACTACTGGAATTTGTTCCTTCATTTTTTGCCTTTTCATCTCTCCTTGCTCTTCTAGTGCCTTACTGTTGATCAGCTAGACTTAGTAATCTCAAACTAAAGGTTTGCACGGCGACACGAGACGAGCTGACTAGCTTAGCTCAAGCAAAACCAATGCCGCAAGAGTCACATAAACCTTATTTGCAAAACTGCAAGTAAACATTTACATTTTTTAAAAAGCTGTTGTCGTTTATAGATAAAAGTGATTGAGAACAGAGTCCACAACCAGACAATGTATACTAAGAAACTAATTCCTTTCCAAGCCTGATAATGCAAAAGGAACTTTACAAGTACAGAAGTATGCATTTCAATCCTTATGAACACATTACGTACAAAATCTTGTACAGTCAAAATGCTACAGACAGAGAAATACAGGTCTTTATAGTAGAGTTTGAGGGGATTTTATCTGTTTCTCTGAGGTAAGCACTTTCATAAACAAAAATATCACCAATATGTCTATCATTAAAAGATTCAGAGATATTTAATTCTGAAACAGGAATGGCAAGCAAAAAGGACACCCATTAGAAAGTGTTGAGGTAACAGAATATTGAAGACTGTAAACTTTTTAGGACATGTCCTCTTCCCTGTAGAGCACAAAAACGAAGGGGTACGTAGGGCTTTTAGGAATCACCACAAGTAAAATACACATTCCTTAACTGAATGTTGCATGGACATATGAAGTATTGCTCTTTTTCAGATAAAAATTACCAAGAGCAAATCTAACTCTGGAGGTAACTCCACATCCTCTGCCTTATCTCCGATAGCTCCGTAACGACGAGCAAGCAGGGAGCCGTACCGCTGCAATGCCGCAGCTCGACTGTCAGCCCAGTCAAACCAGTTGGGACTCAGAGAGACAGGGCTTGCTAGCTCTGGTACAGCCTTGCAGTAATATTCTGCTTTAGGGACCCCAGTTAGCCTCTTTGTACAGAGCCATGCTGCTTTACGTGAGTAGAGCAGCCAGCTCAGCACTGGCTTGGGAATCCTGCCTGGGCTAATTTTACCTTAATATGAAAGCACCTCACCTCATTTTTTTTCATAGGAGGTCAAGGGTTTAAAACCAAGGAAAAGAAAGCCTCCCCGCTCCCCCCTCCCCCAAGATTATAAGGGCTGTTCCTTCCAACCAGGTTTTTTATTCTGGCAGCCTGCCAGCTCCCAGTATGTCCCTGGCACTTACTGGGCTGCCCCTGGCTGAAAACGGTGGGACACAAGCTCTGCACCTTCCAGCACCAAGACAGGTCACCGAGCAGGGATAAAGAATGTGGAATTACTCTGTCCACTTGCTGTGCATTAAAGAAGACATTCCTCTTATACACTGATGGGTTTGATAAAATCTCTGCTAGGTCACATTAACATAGGTTTTTACTATGCTAATAGCACACGCGACTAATTAACTAAACTATTTTTGGAAGATCATGTGTTAGGGCCAGTGGAATCTCCTAATCTGCAAAAAAAGTGAGAAGCTGAAGAAACGTTTCCTTGAAACAGTCTGTTTTATTTGGCAAATAAATATCACTGTCCTCTATAAGCCAAAACACAGTATTTGATAATTTAAGGTATTCACAGACTCCTACGCTTTGCGTGACACAAGGTACATTAAAAGCCTCCTCTTCCTTCTAAAGCACTGTATGATTTTACGTACACCCTGTAAATGACTGCAAAATCAACCAGGCTTGGGAGAGGCCCAGAAAAGTCATTCTCCCTCGGAGAACGGGTGCTGGCGCAATTACAGCAGTCACATCTGCCGAAAGCTATTCTCCACTGTGTGGGGCAACCCACGGCGGAAAAGGGCAGGACAGAGACGGAGAATATTTTCTGTTTCTCTCTCCATACGAGGCAGCGCATTTCATCAGCCTATTTCCAACATCAGCCTAACAGAGCTCCTTGCAGAAGCTCAAGAGGAGCAGATGAGCTTCAAGCACCAAATCAGAGTGACTTGGTTTTTGAAGTTCATGCCCTGCATAAGTATTCAGACACACGTACACAGCTTTTTCTCTGTTATTTAGATTGTAGGTCAGAATATGAACTGCAAATGGCTCCTTCATCACCAAGATGAAAAAAACCCCAAACAAACAAACAAAAAAAACCCACGGCAAAAACAAACAGAGAAGAGTGCGAACAGAAATACTGCTCTGGGATAAAGATCAGCCTGATAGGACACGAACCGCTAACTGCACGGGTCCCTTCCTAACTGACTTTTACAAAACCCTAAACCAGACTAAAAGCCTTCTCTGGTTACTTCTACCAGCCAGTCACTTCTTTTCCCTCTCAAGTCTCCAGCTTCAGCTGCGTCTTCTCTCTGGCCCTCCCACCACTAACATCTAACATCTTTCCTCCCTCAACCAGCAGTTCACTTACCAGGTAACTAACTGAAATACCAGAGCAGATGACTCGGCAAGGGAGATGACTGGTTAACTCCATCTTGTGCCACTTTTCCCATATTTCTCATCCACGGCCATAAGGACATTTTTAATAAGACGCAGGCTGCAGCTTTACTAATATTTTTTTTGAGCATTTTTTTTTAATGGGTTGGATGTTCGGTGGCTCCAAAATAAACATTAAGTGGTACATCCTGACTTAAGTAACACTATGCTCTTAAATTACTCTTAAGCATGTGTAGGCTATTCTTGTGTACCTGACCTCTTTCTCCTGAGCTTCCACACACAGACTTTCAGACGTTTTTCAGAGAAGTCTCGTTCTTCTGTCCTTCCTACAGTACAGAAACTGGCTGACAACTACCGCGAGGAATCCTCAGTGTAGATGCAATGATTGACCTCTGTTGATCTCTGCAGAGTTTTAACCCTTAGTGAGTGATGTGGATCGTGCCCAGGGTGGGAAATAAGAACCCTCCCTCCCCAGTAGGTTTAGATAACACAAATTGTAATGGAAGATGGAGAAAGCAATTTTTATCTTGCTGCATTATTGTTAATGACTTTAGTCTGTACTCATTTGGGTAAATGCCATTATCAGATTAGCTTTCCACTTTTCATTAGCCATTTGCTCAAATCCATTTGAAACCACTAAGATCAAAACCAATTATGCCTACTTGTTTTTACCCTACCCTAGCAACACTTAGCTATGTCCTTGTATTTAGATGGGTCTCCACTGTAAAAGAATTCATGAAAACATTATACTGCAAATAACATAGTAAATATAGCATTACAATGTCTTAATTCTGCTTGCTTAATTACTTCTTTAATCTTCATGAAACCACAGATCATCGCCACTTTACAAACCTTTCACTTACCTTGGTCATTTATTTCAACTCCCTCTAAAATTATTTCCAGATTTCTCAGGCACAAACCCTCACAATTTGACTGTCAGTGCAGGCAATCTCTCTCTTTCTAATGTCCCTGGTGTTGCCGCTAGTATGAACCAAAACCAGTACTGGAGTGAAAGCCAGTCCCTCCAGTGCAGCTATGTACTCTACCATATGAAACCGGTGCACAGAATGCTGTTCCTGACGGGATGAGAAATAAGGAGAAGGGGGAAATAAACCACCTTAAATAACCATTGTGGCTCTATATGCAGCTAAGGACTGAACGTCTAGTCCTCTACTAATGCCATCCTGGAAAACCACCTGCAGATTAACGAAGAGTTAGGAAACACCTGGATGGTGCCAGTGTGCTACGGCCGGAATCTCTGCCACCCCATTTCCAGATGCTCCTCCATAGCCAGCCCAGCCAGAGTGGCAGGCAGGGCACTGGTTTCCAGCTGGCATTACAAACCACTGCAGCCCAGGATGCTCCGGCATCTCCGAAGACGGCAGGCGGCACGCAGCTCTCCCAAGGGACTGCTGGTACCACGAGATTTCGGATTCAGGAAAGGGCATCTACGTACTAAACACGACGAAGCGAAAGACTCGCTGGGAGATGGCGAAGCATTCAGAGGAAGATATCTGAACATGGGTGCACGAAGCATGGGGCCCCAACAATTAATCTTCGTTAAGAAACGGACTTCATTAAGGTCGTTATCTAGGGTGACATCCTGTTCCCCTTGACGTCAGTGGCGAAATTATTAATACAGTGTCTCCACTAGGAAAAGAATAAGCACAGCCCCGATGATCCTGTGTTACAGTTTGGAGCCTTGCACTAAAGTCGCCTTATCTTGTGCTATATTGTACTTACGTGTATTAAATAATGTACGTACAAAAAAGCCGTTAGTTTTGTCAAAGAGATCACGCTTCACAAAACAATCATTTAGATATCAAACTATTTAAATGGCAATTAATATAACCACGGCGTTGCCAAAGACAGACACTTCCTCGCTCCCACCTAGCATCCTGTCCCATTCCCAAGGCTGGAAATCCGTGTACTCGGGCTCGGTACTGCAGGACAGCCCCTGTGGGACACTGGAAAACCAGTGTATCCCACAGGGGAGACAGACTTCACACCCACAGCAGAAATATCCATCTAGCAAGACAGCATGAACCTGTGCCCAGGTAAAGATACACATTTCAGAATATTACAATGATGATTTCCATTGATCGGGCAGGGAAAAAAAAAGCCCTTCTAACTTTAGTCTAAGAATAAACAGGGAGCGGAAGAATGAGCATGCTTTTATAGCAGTATTAAAATTGCTAAAACAAAGGGGAAAATATTTCCTGTTCTTCTACGATCGACCTCTCCAAGTTTTCCAAATGCCACGGGATACGATTTCATGTTTAGAATATTTAAAAAGCATTCTCTTAAAAAAACTGATGCGTAATGGAGATGTATTTCATTCCTTTTCTGACACTAACGAATATGAATGATGTACAAAGGTATTGCCTAGCAAAATAGTCATCCCTAATACACCCACTCTGTACTGAACTTTTTATACATCCTAAACACGAACATACAGAAGTTAGAAGGCTCCATTAAAATGCATCGACATACATGTTCAGATTTTCTGAATATCTTAGTTCAGCAAATATCAATATTTTTGGAGGAATTTATCCAGAAGCACCACAATTAGAGCCAGAAGGGGATGAATACTTTTTCTGGAGGTGCCAAAACAGAGAAGACACACCACCTTAAAAGCCTAGATGCAACTGTAAAATTACAGCTGAAGTTTTGTCAGTCATCCTGTAAACAGATTTTTGTGTATTTTTGTCACTAAAAGAGAGTTAAAGCCGTATTGCAATACTCTGAATTTTGCTGTGGGTCGAAAGCACAAGCACAGCTGTCATAACCGTGACTGCATGCAGTAACAAGCTGAACTACAATAATTAAACCATCCGAGGCCACTTTAATGGGCTACGCTACAAAAGCCAGCGCTTTTATCAATCTCGGCACAAAAGATCTGGGACAGCCTGGGTTCAGAGCAGAATTCCTATCCCTTTTATCACTGTGTATTCCGAGAGGTTGGTCCTATGCTTTTCTGAAGTGTTAAAATAGTTTCCTGCTTTAGCGGGAATAACATGAACTCTGCAAGCTAACGGCAGCTGACCCAAAATCAAAATACGATGGCTGCACGTGTATTATTTTTAGCGGCAAAGCTGCCTTAACTAGACCCCACGCCAAACACGCTCCCAACAGCCCTGGGTGGTCAGCCGCTCGCGAAGCCGAAGGAGGAACCGCAGCCCCCGATACACCAGAGAACGGCACGTCCTCCCACATCCTCTTTGAGTTTTCCCGTGCCGTAAGCCGTGGAAAAGGCGTTCTCCGTCCCAAGGACAACCTCTGCCGCCTGCCGCAACCTGCGGTATCCATTCCCGCCAGGAACGCCATCCAGTCGTGTTACGCTCTTACTACATGTAAAGATTTCCAGTGAGATTTTGCGTATGAAATAGTGCTCTTCCTCCTAAGCCTAATGAGACTAAGGTTAAGCACATGAAAACGTAAGGCCAAAACTGTATGTGAAATGCATTTGAACAACCTGGATTACACGAAGATAATCATACGTCCTGTTTGTAGCTTTACTGGTCCTGAAGGAGGACATAATGCCCCAGTTAAACAATAAGGACCTCTGCTAGCACAGCACAGAAGTTAACCACTTCTGCATCCAATAATAAGTATTAATGTGACCGCAGCCAATGCTTTGAACAGTTAGGAGTGGCATCTATTTCTGTTATGTTCAGTAAAAAAAGAAAAATTGCAACATTTTAGAGAGAAGTAAATGATCTACTATTTGAAACAGAGAAAGAGCACACACTGTCATTTCCGAGCATGCAAAAACTGTATCAGCCTGAGTATTGTATACAAGGCTAAAAATACATCTCTGAGTACTTTAGTTTACCTCCTGGATTTTAAGCTTTTAAGATACACGTAGATTTATATTACCTGACTCGAGCATACTGTCAGAATTTCATCGTGAAGTAAAATAAAATAATTAATTCCGTGACTCTAAGAACTGGGATTTGACTAACAGTAAAGCCTTTAATTCAAGATAAACCCCTATTCTTATTGTTTCAGACAGTTCAAACCAGTATTTTCCATAAATTGATATTACTTACAGAAAGCGGTTTGGGTCTAAAGAAAATGAGATCGGTTGCACGTGTGGAAAATAGCCATTCTGCCTGCCTCCATACCAGGTTGGAAAACAATTCTAGGGTTTTTTTTCCTTCTTTGAGGGGGGGAGTCGGCGTGGGTGTGAGGGGGGGAGTCGGCGTAGTCGACAGGCACAAAATACAAGACATCTCCAAATATTTCCATCTGGGAGCAGAGCGAGAGCTCTCCGTTGCCCAGAGGACTCGGAAGAGCTCTGTGCTCCCTGGCTTAGAGCAAGAACTTCAACCAGGCTTTACTCCCCCCCAGGCAAATGCCCTCATCAGGAGGCTACTGACCACCGCAACGTCCACCCTCCCTACGGCATCGAACCTCGCCAGAGATTCCCAGCTCCCTCCGGAACGACCTGCCAACTCGTTACGCCAATGGCCGTTCTCAGAGCCGACGCCGCCGACTACCCCCTCGCTCCGTACGGCCACCGCGCGTCCTCCCTCGTGCGCGTCCTCTCCTTCCCAGCCGGGGCTGAAAGAAAAGCGCTGTAGGAACCTTTTTCTTATTTAAGGAGTTTTCCTTTGAGTCACGAGCTTCTCAGCGCCCACCAGCAGCGTCGCAGGCGTCAGCGACACGGAGCACGCGTGGTTCCGGGCGGCAGGGACGGGCACCTTGCGAACGCGCGGAAAGCAAGCAACGAGCTTTTAGGGATGAGGAGGTCTCGCTTCTTTCGCTACGCAATCACTCCACACTTCCATCTGGGTTTTATCACTCTCGCGCTACGTTCGCACGTGCGAACACCACCCCGTCACGCACACTGACGCCGGGCAGCCTGGGAGAAGTCTCTATCAGTAAGTGAGTTGCAGTGCCCTGCCAATCTACTCCGGTTTCTTGCTTTGTTTTGGGTGGTTTTTTTTTTTTAAGATCTGAGATATCAAATTCCACCCACGTCGGCGGCTGTTTTGACGACTGTCGCTCTCCTGAAGACCCTGCAAAGACCATTCTCTATGGAAAAGTTCAGAAAATACAGGAAGTCTAATAATTAGGGAAAACATTGTGAGTACAAAGACGTGGCTTTGCACTCACTAGTATTATCGTTACTTTTCATCTATGTAATTACTTTTCCTCTGTTTTCTATGTATTGAAACCGTGCATGCTCTCTTCTTGCAATGCGCACCAAAGGACAATATTTCAGCTTATTGAGAAGCGCTACTTCAGCATTTCTTATTAAAAATATCCTGTTTGCACACATGAATCTGCTGATTTGCCATTAAGTTAAACACCAAACAAGAGTTTAAATATTTTTCCAGAAACCACCTCAGCGATGCTGGAACTACACGAACTGCTCTGAATGGATATAGAGCTATAGGTTGATGGATCACTATACATACCTGGAAAGACCACTGAAGAGCACCTTGATGCTCACCACTGTCTATTAACATGAAGCCTCGTTAAAAACGTGCCGTTCCAAAGCAAGAAATGTAAAATGGATCCATACAAACAAAACCACTGTGCTGCAACATCAATTTTCGGGAGAAAGGCCCGTTTTGTAAACCACCCCTGCAACCTGAGGCACCCCAAGTTCACACCCTGCGCCTGCCAGACAGTCCACGACTTCTTTGTTTTTAAGCAGCACATTTACTTTGGACAGAGAAAGGGGAAAAATAGCCCATAAAGTTCCCACTGTTATGAAAAACAGAAACAATTGCTAGAGTTACAAGCTCCTCACGGAGCGAGCCAGAAGATGAACAAGCTCTTGGTCTCTACTTTCTTCTACACAGCTAACTCGAATCTAAAAACGCAACAATAACACAGTCACGGCCGTAAAACCTGCGGCTTACGGAAACTTATTTGCCAAACTGAACCTCCGCAGCTGCCGTGCCATCAGCTCTCGAAACCCCTTCCCCCTCAGCATATTTTGCCCCAACGGCCTGGGTTATATCCCCTTCGCGCAGCGAGCGTACCGAAAAGGATAAACCTGTCACCGCAGACTTCAAAGCAAGCCCCCTGACAACGCCGCTCAAATACAAATCGGCCTAATTACGCGGTTTGGTTTCAAAATGTTAATGCCACTTCTCATTCCATAGTTTCATTCCGCTCGGTCCGAGTATGAAAACGGGCAAGGTCATGAAGCTGGTCTGAAAATAAACAGTATTTGAGGGCTCTCGGTTTGTCAATGGATCTCCAGAGCCTGGAAGTGGTAGGCAGTGCCAGCTTTTTCCTCCACTGAATCTAAGCTGTTCTCTTTTCTTCAAACATAGCTAAAGCACCAAAAAATTAAACCCAACGTCACCGTGAGCACCACATTCGGCACATGTTCTCCATCACGCTTATCTCTAGCCCGCTACGTACGAGATTATTCGGTTTCCTTACCCATTAACTAAATTCTCTTGCGCCTTCAGTGTCCTTTAGTATCTGATCAAGCCAGATTTGAATTAAGGACCTGGATCCAACTATGCCATTTTATAAAACAAGGTAAGAATAACAACATTGACCTGAAGCTGTGTCCCAAGCGTCTGAGAGCCAGCCCAGCCGCAGCAGCTACGACTCCCAGGACACCTTTTGCTGCCAGATGTCATGAATCTTAAGGGGGAAAAAAAATGATCTTTTCATTTCCCCGCTTCAAAGTGAGTCGAGAGCCCAGCCCAGGGGAAAGCCCAGTCTCACGGACAAGTCCTGCCCGAGTTCCCTGCTCCTCACTCCAGAGGAGATTCCCGAGACAGTGCAAGGAGGGGTGAGGAAGGGGCAGGTCTCCCCTCCGAAATCCCTCTCCCCCGTGGCTGTGCAAGCTCAAACCCTGCTGTAAAGTGCCCCAGTTCTCCCCATCAGGAGTAACTGGGAGTGCTGGCGGCACCCTGGAGCACGGCGAGGAGCGCCCGGCGGTCTCTGCCCAACCTTCTCGAGCAGCCAGTTTGGAGCTCTCTAAAACACCTTTGCAAACCTTCTACTCAAGCAGGCAGGCCAGCTAGAATTATAACACGCTTTTGACAACAGCAGCACCGAGACTGAGCATTTTACACAGTTTGCTAGGGGGAAAAAAAAAAAAAAAACCCTTGATAAAGGCGCTGCTTCATAAATAATGTCTGTCATGTTCACAGTCCCCATACACAATGCTGTCATCTATAGTGCGTGGGCAGGGAGCGCAGGAAATTTGTGAAAAACAAACAGTGAATCACCAATGATCCTGATGGCAGCTCTGCCCTATGTGGCATTTCACCAAGTCGTCATTCAGAGCGACAACTTTGTTTCTCAGCTGGCACGACTTAGCACTTCAACAGATTGCTCCCAGAACAGGAGAAACCACGGGCCGGAGATCATGGCAACAGCAAGGGAGACGATGTAAATAATTTTATTTTTTTTTTCATATATCCTCCTAGATGTTTCGTGCACCTCTAAATCAAGGCAGGCTGAAGAGCCTGCCAGGGTACGAGAGTCCGCGCTCACAGCTCGGAAGCGCACGCGGCCCTTCCCGGCTCCACATCTTGGTAGCAGCAAACACAGACACTGGACGTCCCTAATTCCGGAGCCTTTTGCAAAGCCCAGGGAAATCAATGCAGAGGCCTCAGCGTTTTCAGTGCCTGTTAGACCGGACATCAAATCCTCCAGTCACGCAGCTCCTCACCTCCATTTCCAGCCTCTTCCCACTTCACTACCCAGGGCTGAGCGGAGCGAAGGACAGTCAGCGTGTTGCACGCTGAGCATCATACCACACAAGATTTCCAAGGGGGGGAATAAAAAAAAAAAAAAAAAAAAAAATCCATCTTAGCTGCAAAGAGAGCTAAATAACCTTCTCGGAAAAGTACTGTCATTGATTGTGCTTACATCCCAACACAAACCCAGGGCACTGAAGTCAGATTTCTCTCTCCCCGTCAAAATGCTGGAGCCAGAGATCAGCGTCCTGCTAGCCATCTCCTAAGTACGCTGTGCATTTGTAGTTCTTGCAATCTTTCTTTAAAAATAAGCTTCTTCAGCCCATACACCCCCTGTGCCATTATTTCCTCTAATGAGCAAAACCCCTTGCTATTTCTATAGCTGGAAACGGAGATGTGCTCCTTCACGAACCCGCTCGCTGGAACCACGCGACGAAGGAACTGCCACTTCCAGGCTCTGCCCAGCAGCTGCCCTGCAAGCAAAGAATCCAAAACCCACCGACCTTTTCTGGTGGCCAGCAGAAAGGTTAAATAGAATGCCCGTGAGGAATCCAACTAGCCTGTCCCCCTTGTATTTATGAGCTCCACACAAGGTTATGTTCCTTTACCTTGGATAAAACACGTGGAACTATATTGGAACTATAGGTTCCAACTGCTATTTACTGGAACTATAGGTTGACAGGAAGGGTTTTCTTCTTAGAAACTGAGGAGTCCAGCATTACTTGTTGAGTTCTGCTTTGAACTGCAGTTCTTTAGGTTATTTAGTAGCTAACAGTGTTATATGCAAAAAAAAAAAAAAAAAATCAGGGTCCTTTGGGGTATGCTATCTACACCTAGATTATCTTATTTTTATATACTTTCTATTAGCTACCAGTACATCTGGGGGATTATTTTTCCCTATTTCAAACTACTTTTTTCAGTAATACACAGCTTATATTTACAAATATGCTATTCAGGATGGAATGTTACGATAGAACACATCCACAGTTTATGAAGAGGTTATGTAAAAAACACCCTAACAGCCACAAAATGGAAGAAAATGAACTTCTGTTGTTTACTTTGGATTCATTTCTTCCCAGTGCACTCAAAAATGTTCACCTTAAAACTTTAAAATGAGCTTGGCCTAAACTCTCACGGAGAAACTGGTTAAGTGATTCTGATATTGTAACTTCGTCATTCACAGATAAGCGGTACGGCACTTTTAATGTGTTTCTTAATTATGCAAAATTCCAGGGACTTGACTCTCGCTCTGGCGAGGCGCAGGATTAGGAGAACCAAATTAGCAGGCAGCTGAGAATTCCTCTGGCCGATCTCTTGTTACACCAATGACCAAAGCTGGCCACAAAAGCCTCACGGGACTGTCAAAAATAGCTTCAGAAACAGAATCGACCTAATATCTCATTTTTTCAGTGGAAAAAAAACAAGGTTTTGTCTTAAAAAATAGTCACGAAAGATATGTTTTCTGTGGAAAAAAAATGACGACGGTCAAAAAGTTCAAAAAAGTTTGCAGCTAAAAGCTGTTTTCAGTCTAGAAGGCTGTGCGGTGCCTCGCGGGAGCTGCCGTTGAAGCCCCGTGGGTGCTGGCTGCCCTTCCCGCGAGCGGGGCTCCGGCGGCAGACTCCTTCCTTCGCCTCCGGGAATGGCACCGCACCACGGAAGTCCCTTCGGGCTCATTAAAAACAACCTGGGGTATAACCCCCACCCCTGCAGAATAAGCTTCCAGGAGACACGGCAGAGCTATTTTGAATCAAAGCACATTCAATTTTTGTATTTCCACAAAAAGGAATTGAACAATGCTGATTACTTTAGCCTTTCCTGGATTCCTCTTGAACTATACTGGGGAGCCCCAGAGACAGACTGGACATCCAGAGTCATGCAAAGTTATACACATTAAGCTCGGGTGATACAGTTCACTCAGAAACAAAAATAAGTAAGAGAAGTACAACCTCTATTGGATTTATGCTTGATGTGATCCTAAGACCTGTGAGAATACAGAAGCGGTAGCAAGTTGCATATGCAAAAAGGGCACTTTAATTATATCTGAGCTGTCTGGTCCAGTAAACACAAACCACCCTTGTCTGCTCCAGAGACTGTCTGCCTGTGCCTCGCAAACTCTAAAAAGCAGAAAGCAAATAAAAACCAATTGAATGTATTTAACTTGGGGTTTGTATCTCATGATTTTAAGGGTCACCTATTACCAGGAACCGATGACTCCAAAGGAGATGACGTAAGTACTCTGACAACTTATATTAGGCTCTAATAAAAGCCCATACAGTGAGATAGGTTAAGAGAGAACGTGCAGCAGCATCCCTGTTTCTAGAAAAGGAAAACCTTGGAAGGAGTTGTAGAGACTTCGGGAGGCCGACGGCGAGTCGAAAGGTGATCCTGGAGGACCCAAAGCTGGGCTTGCTCAGACACACTGGTGCTGCTGGTGCAGCCTCTTCACAGCGGGAGGAGAGGATGCTCCATCTTTTCCTCGGAGACTTTCGAAAGCAGTCAAACATATTCTGAGTCACTGCGATATCCTGAAAACCCCACTCTACAGCTTTGCTTTTACGAAAGCGCTACAGCAGATTTTCCCTTTATTGAAGTTCGAAAATCGACGCGTGAGGAGCGGCGTTAGGTACAGCCCACACCTCACCGGCCACGGAATCACAAGGGCAAACTCCCATCTTCGGGCACGTTTAGAGCTCTCGCCGGCAGAAAGCAGAGCACACGCAGAACCACGGATTGAAACGACGTTTTGGAAAACGAGGCACTAGGTTTTAAAGAGTATTTTGGTGAGAAGAGGGTGCAGCGAAGACCTTGCCCAGCGCTCCGAGGGAGCCGCACGGCCGGGGAGGAGCTGGCAGCAGCTCCCTGCACGCGCAACCAAGGCTCCAAATCCTCTTTCTGAAATTTACGGAGCGCAGGCCCTCTTCCCAAAGCATTTGAAAAGCCATGTCTCCATCCACAGTCTCTAACTGAAAGATATAAACATAAACAAACTCCGAGGCAGACTGAAAACCTATTTTTAGATGAATGAACAGCATGAAAGCTTTCCAATGTCCTCCTCTTACCCCTCTCTTCTATTTCTTCTCTTCCCCTCCCTCTGCCCCATATGCTTTTGTTGGTGACGACCAAATGCTTTCTGCTCCTATTATAAATTTTTAATGGCAATCTAGCAGACATCCCTGATCCAATTATTTTAATCTGTCTGTGTTAAGTGGCCACAGCAGCTGTTCACCTCCTCTTATGGACATTATTAATACTGTAATTAAAATATACATTAGTCAGCTGAAAGAGCCACATAAACCTCTTCGAATTTTACTTTTCATTACTGATTGAGGAAAGTGCTTAGTGAAAAAAGGAGGAACCAAGAGTGTGGGTTTTAAGACCCAGTATGAAGCTTTTGCTAAAAAAAGGCATGCAGACACAGGAAGCGAAAAGAGCTTTCACCGCAATATCCTTCTAAAAATCAACAATTGCTTGCCAGGTTACATTTGCTGCTGGGTCTCACACTACTGCCGTACGAAGAGCTCCCCATCCCACAGACACGTAGCAGCACGGCATATTGCTTTTGAACTTTTACCAAACTCTACTGACATCAAAATATCACAGCATTTCAGCTTACTGTCTAAGATTTCTGGCAAAAGAGAGCAAATCGTTTTGAGATTTACGGGATCTAAAGAGTTCTTATCTGCATTATGCCCTCTGATGACCTAAAGGAGATTACTTGATACGGCTCGTTAAAAATCACAAAGTTTATTCAAGGGAAACTCAAGCCATAAGCCTGTATTTTGAAATAAGAGGGATTATACACTTCAGTACCATTGCAACGTGCTCCTAACAGGCTGTGGGTGAATTTTAGTTGATCGCCTTGGACGTGCTCTTTGTTCTGCAGATCCCCAGGCATCTCCTCCAGGAGCTGCTGTGCTGGGGGGGTCCTGCCACGTGCCTGCCTCCTTTGGAACTTACACTCACACACTTTAAAATAATTACACATACCTTCTCACGTAAGGGTCCAGAACTTCAGAAAAGTCCCCCTGGCAAAGCAGCAGGACTTCACAAGCTTAGCTGCACTATGACAATTTCCATTAGTTGAAGTCGTGGCTATTTGTTCAGAACCAGAGAAGGACAGAAAAAAAACTGATATAAATAAAGCTCTTCAAGAGCCTTTACTCAGGTCTGAAGAATTCAACAGCTGCATCCCATTCAAAAAATGGAACAGAATAAATATCCTCAGCTACAAGAATGACTTTCCAGGGGCCGAGTCGAAAACTGGGTACATTTCTAAAAGAGGACATTGATTTTAAAGGCATTTGTAACGCTCTCACATTTCACAGTATTTTTACAACTTAACTTTGCGATATTTGGTATTTGCTTTAAAGCTTTATCTCCGGGAGGTATGTAAAAATATAGGCGGATCTCAGTGCATGTATTTACGCAAGGAATACGTAAAGCTCCAGCTGTGCAGAGAGAAGCCTGCAGGTGTGCTCTCCGCGCTTTTGGAAAGTGAGAACCTGAGAAAAGGAACTTGGATGCACTTTTTAATTCCATCTGATGGTTTTAAAGTAATTTTCATCACTCTGCTTTTCCCAGGACCCTAGTAGTTCTTCCTCTGAAGCACGCAGCTAGAATTCCTGGCATTAGGAAAACTGTGGGCAGCTCCTCAAACTACTCCTTCCCCAGGGGTAACTGGGCTGCGGCACGACGGAGCCGGCACGCTTCTGCTGGTGGCAGGTAACTGGAGTAACGCCGTCCCAATTGCTCCATTCCTGTCTGACCTTCTGTATTTGAGTCCCTAGTTATCGGCGCAACGCAAACTGAAATTTGCCTTAGCAGTATTTTCTCCTAATACTGCTCTGGGTCATCCAGAAGCATTCAGTGTCTTACAGGACTGACACAATTAATGAAATACAGGAGGCTGGCTGAATAAATTATATACACTGTATACAGGGATGTTTTGGTAAAGACGGATACGAATACCCAATAATGCTTTCAGATGGAAACTGAGGGAATAATAAAGAATGAAGCATCTGTTAACCGTGTAACTTCATGTTTATTATTCCATAGGAGGCTACTTCCCTTAAACTTCTCCATTCCAACCCGCCACTGAATAAACATTAAACACGCTTTTCCTCTATGACTTCTCACACAGCACAGAATTAATGAAAAAACATGTTACTGCTGTTATTACTTTTACTATTATTACTCATGCATCATTCATTACAGAATGAATTAGCTTACCCCTGAGGAAACCCTTAGACTTTGTGAAGTTTCACCCTTTCCATTTGACAGAGTAAAATTAAAGCCAACAACGGCAAAAGTGCCGAGTAATTACGGGTGTTTCAAACGCTGACAGATGAGCTATGGGGTAGACCAGACCTACAGCGGCATCGCTTTCAAAATACAGGCATCTCCGAGCACCGCTTCCAACCAGTGGGCAGAAACAGGGACTTTGGGGGAAGCAAGTCATCGCATTTGGTTGACAGAGATAAGAACGAAACTCCAGAAATGCCTTCTTCCCCACTTCCTCCCTTCGGGTTCGTCGGCTCCAGCCCCTCCTGGGGTCCCCTGAAACGAGTCGGCTTCGACCAGGCTCAGCCGGAGCACCATCCCTGCACCGCCCCATCCCTACGGAACACAGGCCGTGCCCCGCACGAAGCCGCGGCCCTCGCACCGTTCAGAAAATAAGCTCAGGCTCCGTCTTCCTTTTATTAATTTCATGCCCAGCCGTGAAAACGTCGGCTGCAGAGAAACCTGCCTTTGCTTAGTTCATTAATTCCCTCGAGTCCAATTGCCGTTTATAGCGACGGGGCTGGGTGGAGCGTCCCTGGGAAGAAGGAGATCACAGGCTGCATTCTTCAGCTGTTGCAGGAGCCTTTTCCCCTGGGATCTGGGCACACGCTGTGCTATTACGAAACAAACAACAGTCGGTTGCAATTTTTAATTATACTACTACTGGTTTTCAACTAATTTGGTGCCAACCTCTACGAGAACAGTTCCCAGCATTACAAAAACTTACCCTGAAAATCGTCCCAATGAGTTCTGTTACTAAGGATGTGAACTCCCACAAAAATTAATGGCAGATTTGCAGTAACGTCACTGAAAGTAGGATCACGCTTTTTTTTTTTCCCCCCTGCAGTACAGAGCATAAAATGCCAGATGAAGCAATAATATACTCATCATAAACACCGATGTGTTGAACTTAGAGTTGCAATGCACCGTGGTGTTATGTAACTAACAGTGAGTATTAGAAACCAATATATATTAATAGTATCCTAAACTTCCCTGCCTTTTACTGTCTTCTCTCAAAAAACCATCTGTAACTCAAAACAGGAAAAGAGCCAGAGCTCTTTCAAGTCCATTACGGACTCGGTTATTGCCAGCCTGTCCTATACAGAAGGTATTCAGGCTACAGTGGACTACATGCAATGGAGAAATGCCAAGAGCGTCCACAGATTGCAATGACATAGTTAACGTTGTCCTTCTCCCACATCTTTTCCAAAATGTTAAAACTGCCTTCTATCTGAAAGCAAAACAGAAGACAATAGTACAAATACCATCCACAGTTCACACTTCCAACAGTACTCTGTTTAAAAGCAAATAAACTCCTAGAGTTGCACTTTCCAAAACAAGCTCCATTTTTTTTTTTACTAGTTAATAATTACAGAAGAATTTTCTCAAGTTTATTGATGGTGGGAAAGAGAAGTACAGCTAGAGCATTATTTTCTAGTAGAGAACTGAAATAACACTTTTTCCAGATTTCCACAGAGATGTTCAGTGGAAAAATGCCCAGTATCCTGAAACTCTTCTCTCTGGAAATTCATTTCACTCTTTCCTTCCCTTATAGTCTTTTACAGACATGCAGAAAAGCACACAATAAAACAATAATCAGTCTTTAAAAACGCATTGAAACTTTCATTTCTGACATCAGAAATGTCTATCGGTAAGGACCAAGTTTATTATACAGTATTCCAAGCCAATAAAGATTTTCTACCAACCTAGAAAATCTTAAGATTTTTTTTTTTTTTACATTGTTTCCTAGCATTGCTCCCAATGAGAATCGACAAGTTCTACTTGGATTAGTTGTTTTATACAAATAGTTGCATAACAAAGAGAGGAGTAAACTCCTGTACCCAAGCCTTAAGCTCTAAGGAGAAAAACTAAGATGCCAACTATTAAAGCGTGACCACGTGTCTCAGGTTCTCGTTTATTTTCAATTCTTCTGGTAGTTACAGAAATAATTCTAAGAGCCATCCATCACGTCTCCCGTTAAAGATGTCTTTACAAAATGTGCGTACTTGTTTTTTTCACTGTACCGTGGGTGAGAGGATAAGAAGCATTTCAGACTGTGGAAGATAAACAGCTTTTAAAACTTTGGACTACCTAGATGAAAACTTTCTCAGAAACCCAGGAGAGAGAGAAGGCAGGAGGGGGCAGAACGAAGGGGAAAGGAGAGGGAAGAGACACTGACTCAGCTCATTTATCTCAACGGAGAAGAGAGCCGGGATATGTTCTAGTCTAACCAGTTCAACCTTATCACCTCACACAACCAATTTAAGTTTGCCTCGTGTTTTGCAACAGGAACCAACATACGATAAATGTTACTGAACTTGGCGGTGAGCGAACCATCCATCCCACCGCACTGTCGCCGTTCCTGCAAGCCAAACCGCTCCTCTCCAGCGGGAGAGCTGACGGCGACGGGTCTGGAGCCACGGCCTTCAGCTCAGCCCAGTGTCCTTCCCCCTAAAGGCACTCATCTCCATCCTTGGCAGTTTTAGGTTTCTAACCGTGTTTTCCTATTTTTCTTCCATGTTCTTCTCCAGTCCTCCTGCTTTGTGGTCACTACTCCCCCTTCTGCCCTGCAGGACCGCACAAAAGGAAAACTCCTGCTGTACAAAACAAATGAGAAACTAAACACCTATTAACATCACGAATACGACAAGGAATCAGAGGGATGAGGAGGGAAAAGGACTGTCATCTACCTTCTGCTTCGTACCGCTTCTGTGTTACAGCACATACGGTATTGCCAACGCGGTATGATTTTAAAGATGATCGCCCCTTGTAAACTGCATATTCCCTTTTAACCCATGAGCCGGCTACGCTGTGGTGAATTCCTTGAGGCTGTTCCAGAAACCGGCTGTCCATCCGCATCCCACCGGCCGGGCTGCGCCCCGAGGGATGGCTCTATCCTGCTCCCGAACACTGCTGGCATCAAATGGCACGGCCTCTCACAGCAGACATCGACTCTGCTGCGTAACGTACCCCTGGGCTGGCCACACAGACCTGGTCCAGACAACGCCGCCGACTGCCTTTGCAAAGCCCCAAATAAAAAGAAAGAAATAATGTTTGTAAAAATTTTTTCTTTGCCCTTCCTAACGCAAAGACGCGCAAAAAGCTTTTGATACTCTGCTGATCTGTGTACCTACGGCTGCTGAGGTTTACATCATGCTGGCATTAATTACGCTTGAAATAAATACAGGGACATTTTTTATAACAAAATGCTTGAAAGGTCAACTTGTAGTACACTTCTGTTGAAGAAAACACATTATTAATCAGGACATTACAGCATGTTTTTATTTGAGCATCTTGTTTCATAACTCAGGACCCAGACTTTGAATGTAAAAAATTACAGAGTGTTTGTTTCCCACTGACCTTACCACCAGATTTGCTCAGTCGACTTTGAATTAATAAGGCTATTAAACCAGTTAGCATTTGTCCTGTCACAGTCGGAATCTGCTCCTTCACTCTCAGAGAGGCTACAGACCTTCTCACAGACTTTTCTCTGCATAGAAGGTATCTTTCGTACAGATAAGTATCTTCTGCACAGAAGATAAACTCCAGAGAACAGATCCTTACCTGGCCCATAGCGGTGTGTTACTACCTAAAGCCAAGGATGGAGATTTTGTTGGCTCTGCTGACAGCCACCGTCGATTTTCAAACTCCACAAGCCAAGAAACATTCATCTAAGCCATCTTGTGGGCTGTGTTGGATCTAGACCTGTTTTCTAAATCTTGGACTCTGCCTCCCCACTAAAACAGCCCAAGGGAAACCAGTGCGGCACACAGACACAGCTGGGGCTCTGGGGAAGCTGGAAGGATTTTTTGCCAGCAGGTATATTAACGTAGAATTTGGAAGTAGATGTGTGTTAGCATGCATATTCATATCTGTAATGCGATGGCGGTTTGAGAAAAAAATACCATACATTTAGAAGAATTAATTATCCAAATAGTATAAACAGAATGAGAATACTCAGTTGTTACAGGTTGAAAAGCAGGACATGCAGACCAGTTACCTGGTCTTTTAGAAGGTGGAGGTTTCTCCCCGTGGGTTAACAGCTAACCTCACCTTGCTAGCGCTACCGTGACAGCGAACGTCCCCGACCGTCCTTGTTCGTACGGCGCCGCTCTCCCAAGAGTTGAGGAAGGGGTGTAAGTGCTGGTGGAGACAGACCCCACCGTCCCCAAAGGCGGTGTCAACCCTGACCGAAAAGCAAGCGCAGCTTCATGTACATCAACGGCGGATGCTTACGTTTTTACAAATATTTTACCTACGTTTTACACAAGGCTGTCGCTACGCTTCACGGGACGCGGCAGGGCACCTGCCTTGCTCTAGACAGTGCTGGTGGGAAGCTGCGGGCTCTTACCAAGGCTCCCGTCTGACCACCCCGCGGGTTTCTTTGCGGGGAGGGGGCCGGTGTGGAGGTAGGATGCACGTACGGTCCGGGCCCGGGAGCTGAGAAGTGGCCGGGGCCTGGGGGTACAGCAGCAGCTACGCAGGCGAAGGGAGAAGACATACATTTCTGGAGTCAAGGAGCACGTTGTGTCATCAAGGTTACGCAGCTGAACAAGTGACAACACATCGACAGCAGCGCAATTACTATCCGCGTTAGCGCCGTTAACTCGCCGTTAATGAACGGCGCCATCTGCTAGCTTACGGGCATGATGAAAGTTTGAATTAATGTATTTACAAAGCATTTTGCCAAGCGGAGAGCGCACATATGGTTAGCTACCTTGGCTCAGCCATCTGCCGAGCTTCGGCAGACCCGTGATGTTCCTGATAGCGTGGCTTATCACTGCTGGTAAGGACAGTTGACCAAGACCACAGGTACTCTCGCCCAGGGCTCGGGCTGAGCGATTTCAGTTCAGGATGGAGACACTACAAGCCCAGAACCAGAAGCTGAAATTTATATTCGCAACCTACAGGTGCCCAGGCTCATGGCCTGGGCAGTGACCCAGCTGGCAGGGAACGGCCTTAATCCACACAATTAAACTGCTTCCCTCTCCAAAGTGGCCACGTCCAAATGGTCTGTCGTGAATAATCCCTGGCCTGTGCTAATTCAGGAACTGTTCCAGCCAGTCGGTCTGGACCTAAGCTACACCAGAGACATCGGTGATGACCCGACAGCGCAGACGATCGAGCCCCGGCGCCGGAGGATGCTCTCCGACATAGTTCAGTCTCTCCGTGCAGACGTGGCCAAAGAGAGCAGAGGAGGAGGCAGAACGGCAGATACACCTGCAGTCATGGCACTGACGGAGCTCCGAGAAAGTTACTCACGCTCTGCAACGTGCCCTGAGTGAGAGAAGACGCGAATGTGCTGCCGAGAGTGAACCGAGGGGAGATAGAGAGGAGCACCTCCTTGGTTTTCCTTCTGCTTCCGTGGTTGTGCCAGACTTGTGCTGCCCACTGCCTGACCTTGGGAATGCAAAAAGACATTCTTGCCCATGACTGATCAGGTCAATTCTTCAAACTTGCACAAAAAAAGGTAGTATTACACTTTGTGTTTTATTTTTCCTGCCCAAGCTATGCGAAATATTTCTGTGAGAGTGAACTTGCGTGTATACCATGTAGTAGCAAAGTTATAACTAACGACAAAAAATAACTAACGTTTATCATTAATAGCAGTGCTATACCATTAATTAACATTTACCCGTGTTAGGCAAGTCTTTCCAAGGTACTCTCTGTCCTGCTGACGGGGTCACACTACTCTTCAAACCGGCACCAAGCTTCACCTGAGCTACATCTAGATTAAGGTCAAATGACAGAAGACTCAATGTATCCCAAATCAGGAAAGTCTGTTTCTACAAAGCTGATTTATACATTTGTTATCATTTGATGCTGTTTTCTTACAAAGCAGACAACGGGGCTGCCTCTCTGAGTTGTACGCTCCAGTTAAAGACAGATGAAGCTACTAGTATTATTTGCAGACAGCGGTAAGTACTTCTTGCACCCACTCGCCAACACACACCGCAGTCAGTGGGACTTCATGTCCAAGCAGTTACGCACAAGATGACGAGTGCTGTTTGACGACAGCCAAATCAGTAAATCTCTCAAAATACAAAGAATATTTTTCCTTTGGCCACCCCGTTGTATTCGACTCGCAACGAATTTGGCTGTTGGCAGTCCTTAGCTCTGCAAAAGCATGGTAGCAGTGCTCTCCTCATTGCACGTTTTAAACCAGATTTTTCAGCTCAGTATATTCTTTTATTTTTTTTTCTATTTTCATACCTGCACAATTCTTCTGATACCAGAACAAAAAAAAAGCCATGTAGGACTTGTCTGACACGATGGGGTCCCTGATGGCTACAGTCTCCCAGTTCCCAAGAGGAGATCCCACTGTCCCTGAGCCCCTCTCTCCTGTTCTCCTGGGACAAGAGAATGGTTTGATATTTTCCTCAACTTCTGAAAGGCAAATAAAATAAGCAGGCCTGTGACCCACCAGATTTATTTTCCTACTTTGAGAAGCATTAGAAGGAGCTGTTGCTGCCTGTTTAATCTTTTTCCTTCAGCCCAGAGAAAATGATCTTTCCAAAGGAAAAGAGCTATTCCCCCCACTCCTTGGCAGGATAGAAGGTGATCCCATTACTTCTTGAGAAGCAACGTCAGAAGGGCTATTCGCACTTACCTCCACAAGGAAGCAAAAGGGGATCAAGGGTGTTTAAAACACTAACAGGCTCTATGTAAGTGGAACGGAGCAGGAACTTCAGGCTGGATAAGGATTTTCTTTAGAGTTTAGTTGTGCCAGCAAAAAAAAAAAAAAAAAAAAGGTCCTTGTCATTTCCCTGTCAGTTAATGCAGATGAGCATTTTTCACTCCGTGATTTTACCTCAGTAACTACTATCCAACCAAACTACTATTCATCCCTTTCTTCTCGTACTCAATGCAGAACATCAACATCAACTTCTAATTAAAGAATGCTCACAGAACATGGAAATTATAAGCCATAGAAAAGATTTGCGTTGATTTACACTGCTATTGCATTTTATTTTTCATGGTATGAAAAAAAAATTGTAACCTACTATGCCTTACTCAGCATTTCTGCTATGTTCTTCCTCACTGAAACCTTAATAATTTTAATGGTAATAAAACTGAAGACATCACTTAAAAATTAGTGCATTAGCCTAACTTCTATCACCATGAAAACCTTGGATTCTTTTGTCCTGAAACTTCACACCAGGACAGAAGAAACGCCACGTCTGGCTGGCAAAATACACACCTAAATGCTTCAGAAGTCAAGAGCTTTATACATCGAGATTGACATTTTAGTCACACGATTTTGTTTTCTGAAGTTATTTCTAAATATTACCAAACCACACAGTTAAGTTAAGCTTGTTTTCATGACCTGACATAGTACTACTAGCACAAGACACGACCCAAATTGGCTTATTGTAATAAAAGCAAAATACCTAACTTTTCTTCAACTCCCAACTGTGATGATATGAATGACGGAAGACCTTAGGGCCTTATTTTTAAAGGCATGAAGTCATCAAGTGGTGGGAAATGAAAAGCCTTTCAGAATACAATCCAAAGGCAGGAATTCACCCCTCCGCTCCACTCCTCCTCTTCGCTCGGGCGGGCGAGGACGGCCCCTGCGCGGAGATCCGGGCGCTCGCTCCCCGGGCGAGGCGCGGGCGACAGTTCTGCGATTCCTTAAACCTGCGCGCAAACAGACACTCATCCTCCTCCTCCAACGCTGAATTTGGAATCCGAGAAATCTTTTTTACTGAAAACCTATTATTTCTTAATGCAGGGAGAACAGGACACGTTCCCGCAGTATAAATATCAACTCCACCCAGTTTCTAAGCTCTGCTCCTGGCAGCACTCGGAAAGCGTGACCTCCTTAACTTTGATGCACGCTTTTGCAGCGAGGTCACTTCAGATAATACTTTTAGCAAGAAAAACACACCACATCGTTATAATAATAAATGATACGTGAATTATAAATTTGGCACAAAATTCTATGCTCTGTGATCAAAATTACATTAAGATAGATAAAACAGCCAGGAAAAGCAGACAAGAAAATTTTAACTCTAGCGAGGGAGTGGTCTTAAAGGCAGCTCTTAAGTAAATATTTTTATCATTTTTTTTCTTGAAAGTCTCCTGTGAGGTTTCTCAAAGAAAAAAAAAACCCAACCCCCAAAAAACCATGAGAGCAAAAACTCAACACAGCAAGAAGGGATCATGCACAGCTCTCGAATATTTTTGCAGATTCCCCAGTTGCTAAAACCTATTGTTTTTTTAAGGCTATGACTGCTCCCACATTCCTCTCGCAGAATCTGCTAAAGCTGTGCTGTTGGCAAGTATTGCTACATTACTTTTAAATGACATTTAGTCCTTTTGCTCTTGGTACTTATGAACTGGGCTTCAAATTTAAAGGGAACTGCCCTCAGAGATTGCAGAAACAATGGAGATCAAAACCAAAAAAAGTTCAAACATTTGCATTCTGTCTCAAGATAAATTCCAAAATCCAAAGGAACTTTATCACTAATTTGCTGTTCCCACAAAATACTTAATAATGAATGATCCAAATTTCCAAACAGACTGCAGATTTGTCCTTGATAGCTACAGACTATTTTAATTCAGATGCTAATATATGAGCATTGTTTTCTTCTGATATAACGATAGCCAAAGCAGTATTTTTTTCCTCTTGTTGCAAATACTACAGTTGGAGAAAAACGAGGGGCTGGATCTTGACCGCTTGCCTCCTAGGTGCAACATTTGCTGCACCAGTATTACAGTCACGTCGTGACTACAACAGCGATTCGGTCCTCGGTTTTAAGCCTGACGGTGAATACTCTTCTCCCTTTGCAAGGCAACAGAAAATACGTATACAGAACTATAAAGTGAAAATTCCAAAGGAGAGAACGAAGATTTAGCCGGTCTACACGCTAAACGCTCTGAGCGAGGTTAATTTTAGCAGACCTCTGGGGAATGCCTGGTCTGATCCATGAGTCAGTGCCACGTGCCGGGAAGGAGCCTTGGTGCTGAGAGGTGTCCTCCAGCAGGGAAGGACGGGACCCACCTCGACCCCACGGCATCGCGTGGACGCTGCCGGCCGAGCCGGCCCTCAGGGCATCGGAAAGGAGCCGCAACGCAGCACCACCGTGCAGACGTGTCCGGCAGGCGTGGGGCAGCCTTGGCAAAGAGACACCCAGCGTGGTCTCCGAGTTAACACGCGGCGTTTGACAGCTCTGTGCCATTGCTGCTTTCAGAGGATTATCCTACTTTCACGAATAGCAAAGGAAAAAGGTTAGCGCTGTCGATGAAAACTTGCCCTCCTGAGACCCGGAATACTATTTGGTGTGCCATGGCGTGATGTGCCGGAGTTGGCAGCCACTCCGGGCCAAAGGGCAGGATTTCTTTTCCAAACTCCTCCAATCTTATTAATCTTTCCACAGGAATTAAGTAGAGATAGCAATACTGTTTTGACTGCTAATGCTTCATGTAAAAATAAGCTCCTAACGACTTCAGACAGAAGGCAAATCTGCCAGTCAGCAAAACATTTAAGTACGTGCTTAGTTTAAGAAGTTTTGCTATCTATTGTGCGCAACTATTCTCTTGAATCATAGATGTAGGCTGGGTTTTGTATGTCCGAACTTGAGCTATTTCGCAGCTCATCTCACCCATCCCTGCATCCTTTGACCTAAAGAGGTTCTCGCTCTTTATTGACTACAGGGAGGTACAAGACAATTGCCTTATAAGTTTAACTGGTAGATGAGAAAGCTCATGCTCGAAAAATCCTACCCATAACAGCTTACCAGTAACTCAGTGAGACAAATCTGTCACCACTATATTCGTTACATGAACTCAAAGACTGTCACAGCAAGACCCAGGCCAAGTCCTATATTACTTCATAACGCCAAGATAAACAAAATACATCTTACAGTTTCCTTTTCCAGCTACCCGCCACCCAACACATCCTGGTTTTATCAGCTTCAGCTAGGAGGTAAAAACATTTTCCTCCTTCTGACATACTCATTCCCTTTAAAATACCTGGCAGGAGGAAGACAGTGATTCATTATTGCATTGCCTCAGCGTCACGCAGCTCCCGGTGACGTAAAAGCAGAGCACTGCAAAGTGAACCTGACCCACAGGGTCTTCAGAGAGAGAAGATTCATTTCAAAGCAAGTTCAGAAGATGAAGCCACATCAACTATAAGGAATGCCTTCAAGTGCCAGTCCCAGTTTATCAGTCCAAAAGTTGTTTTGAACATGGAAGTTCACGCAGTACATTTCCGGGTTTGCTATATTGTATGACAAAGGAATTTGCCTAAAAATGGGAGATGTTCACGCATTTGTATCCACGCAATTCTGCAGTCATAAAAGTCCACGATATCCTTGAAGCGAAGGGGGAAAAACAGAAAACAAAAAAATCTTGTCCAGTTTTAGGGAGTACTTTTTGCCTGTACCTAATCAGAAAGCTCAGAAGCATTGAATATTTGGAAAATGTTATCTGCGTAAGAGAAAACTTGATCATTACATTAGGAAAAGAGAATCACAGATTTTGGAAAGTATGATATCTGCTTTTTTTCCTGCTTTAGTGTTTTAGCTAGTACAAAAATATTTCCCAGTCCTCTAAGACCAGATGGCTTTAAGTTTTAACCTTGTGGACTGCAGCAGCAAAGTTGGAACAGAACTGGCAACACAGAGGTTTTCATTCGCATGAAATGGTAATGGTTTGAAAATTTAGTTTCAGCTCACATCGGGTCCACGACAAAACTTTCAAAATGTGTTCCAGAAGGAGGTTCTGGGTTGGGGAAAAAGATAGAAGAAAAACGTTTACCAGAAAGCCTCCGTCTCCCTTAGTTTCACTTCGCAAATTCAGGAATTAACAAAATTTGGGACTTTGGGCCAGTGTCTCTATGTAGGCAACGTTAAACTAGAAACTTCGGGGCTTCCAGCCTCTTGGGCTCACCTGAAAGACATCCTAGTAAACCCTGTGGTTTTAAGATCTGCATCTTTGATTTGCCATAAATTAAGCAAACTTTGTACGTTTTGTCACACAAAGTTTGAGCGTTTTTTTCAAGGAGTGATTTTACTCAAATTGATCTGTCTTCTTGTGCTGCTGCAGGCTGTTCAGCACTCGGGATACCGAAAACCCTCTCTAGAAAACGATGCCATCATAGGCGTTACAACTCAGATTGTAACAGCACAATCAAAGCAACGCTTGGCTTTGCCATCTGTTCTTAGCCAAGGAAATACGCTAAGATGACAGCCCTATGGATTATTGTTGTCTCCTTTTCTTACTTGGAGGAAGGAACACCTTCTTTGAAAGGTATGAACACCTTTGAAATGGTACCAGAGCCTGAGGAGAGCCCAGGTATCGCATTTCAATTTTCTTCTGCTTTTCTCTGCATACACAATCCTCGAAATCTCCACCACTGACAGACTACCATAGATATTGACTGGCTATGAACATGTATATAGAGGCATATTACTCCTGCAGTAGCACTTACATTTGTTACAAGAACACCCAAATGCCAAGCATTTAAAAGTGCTGCATCAAGGCACCTGGAAAGCAAAAAGCCCCAAGTACCCTCATGGGGACAGAAGTTAGGAGGAAGCAATGGAACTGCTTCCTTGCCTGCTCCATAGCTGAAATTTAAGCATAAGGGAAGACAATATATGTTGCAATACTCCGCGTGGACAGATATGGCACTGTACTGTGGTGTACAGACACTTTTTCCCTTAGACATCCCACGTGAGTCACTATTTTGCACGTTTCTCCCATTATTCTTGTATTGTACTATCCTCCCCCTTGGGGAAGGGGGTATATAATAAAAGAATACGCTCCCTATTTTGGAGAATACAATAATTTTCTTTTGTGGTTTGAAAAGATGCAGACCATCAAATCACATGAAGGACAAACTTTGGTCCAAGAGCTTTTATTATATGGTCTGAACAATGTAACAGGGGCCGTCCCTGAGAGCCTCTGTGTACCACCAGGGTATATATGTTAAATAACAGGGAGAACACAACAAAGTCGGTGTCTTTCTCCATCTGCACATCCATCCTGTGGCTACAATTCAACGGGAGCTGGTTACATCACCAACCAACACTGCCAGCGGTCCAGCAACATCCGCAAACGCGGAACCCACCACCTCTCCAACACACGATCCTTACGGCACTCCGGCACCAGCTGACGCAAATCCCCAGGCTGTATCCAGTTTCACCAGCAGCACAGCACCAACCGAGCCTGCCAATGCCAGCTCAAACAGCACAACCGCAGGCAGGTGAACAACCAAACCTGTCCGAGCAGCCTCAGCATCCCGTAAATCCCAGCCAACCGATGCGGCCCCAGCAGCCGGGGAATCCCCGCCTGCCCACGTACCCCACAAACCCGTTGCCCCGTCTGCTCCTGGACGTGCCTCTGGAGACACGGCGGTCCACCGACTAGAAAAAGCAAGAGGAAATCATAAGAAAGCTTTTTTTATTATTGTTTTTATTCCTCTCCCCTCAGCCATTACAATCAGAGGGAGTGTTAGTCAAATCAATGTATCTCTCTGTGCAGCCACACTCTTGTCAGGTTGGAATTGGTTTCTATCAGCTTAGCTTCCGTCAGACTGGAGCAAAAGATCAAATTTTAAAGAAATCTGTAATTAAAGCGGGCAGATGACTGTCAGATCAGATCTCTTACTGCAGATTCTTCATATCAATACAGCCTCGAGTCTGCCCTGCCAAAGCTTCACAAAGTTACGTGGAATTTCAGAGGAAGAAACGTGTTATTAACAAACTGTGCAACGCTGTACAAAGGGAAGAGTACACTTAGCAGGACCTTGCAGCCTACAGGAAAATATAAACATACTAACATCATGGCCTTTGCAACAGATAAGAGTTAACAACATGCCCTTTTATGTTTAAAAGAAACCAAGTATGCAATATAGTACGTGCTCACTGCGTGATTCAGAAGGCAGGAAGATTATAACAGCTTCTTCTAACAGTGCAACAAGCTTCCACAGTTTTTAGCTCACTGCTTTTCTCCCCATTTTATACTTAAAGCTCACTAATGCTTTTACTTGGGAAAAAGCCGCAAATCTCATTCTTTCGGTATCTTAGAACTCATTTCTTATCACTAGTGGAAAAGAGACAAAACACAAACCCCATCATCACTGCATGAGAGCTCTTTCCTTTGTAAGGCTGGTTTTAATTTCATTCTTTTCCTTCTCTTTCAGGATTAAAGAGACCAGGAAATCAGGAGAGGGGAAAAAAAAAAAAAGCTAAAGCATTTTAGGCATTTTCACTTGCTTTCAAAAATCAATCCATCTCCTGTAGTCAGCGGTGCGTGCCTCTGTTAACCCTCCTTCTCAGTGAGCACTCTAACTGGAAAAACAAAGTGTGTAACTAGCGGAGAATAAAAATGCTTTAAAACAAACCAAAACAAAACAAGCCAACGATGTTTTCTGCTGAGCTTGAGATTTAAAAGATGAGCTTGAGGTGTTCCACTTTGTACCAAAATCAGCACAGTGATTGAACAGAATAAACATGCTATCCCAAAAAATGGTCACACTGTGGTTTCAAAAGCTATGATATACCAAATTATAAAGGCAATCTTATAACTTTAATCTGCAAAAAATTACTTAAAATAGAGACATACTTAATACACACACAATGAACTCGTACTGTGATTTAATGTTACGTTAGACGGTGAGAACATGACACCGTTGCAAAGTACCCTGCGCTTCTAGTAAAAAACATAGATAATTAAATCTCCATGGACTGTTTCTAGTTTTGTGTTTACGAATCATCTGAGAACGCAAGGCCATATCTTACTCCTTCCGTTACTAACGAGATAAGAAAGAATACTTCTTTTTTTCCTGAGATGACTGAGAACTTGATAAAAAATATTTTATTAAAATCACTGACTTCACTCACTCCGTGTCACAAGAGTCTAAACCATTTACGCTCCTACAAAAAGGCACACTCACAGAGGGAATTATTAGCTGTAATATCCTTAATTAAATTTGACAGGCTTATACCTTAAAAGTTACCTCTATTAAAGGCACAGTGACAGATGACAGGATCCAGCATCCTCAACAGACATACCTAAGGGAAAGGTAGGAGAGGGGTATTTGCTACCAGTGCAGTGAGCTGGCATGCTGGGGGAGGATTTACACCCCATACTGGTCAGAATTCACTTTCCCAAAGAGTCAGGAAAACAAAGAAAGAGGCTTCAATTCTTTCAGGAAAAAAAAAAAAAAAAAAAAAATCCCTCCCCTGGACTGACTGGGGGAAACCAGCACCACGCAAAAACTCTGCCGGAGCGCTCTCGGAGAAAGGCAGCGAAGGGAAGGGGTGATTCAGCCAACAGCCGTGAGCGCTGGCCTCCGAGAAATCCCCCAAACCTGTCCCAACAGCAAGCGCGGGCTGAGCCCGCCTGGGCTCAGCGGGCACCCGCGCCTCGGCCGCGCTACGCCGACACCCCCCGAGACCGCCCAGACTCTCCTTCCAGTCCCCTCAAAAGTTGTTTTGCTTCTCTCAAGAGGAACAAAACCCCCTGGAAGCGAGGAGGGTTCACCCCGGGCAGCTCTCTCCGCGACAAACTCGCCGGAGGCGTCGCTGTCGGCGGCGTCGACGTCAGCCGCCTTCCGCCGCCCGGCTTTAGGGCTTGGCTTCAGGCTCTGGCCCTCCTCAGCATCGCTGCCAAAAAACCCCTCTCGAAGGCATGATTTCTTCTGTTCTCGTCTCCTCTAGGCATGGTGCTGGACCTACGAATGAGTAGCTCTTATTAGCTTAACGGGCAAGGCAGCATCTCCTGAAGCTAACAGAAAGTCAGAATTCAACTATCGAACCCACTTAATCTTTTCATCCAAAACATTCTCTACCTTTAGAATGCATGGCCAAAAAAAAAAAAACAACCAACAACCAAACCCCAAAATTTCACCCTTTTTTTCCTGTTTTAAAAAACAAAGAAATTTAAGAATAACAATAACCACCTAGAAAGAGAAGGGGGGGTGGGAGGGAAGCTTTAGCTGACTCCCAACCAGCCAATCGTTTGCTTTTTTAATCAAAGCAAAACCTCATCTTTGCATTAGGCTGCCCATACACCGAGATTTGTCTTCTGCATCTTGACAATGTCCTTCTGCATAGATGCTCGCCCTAGGAAAGAGTAACTGGTGTGGAACACTTCCAAACAACTGTATGGCAAAGGTTGCTATTTAAAAAGAAAGGGTTTTATCCACTACACTGGACATTCTGCAGAGCCCCATTACTAGGTAACTCCTTAGTATCCACTCCAGCCCTAGGAAGCTGGAGTCTCAGCTCGTCTCAAAGTCCCACAGAGAAGAAATATGGAGAACTGGAAAGACGCTACTGCAGCACTGCGGATCACGCACCTCAATTCACCTGTAACTCCACCCTGTGGGATTCCCCCACCACGTAACATGCCACAAACACAAGAGTTTAAACCTCTACTCGCTTCCCTTGAGTTGCTGCTGTATTTGCCCCTGGATCTCAAAGAACAGCTTACAGCCATGAGTGTCTATACGCAAAACACAGGAGACACAGTTCACATTGAGGAAAAACGCAGCAGCAACGGGGGAAGCGAAATCTCCTTTCCACAAGGGATTACCTGGGCTTCCCCTGCAGGTTGCCTAAAGCCATTGGGAGGTAGTCAAGCTACCCCAAATTGACTTCATCCGCCTGCGTGGCCCGGCACGATGCTACGCTGAGTTGCCAACTCAAGGCCTGCGCGAGCGGCAGCGCTGGCAGCACGACGCTCCGTCTCTTGCGGAGCGGCACGGCACGGTGCAGCCTTCCCTCTGCCGGGATGGAGCACACGGGATGCCCCACCGGCAGCGACCGGGGAAAGCCGCCCTGGGGGAGATGGAGTTCAGTTCCGCGAGGTGTAGGAAACTGAGCAAAGCAGTGAAAAATAAAAGAAAGTGAAGATGAAGACAATTAAAAAAGGAAGGGAAAAGTATGGTGAAAGAGAGCGGGACCAATAAGCAGTATTGGACAGACACAGCTTTGAACACTGATTAAAAAGTTACTAACCTTTAAGCCCAAGTAGAAGCAAGAACACTGAATTCAAGTGGAAACTGTTCAGCTTAATCTGTTCTTAAAGGTAATTTGCAAATTAAGATCAGGCTAATTGCCCTCATTTGCTTCTGAGAACCAAAGTGAGTCTTTGCAAGAAATGAGAATCAGGAACTGGCATGAGAAAAAGGAAGATATAGAACTAGTTCATTTGAGTGAGACCAGAAAAAAGACTGAGGCAACAGCCCTTTGCACGTAGGCCAGTGGACCCGAAGGGCAACGAAAATCCTGCATATCAACATTTTGAGGGATCGCTACGTCTTCTTACCTGGTGGCTCACTAGGAGATTTCCAAGGCCACAAGCGACAACTCAGAGCCACAGCCAACTGGGAAGCATGTTGGCACATTAACCATTTGCAAACACAAAAAAATGTGTATCTCTGAATCCACGCTTCTGAAAACCTGTCCCCTAAGATGGAGATTTTGTAAGAGAAAATCAGTTAGATGCCCGTATGTTACCACCCTGCAATGATTTTATAGCTGCCATTTATGGTTTCAGAAAGGTCCATTTTTAGGATTACCCTGAAAAAAAGACATGAAGAGAATAAGAGCAAACAATCTTTTTCCTTCACATATAGTCTACTTCTATAGAAATGCAGCCCACGATTCCAATGACACTTGTTCCAGAAGTCCTCCCCCATGTATTTACCATTTTTAAATTTTGAAAGCAGCACTTCCCAGTTTGCTAGCTCCCATCTGACAGAGAATTATCCCCTCATTTCCTAACATATAACTAAGGAAAAACAAAAGATGAGCTTGACTTGCCATCAAGCAACATACCCGCTAGCTTTGCATTCCTTTTTCAGATAGAAAATGACACACCTGGATTTAAGTGCTATTCCCCTCTCCTCTACCTTTGCTATACAGCCTTTTATAGAGGAAGAAAGCATACCGGCATAACATATTTGCATGGAGCAGACAACTTGAGGAAGGTTAAGAAAAATCACCTGCATCTTACTGAGCTCCTCCTTCTTCCTACGGCTACTGACTTACTGCTAGAGCAAAAGGTAACTTCAATAAATACACAATATATTTGGCTTAGGGCACTGCGGGAAATCAAGGCAGAGATAAGCAACTCCTGAAGAGACCTTAATTTCTTTAGCCACAGCCAATTGGCTTTTGCAGGAGACCATTAACTGGAAAAAAAAAATCCTCTAAGAGACTAAAAGGGACAGACTGGGAAAGAAAACACAGAGGTAAGAGAACGACAGGAAAAGAATTAGGAGGAGACTCCAGCAGATTGCAGGGAGCATTACACCAGCAACCTGCAACCTGAGAGAAGATGGAGGGGAGTTTCCAAAGATACGGAATCAAGGCAGCCTGAGACAGTGAGAAGTACCAAATATCCCGCTAGAGACAAGAGAAAAAGGTAGATGAAACTTTGGGGAAAGCAAAGGGACACTGGTGTAAAGCAAGAATAAAACAGAGAAGGAGAGCTTATAAAAAGAACAAAAAATCAATGTGAGACCACATGAAATTAATTGAAATTCATCTAGAAAGCAAAACAGTTACGATTTCCCCTAAGGGATTAATATTTCTGTTTCTCTTGATACAAGTTCACATGCAAAGACTATTTATTATTGTTGCCTAAAAATTCCAGCAAAGTAAAGTACAAGTATTCTCAAGTCTAAAGCATCCATGGGAAATTTCTCTTCCTGACAGCTAAAATCAACCAAATTGGTACGTTTCAAATATCATAACATGACGAAAAAGAACAGCGTGAAGTGGCCCAGGTATTTTTTTTCCATCACTTTTATTCTACCATCAAAGCCATGTAAAATGACTGAAAAACATTCTCTGAAAAACGAGCCAGTTCAGACATTTTTGGGGCCCCAGAGGGATTCCCAGCAACTCGGAGCTGTTTGTGGAATGCAGCTGCCCTGGGAGGCTCCATCTCTTTGCCAAGCAGGAGTGAAGGGTCCCATCGGATACTAGTTGTCCATAGACAATTTTACCTGCAATAGGATCAACCAGAAAACGATCTCCCCAGAGAAGTATTGCACCATTAACTTGAGAGGATCTGCATGTTATCATACATTAAAAAGTGGAAAATTTCCACGACCTTAAAAACTTAGGGCTTAAAGTCCACTTAGAGCCCTGTAAACTGATTAAGTCCTTGATTAATGAAGAGAGAGGAATGATTTTGAAGGCTTCTAAGGTACGAATCACTCCCCTGCAGCTGAGAAAAAGCGCAGCCCAGAGTTACAGCAAACACTAAGAGCCCAACTGGAACATACTGCTTTGAAAAAGGCAATTAATAGACCTTGACTACAAGGTCAGCCACCCTCCTGGTTCCTCCCGTCATACACGCTCCCCCCCCAAACCTTCCCCAACCACGGGGCAGCCCAGAAGTCAGAGATGGTCCACCTAAGTACGACATTTTTATGAAGAGAACCGTTGGTAAGGTCAGGGCCATAGAGATTTCCAGACACAGGCTCTTATTTCACATGACTTAAGTCTTATAATTTAAAGTCTGTGCAGTAAGTGTTATTTTAGGCCCAAGCGAGCTTCTCCTTAAGTTAATGGGTATGCACATACCATGATCAAAAAGCATGCCTGCTATTATTATCAGATCACATTTTCTCTCACATGTAGTTATGGAAAGCATGAACTCAGATCAAGCTAAGCATGGCACCAGGGGGGAAAAAAAAAAAAATGGTAAAGACTAAATGGAGCGGGCAGAAGAGATCAGAAACATGAAGAGCAAGGATGAGGGTGGAACGGGAACCTCTAGGTGGAGTTCCCCCAGCCCTGGTGAATGCCGAGGCGTGCAGGTCAAGCTCCCCTTGATCACGTTTTGCAGAGACAGGTAAGGTACTTCTTCCATTCCTGAGCAGCCCAGGATGGACCCAGTTACTTAAAGGGTGTCTTCCTTTATCCTCTTCCACAGACACTCGGGCAACATAAAGCTGGTGGCAATCCAGCACTCACAAAATAAAATGAGAGAGAAGTCTCCCAGAGAAGAAATGGAGGAGGAAAAGTCAGTTGACATTACGACCCACAAACAGAGGAAGACGGATAAATTAATATCTTCATTCCTCCTCAGTGCAGGGCAAGATACGTCTAAAAAGACTCCCAGTCGGTTATCAAATTTTTCCTCTTCTGAACTGTCACAGACATGTTCTGTGCCTAATAAACACACACACCTCTCTCACCAGAATATGGATAAATTATCTCAGTAACGTTTCTGGCTTGGTGTAATACGCTAATCTATAATAATAACAGAAATGTACATAGCACTATCATCTTCAAAGCGCTGTGCAAATACTAATTAACTGATCAATGAACACCGCACTGGGGGAGCGCTAACACGGGATTAATACGTTCATAGGTACGGAGGCGGCTCATGTTTGCCGTCAGTGTTTAATTTATGTGCCCGATTTCGCCTTCCAAGCAAGGTTGCTCCCTTAAGGCAGGTCATCCGTCTGCCTGCAAGGGAAGGGTGAGCACCAGGAAGCAGCGGCTGACTCGGTGCCAGACCCCGCCTGACAGTGGAAAAAGCCGCTTCGGAAAAGCCTGGAATGATCCCAAAACCTCCCCGCCTCCCGAGCCAAGCTAAGAGAGAGAGAAAACTTTACAACTTCAGGCGGGATAACGCCAGAGGTGGCTGACATTTCAAGGAATAGCATACTAAATTGGAAAAGTAAACTTTGGGCCACAAAGCAGGTCTGAGGCAACTCTGTGACAGCGGTGCTTAAAATTTCTTTTGCTCTGGAGTGTCTTGCAAACACCCAGAGGAAGAGCAGAGACTGGCAGGAGCGCACACAAGCGTTCCCCTCCCAAACTATCCACCATCCCGTCTGTTCAGGCTGTCAGAGCCGAGGAAATCCAGTACCCCCGCCACCACCTCCGCCAACGCGCCAGATTTGTTATCGTTTTGCGAACCTGATAATCTGGCTGATCGATCCTGAAAGATAACAGACACAGGCATTGCAGCACTGCATCTCTGCGGGTAAACAGCTCCTGTTATTACATCCCTGTGAGCACATCTACGGCCCGAGGTGGATGATCCACAAGTGGCCAAAGTTTTAAACCATGATGAGACCATGTTACTAAGCCTCTAGATTGACAGCATGCACAGAAAATCAAGATTTTCTTTGTAATCCCATTAACTAACAGCTTTTCAGTTTAGCTTTCTCCAACCTGCCTACCCGTTTCTGAGGTCCAGTGGGTACGGACGGATCACTCCACTGCCAAGCAGCTGTTCTGTAATGGCCAGGTAACTGCATGGCATTATTATCCGGCTGTAAAATCTTAGTTGGTGAAAGTTCCTGCAGACTTAACTACCAGAAAAAAAGCTCCAGCTTCTGTTCTAAATTGATCTCCTATATAACATCCCCATTAGCAGAGTTTAACCATCAACAACCTGTACGGTTTAATTTGGTCTAAAGAGAAGCTAAAGAAGTTAGGTGGGATGGCCATCGCCAGGAAGGATACGCTTTTACTCTTTGGGAAAACCCAATAGAGCTGTACAGACCCAGGCATCTTGGTACAACAACGTCTCCCAGATCGTTTTCATTTCCAGGCGGAGGTGCCCTGTGTTGTATGTGCTGGGAAGAGAGGGCAAGTCTTTGGTCATCCTATTTCCCAGCTTTCCTTCCTCCAGCCCGGGAGGACAACTGCTTGCTAAGGGAACCTACACTCTCAGCAACACAACTTTGAATTAGCCTTGAATTAGCTTTGACCCACACCTCTGAGAAGAGGTATCTCACTGCAAATAGCAAAGGCTTCTCCATGGCCTCCCTTGCTTCTGCAGAAAAAGCAACGCCCTGGGATTATGGAAGCCCTCAAAAGCTGAGAGGGACTACGCTCTGTTACAGCCCAGCTTCATTTTCACCTCTGAAGAAGCTACCACCCCAATCAATCATGTGAGTTCACAACAGTGTGATAAAGTAACAATAATTAGTTTTGGAAAAAAAAAAAAAAGATTATTTTGACAATGCATCAGAATTTGGCTTTGCTAATGCAGCTGCTCCATGGCAAACACATGTAGGAACAGGTGAAAAAATGGCTGCTATTTTTCCATAACTTGTGTTAGGAGGTTTGCACTTTTTAACTTAGGTGGCAGAAGCTGGGTTTGTTCATCAGCGAGCTTTAAAGGTACAGCTGTTGACGCTCCTCTCCTTATTTTGGCCTGTCTGGTTTTGCTAACAGAATTCCCGACGAGTGAGTGTAAACACCAAGCTTCTCCTGACGGAGATGTTATATATTCATAAACAGATGGATGGGTTTGTAACCACCTAGGCAGCACGCAGAGCGGCGAGAGCTATGGAAATTCTTTTACTCCGAGATTTCACGTGCGCACACTCCAGACGTCTCGCCACGGCAGCACGGGCAGGGTGGCCGCGAGAAACCCGCTGCTTCGCCACCACGCACGGGGAATGGCGGAAAGGCAAAGCAGGGTGAAAGATTTGTCAGACCCGTGAGCGTCAATAAGCACTGCTGGAAAGAAGTAACAGCCCCTACGCAAGTGCTGGGTTTACGTTAAATGCTAAATACACCTCCTTGTAAAATGGCATGTAACTATCAATACCCCTGGCAACATAGATCATATAAATGCTTAGAAACAAAGGCCAGGCCTCACTGAAAACTCTCCAAACGCCTTTGGGTTAAGAAATATCACAGCCCTTTGTGCTGCAAGGTTGGACTGCGTTTAACACTCAGAGATATCGTATATCGAAGAGAGCTTCTTCCTTTAAAGAGCCGAGTGCCTTTCTTAGAAAGCTACCAGAACTTCTTTCCATCTTTTTCTGGCAGTCTCACATCACCAAAAGCTATCATATGCAGACGTTAGGCAACGGAGATAACGCTCCATAACTCTCCATATACTGGATCGGGTCCTGGATAACAAGACCTACTGCAACTGGTCCAAATAGGGCTGGGGCTCTCGGAAGTTCCACTCTCAGGCTACGGCTACAGCTGATTCAACAAATTCAAACCCAGCTCCTTTTAGCAGAGCATCAATTATTTGATAACAAAAGTCAACATATCTCAGTCACCCCTTATCTGCAGCTAAGTCTTTCACTACACCCTTACGTAAGGCTACAGCTTACTCACTGACTCGCCAGGTTTCACACGCTCCGTACGAGCTTCCTCCAGGGGCTCCGGCGATACAGCGCCATGCTCCGGCATCCCACGCTGCGTTCCCACGTACCAGGCACTCCCCGGGCCTCTCCACCAGGAGCCCCCACGCAGGAGGGTGGCCACGGCACGACCCCGACGCCACCGAAGGGGCGTTTCTTCCCGGCATCCGATCAAGGGATGGGGTCCTCGGGGAAGGCACGTCCGCCTCGCCGCATGTAACAGCCTTTTTAGTCTTCAGTTTAAATCTGTGCGTTTAGGGATGCATTAACACTAAACTACAGCACGGAAACCCAGTCACGCCTAAAGTTTTATACGTCTCTCCAGAGGAATCGCATGAACTTGTTAACTCAGTAAAATCAGCACAAACTAAATCAGATTTTCCTTCTACCTTATAAAACGCAGTGGTGCCTCAGGCGACCTCGTGCACCTACCTTACAGAAAAATAACTGCTAACGTATCTTCAAAACCTTGGAGGAAAAAGCCATCCTATCATCATGAGGTAAATCCGAGCCAGATCACCCACCCTTTCAAAGACACAGAATTTTGCCCACTAAATTTAATGTTTATGGACGATTTTGCATATGTAGCCTCCTATCATTAACAGCGGAGCACCTGTTTTCATCGGAGAATCACAGAGAGCCGTTGCTGGAAATCACGGACTCATTCTGTTCAACTTCCCAAATGACCGTTTTCTGTCTTTAGAAATGCTGAAGATGAAGACAGGAGTGCTGCTTTTTGACAATAAAATACTATCATCAATTGCATAAACTGGTTTCAGTTCAACTCCTTTGCTCTGTAATTCCATCAGTATGAAGGCAGAAAAAATCTTTCGTTTAATGGTATTTTCAAAATACTTCGTAGTAGCTCTTTCTAGCCATTTAGCAAGAATTCATTTTCAAGAAAACTGCAAATAACTTCCTGTCATTTTTTATTTGGGGTGTGTGTGTGTGTGTGTAAAAAGACAGAATCCTGCTTTTCCTTTTTGTTTCATAGGGCAAAAATACATGTGTAATATCCATGCCTGAAAGGCTTTTAACTAGCACTAGGTTAGGTTACTAAATTAAACTGGATAAGGTCTCTCCAAATATCCTCATATATTTCTGTCTCAACTTTCCTGCGTTTTTTTACTGATGCCAGTGATGGCCGATCAGTCTGACAAACTGCAAATAACTTCCTTTTGCTTTCACACCGTACCAACACTTCTTCAGGTGAGAAACTTTGGCAGATCTAAAGCAAAGTCTGAAGTGGTTGGCTAAATGAGACACTGAAATACTCCAATCACTCTCTAAATCTCAAAGTGTAGTTGTTCTCACCATTTACAAACACGTCCTGCCTTCCTACAGCGGCCACCAGCGTTAGCACACCCCAGCGGAGTGCCGAAGAATCAGAAGCCCAAGAACTGTATCAAAAAGCAACAGCATAACCAGTTACGGGGGGGAAAAAAAAAAAAAAATCAAATACCCACATGTTCTCCCATGCCAGGGCATAATCCACAGTATTAAGTGGGAGGCTTATCTGAAACATAGTTAAATACAGCTGAGGGGAGATACCATTACCTTCAAAGGTATGGGAGGTTCGCATACTGCGTTTGTAATCACTCCCGAAGCATCGCATTATCTCAGCAAATTTTTGCCTATTTCAAAACAACGTAAGTATAAAAACGTTAGCATTTTCTGTTACATACAGTTCATGTCACTGGTGCCCTTACCTGTTTCCTAGGAAATCAAGTATCTTCCTTTCACCTCCACCCTAACAGTTCAGTGGCGCTGAAAGATTTCCATTTTGCGTGACTTAAAGAGCAGAAACGATGCACATCGCCAAAGCACGAGAAGTTCTGCTGGTGCCCCTCTACCGACGCGGTGCTATCTGGTGGTCATGGGATGCTGGACCAGGGCAGTCAGATGCAGTGGAAGGGATGAGAGCCAGTCTGGAAGAATTCCAGACAGAACTGAAGAAAAATAACCTGGAGTAGCTGAATCAATGAATCTGACACGAAAACGAGAAGGGAGATGGGCATAGCACAGAGAATCAAGAGTGCGACATGCTCCTTCAGATGAGAGAGATGAAAGGAGGTTTGTATCACCGAGGGAAAGAAGGGGAGATGTAGAGGAGAGCTTGCAGCAGTGACCCTGAGGGAGCCTGAAGGGGTGAGCGTAAAAAAAAGATTTGGAGAAGGGGTCGTGTCACCGGGGCAAGTCGATGAGTTGGAGGAAGAAAAATGGAGAGCCGCCTCACCGTCTGGGGAAGGATGCAGGAGGAGAGGGCTGGCGGGAGCGAAGGACAGACAGGACGCTACGGGGAGGAAGACATTCATGTCACAGCTTTCAAACATTGCCAACTTCTCGTGGAATAAATACTGGTCACTAACACAAAAATATCTGAAGAGCGAGCTTTCTGTCAGTCTTCCCTTTACTTCGAATACTTCCGTTATCTCACCTCACACAAATCCACAAAATAGCTTACTGAATAGCAAGAAGGTAGTAACTAGTCCTCTACCGAGTTTAAAAATGCATAAAATTGGTAGCAAATGTTTATTACTTTCTCATCCGTGCAAAAAAATGTGCATGCTTCATGCACTGCTTCTCAGCAACTCAAGAGCAGTGAACTTATTCCAGTTAAATACCTCAGTGTCATTCACTTGAAAACTGGCTCTTAGTTCAGTCACAATTTTTAGTAAGTGCACAGTGTAAAATTGTCATGAATTGTATCGAAGGTAATTTTTTTTTTTTTTTTTTTAAACTGCAAAATGAAACACAGGATTCAAACCTAGAAGCCCTGGTTATGAGTTGTTAATGCTCAAAATATTAGCAAGGACATCTGTAACCAATTTTACTTCTAAAGAGCTAGGTAAACATATTCAGTTCATGAAAACAGGGCTTTAAAACTGGTGTAAAAACTGTAAAACCTTATATTTAAGATTCCATAATTGTTCATATTTATTTTCATTTTATAAAGATGCTTAATGGTTTCATACCTACTCTTTAATTAAAATCAGCAACCTTCACTTGGCATTAATGAATTCTGATCTAACACAGCGAGCCCAAGGGGGAGGCGAAGTGCTACATAAGTGACCCTTTGCAGCCTAAGACTTCCAGTGAGATTTCAGAAAAACACAGAGTATTAGCCAAACTGTCTTCCCCTAAAATCCAGCTGTAAAATGCCCCCAAATTTCACTAGTAAAACTGAAACCACTATTAAATTTAAATATGTAACCTTAAACTGGTGAATGAAAGCTCAGGTTAAGACAGCTTTTTGTATCTTAAAGTGAGCGTCCGTATACTCCGGGATGCGATGAGCGGTTTCTGCTCTGGTATCATTCCTCCCAGACGTTAGCGGCCAGCTGGGTCCTAAAAAATTACGAGGATTGAATTCTCTCCCTGGGCAGCAGTTACTGGAGCACGTCTATGCCAGGGCTGGTTCTGCAACACTGCTGCGGGGAAGGCCAGCAGAATTCCCCTCCTGCCACAAGTTTGCATCACCTTTCATTTGCTCTATAATACATAATCGTTCCTACATTAAAAAATAACTCCACGGTAACCAAAGAGAGTTTAAACAATTTTGAAAAAAAATAATCACAGTGGGGAGGAAGGGAGAGAATGAGAAGCAAGGAAGCTACGAGATGAAGAAGGCTCAGCCCAGTGATATCCACATTTAAAATTTCTTCAGGCAGAAAAAGGAATGCATTTATCCCTCGAAAAGTCTACTTTTCAGAGATGCTGGAATCCTTGCTTTCTGGTATGTAAATAATTTCTTCTCTGTTGTCTCCATAAAGATCACGCAGTCTCGCAAATGTGGCTGAGCTGGGCAAACGAAGAGCCATTTCTCAGCCGAACTCATAAATTACTTATTGTTTTAATATACTGGAAAATTGGCAGGAAGCGGGGGAAGGTACGTCAGTTACACAAGACTTTATACCATCATTTATCCTTGCCTTCCATTAAAAAAACGTTAGTTGCTGTAGCAACTGTCAAACCACACTCTGGTTCCTCTTCCTCCAAGATACAGAACTTATCCAAAACAGTCACATATAACACAGTCCTCTCCCATCCAGAGGACAGGTTTCTGGCACTTTCGTGTTGTTTAAAAAGAAAGAGGCTCTCCAAGGAGCTGACAAATCCTTCACAGGGCTTTTGCTCCAAGGTATGCTTCTGTAGAGACAATTACCTGAAATAGTTAAAATTCCTTTTTTTTTTTTTCCCCCGCTGCCTGTATCTCTTTTTATTTTTTTCTCCTTTCCCCTCTTCCTTTTTCCACCTTCTTTCTCTGCATTATAAAGAACGTTACTCCACATAGCTTATTTCACCACAACATCTTCCAGCATTAAGCAAAATGCCGACACGTCCGTCAGGTGTCACTCCCTCTCTCAGTCCTTCCCTCACGGGAAAGGCACACGCAACAGGGACAACATCACGGAATACACGTTGCAACATCTCTAGGTCGGGAAAGGCAAAGTCAAAGACAGGTCTCCTACCCGACACCTAAAGAGACAACCCCTCTCCACAACCACCACTTCAGCCATTCCTAGGGGATCCCTGCTCTGTCACCAAGGAGAACAAGCCTTCTCTCAACTGGCTGAAATTCTCCTCCACTGGACAGATCTGAATAGGCTAAAACAAAGAAACAAAAAAAAAAAAAAAAAAAGAGAGGAAACCATTAGCATAAAAAGAGCCCTTGAGAAAGCTGTCAGAAAGGCGACAAATCATGCACTACTGAAGAAAATCTCATGAGAAAGTGAGAACACGTCCCTCCCCTCCGTGCAGCATGCCAATATTAGTGATAAGCAAAGATCCCTGGGAAACTCTTACATGTTCAAGGACACTACCCAGGGCAGCATGTTTGCACAGTAGAAGAGAGGTCCTACCCACCTTCTTACCTCTCGCAATCCCCAGCAGCTCCATTCTATTTCTAACCAGAATTTGATGCTTAAAATACTTTCATGCCTAAATGTTTTTGGGTTTGGGAACTACTAATGCAAACAAATCTGTTCTCATACCCAATGGCATGATTATTCTTAATTGCTGCCTAGGAAAGAGAGCATCGTAGTATTGCACAGACTGTGTTCAGGAATATATATAAATTTACCCTTCCAAAACAATTTCAGACTTGGATATACTTACCTTTTCCTACCATAGCACTTTTATCATAATTTTCCTATGAAGTGTCTTGTAAACTGGGGGATTAATGGTTCTACATAAAATTCTTTCTGGTTCTTCTAGAAAGGTCCGGCCTACCCAGTCACTTCACCTTGCAGTTTGTTTCTTCAGTGCCATAAGCATCACCTTCGCTCCTTTCTACCAACCCGCTTGTTTCTTTGACAGGGCAAAAATGAACCGAAAACGTACAATGAACTTGTCCTGCCTACAGCAGCAGAAAGCTCTCAGGCAACTACGGGAGGAGGGGTTAGCATGTGTGTCCATACAAAATTAATTGCAAAGTAATATGCACAAGCATACCCTGAAACCAGCTTTCTGTGAGCATTTACAGTAGAAACAGCTGCATACTGGGCCGGTTACACAGCATAAAGAAGGTCGCTTGACTCCTGGGAGCAGTGACACACACCCACCAGTTTGAACTGCAAGCGTTGAACCAGTCTGCTCCCCAGGTTGGCAGCAATGACTCCCTGCAATTAAAGTGAGGAGCGCTGATGGGTGTCCCTACTCATGCCCGGCTCTGCCCACCAAGAACAGCAGCTGCAAGTAGGTACTGGTGGCCGATCCTCCTATCAAAAATCCCAGACCCGCTGACATTTTTTTGCGGCGCTGAAGAGATTGTTGGACTGTTCCCATACCCTAGTTCTTCTGGTCTCTCTTTCGCATCTTGTGTCTGAGCAGACGCTCGTAAGCGGCTTTGTTTTCCGCTCCTCCGTCTTCCTCTCGCACTGCTACTGATACTGCCTCTCTTTCACCACATCCCTATTTCCATGGTACGCCGTAATTTATCCAGGCTCGCGCACTTGCGTGACAAGGCCTCGGGCCGCTATGCTGATGAACGCTCCCGAAGGAGATGCAAGATACCGTTTGCTTTTTGCCACCGCTCAGCGTCTGTAGATCTTCTGCACAGAACGAAGAAACACACCACAGCAGCAGCTCGAGGCCACCTTGCGGCGTTTGGAACGCCAGGTTTAGGGCTGGAACGAAGAACCGCAGAGCTATAAACAAGGGCTGCTGTAATTTGCATGAAGGTTCCCAAACCAGAACGGTGAGATTTACATCCGAAAATGGTGTGACAGAGTAGGGCCTCATCAGCTATAGGTCGCTAACTATAAAGCAAAGCGAGCGATTCCATCCTGTTAATTTACCAGCTAAGATCAGCTGGGAATCTCACCAGGGATCTTCATCCTAAACATGAAAAATATCCATGCTGTTCCAAAGCCATATGCAGGCATGCTTTCACAGATGTGGGTGGACTGGAGTGAGAAATTACTGACCCTAGAAATTCATCTCCACTTTACGGCTGGCAAATCACAGCTGAGCTAGCCATGATTTAACATCTATGCTTCGTTCTTCAGCTGATTCAAGTCACCTCATCGATCTACATTAGAAGAGAAGTGGAAGCCTTCACACTGCTCGTTACGGTGTATTGTCTGCATCAGCCGTGAAGTACAGGTCATACAGCTGCAGGCAGATATTAAACTGCTCCAGCAGAACGTGCAGACACGCACCTTCTCTGCTAGAACGACATACGGGCTGATACCACCCGGCTCCTTTCTGCCTTCGTATTCACCTTCCATCTTTGTTTTTCTGTGGCTCGTCTGGCTTGTGTTTGGGAGAAAGGACTTGCAGAATGCTGCTCACCGCCTACTTGCACATATATTCAAGTTTCAGCTCTGGGAGAAGCTTACGTGCGCCGTACGCTCACAAGAGACACTACCACAAAATGCAAATTATGCATGCTATGTAGACAGAGGCAGTGCATCATCATTTGCCTAAACCCAAGGATTACAGGGAGATGTGTTCTCCTTGCCACAGGCATACAAAATGGGAAATGTCTTTGCTCATCAGTGTTCAGCACCTTCTGCTGATTACTAAGGCCCCACCTCAAGAGTGGGATATTGTATAAGATATGAACATTTGAGTGTTATTTAAGCCGCCCTGAGTGACAATTCTTGCCGTGGTTGATAGCTCTAGCTCATGCCTAGACAGCAATGAATGCATTTGGGACTCCAGCCCATTCTAAAAAAAACCAAAACGAACCAAACAAAAACCCAAACAACAACAAAAAAACCCAAACAAAAAATCCCAAACAAACAAAAAAAACCCTCCAAAAAACCACCGCCACCAAAAAAACCCAAACACTAAAACACCCCACAAAAAAGTGAAACATAACTAGCATTACAGCCACTTAAACGGTTTTTATTATTCCTATACAAAATTGTGCAGATTACGCAAACCTCTTCAAATATAGCATTTTAAATATGATAGCCAGCTGACAGGACCAGCCATTAAGTAAGAGGCTTCTTAAAATACCCTTAAATACTTCCTCTATTATCTACAGCTTTCTGTTTCATGTTACACTATGAGTTGTGTCACTCTTTCTTGCTGCTCCAGTAGTATTTTCTGTTGTACGACTATCTTACATTCAGTACCACACCTATTTAATCTGAATTCTTTTGTTTTAGAATAATGATAATGTACAAGTAGCTCTGCTTCATCAGTTACTAGAGTATTTTACTAAAAGTTATTGTAAAGGGACACATGTTCAAGCCAAGTTTTACCCACATATAAACAAGGTGACACTTTAAAAACAGAGATTATAAGATGTGGAAGAGGAACCACCTGACTTGGCTACAGAGGTAGATTTTAAAATACTTCTCTTTAATGTTTTTAAAACTTCCGATTTTTAATTTGCAAGATATTATCTCAGCCTGCCTGTAACGAAGTGAGCCTGTTCTTCAGAACAAGCTAATATTTGATAACATTTTTTTCTGAGTTCTGTTTTAGCTACAAACCACAAAAGACCTCTTATCCCACATATCCCACTCCTAGACCTGATTACTAGAAACTCAGCTCCCTTCAGATGAAAAAAACCAGGGTTTAAGGGAGAGAGAAAGAAGTTCATACCCTTTTCCTGAGACAGGAAGTTTGGCCTGATAGAAGGAGAAAAAAAACAAAAACTCAAATGTCTCAGCCTAGTAGCTTGGCTACTCCTGAATATGTACCAGGATACAGCAAGTTCCTCCTCCCCAAAAAAGCATGATGAGTCATACACTATAGCAGAAGCCCTTAGGTTATTCTTTTTTGTAAATTCTTTTTTAAGGTTTCTAACCAAAACGTTTTACAGCATTAAAGAGGAGTAAACAGCTTCAGGAGAGGGCAAGGAAACATAAGAAAGCTTAAACCAGGACAGATTTTCCCACGTGACCACCTGTGATGGTACCAAAAAAGCAAAGAAAGTCAATTTCTTGAGAAATATGGATTTTTTTTTTTCCCTTTCATTCTTTGGATTCTCATTCTCTCCATTTATGAGGAGCTACTGTTCCTTAAAGGTGATGTACGGCAATTGCACAAATAGCTTCTACTCCACCTTCTTCAGAGGCAGTCAGGGGGAGGCGTGGGGAACAAAAACACAAAAAAAACAGAACACCCCCCCTTACCGACTTAAAAATTTTTATAGTAAAGAATATAGTTTCAATCAAAAGAAAGCATTTTTGTAGTGGCAAGCAGAATAGCATGCATATGAAGTCTGACAGACATCCTCTTGCAGACATCAACTACAGAAGTGTTTATCAGGGACTTCCAGAATTAAAAAAAAAAAAAAATTAAAATAAAAACCTGTATTTCAAAAAAGTGCAGTACAATCACATTTTAATAATAAAGTCAACATTATGATGGAGGAAACCACTATGAGACTGCAAGATCTTGAATATTTATTGAAGAACTAAAGAACAGTAACAGTGAATTAAGTCAATTCTTTCTCTTTAAAGAATGGAATCCAGCTCTGAGCTATAGTTAGGACATAACTATAATATCAATTCCCAACTATCAGTCTTAATCAACAGAGAATTTCCCCAGTCAAATTTAATTTGGTACTGTGAGAAGACAGAAGGCTGACTATCGCTTCTGTTATACCATGACATTTCTGTATGGATTTGCCCATGTTTGTAATACTGCATGGAAGAGCAGGGTAGCTCAGGCTGCAACAGCCGGGATCCAGGTATGGTCCTGGAGACATTTCTGAACTAGGTTTGACTCGCAATGCATTTAAGCAAAAAGGAATAATACATACAGCTGAAAAAGAAAAAAAAAAAAGAAAAAAAAAAAAGGAAAATCCCTATCTTTTACAGACCTTAGCTATCAGAATGTTACTGAGTAATTAACGCTGTTACCTGCTTATCTGAATGCAGAATTTGATCAATGCAGAAAATATCCAGGTGAGCAACGTGGGCAATTAGAAATGAACAACTGACAAGCAATCTTGAGATATTCAAGGATGATTAGCATTTGTTAAACATTAAAGGAGAAAGGAAGATGAAACAGCACCATCGCTATACTAATATATAATTAATATCAACCTGTGATGTCAGGATGTGGACTCTTGTTAGTGTACATACTCAAAAAAATGTAACATATTCTGAGCTTTGTCCTGAGAAGAAATCTTCCAGAGTTCAGAGAGGAAATGACTTTATCAAATGCCTTTAACTAAGCACGATTCCAGCAGTCTTAAATTCACTGTGAAACTAGATATGATACATAGTAAGTCCTGCCTTTTCTTAAAAATGAACCTCAGAAGCAATGTATTGTAAATAAAATTCAATAGAAACTTACCAGTCAGATACACGAACATTGCTCTATCTTGCCAACACACATAGATAAGCACCAGAGCATCAGAAAAATAGCTGCTTGTGAGAAATGAGCAACAAGCTTATTTCCCAAAATAACATTATTTTAAAAACTTAAGCAAAACTGCTATTTCAACTGCTTGTCTGTAACCAAGTCACCCCGAATGGACATTGGATTAACTCACAGTTAATGTGATCTGTACAAAAATAAGGTTTTGTTAAACTATGTCTGCATATACATATAAATATATATAGCATGTTATACAAAATACATCTGTAAATGTTTAAAGGGGTAATATTTTTCCAGTTATTCCCTTCCCCTTTGGACTCTTAGCTGCTGTTGGCATCTACTGCTCTTCGCTTTCATTTGCTATTGAAGTTATAGTTACTATCTGAATTACTGTCATGGATCAGGTCATTACAAGTGGGTTGTCCAAATGCTTAACAATAATAGTAGTAGCAATAATAACAATCTGTGCTGCAAGGAATAAAATTTTAGAGCATTTTTCACATCTGGCTGGAGACATGCCATGAGTTTCTATGCAAGACTCGCTAATCTCAGAAGCCACGAGGCAGGCAAGTTCCGAGACACACTAGCCTAGAATTACTCTTGAGCTAAATTTCCTGTCTAAACCTGACCAGTTCTACCAGACAGAGCTATCGGCAGACAGAGTGGAGCAGTCTGGTCCGCCTGCAAACGGCAGGAAGGAGAGAAGCCGCAGCTGGACACAGCTGAGCAGACGGCAGCGCAGAAGGAAGGAGTGAGGCTCCACCAGCCAGCATGACAGGCAAAGCTTAGGGGGAAAAGCCAGAAAGAGTTTTATTTATCGTGTCCCCAGCCAACGCCATCCACCACTGCTTCGCTCTTCAGTTCAGAACTGGATATTACCGTCATTTTAGTTGGATTTTCCATGCTAGCACGAATCAACTCCAAGAGGTTTCCGAGTACCCAGAAAGCAGCAATCCACAGTGACTTCCAACCCCAGTTAGCTTTGACGAAGCAACCTCATTTAATGAAAAGCTATGATGGTCTCAGCTGACAACAGGGTCACATTTGTGAGAAGGGTTCTCTCTTTTACTGTATCAGATTGTCTAAAAAGCTATTGCATTTCACAACCAACCTTTCACAGTGCTGAAGGTATGAACACAGCATCTAGAACACTCCGAAATTCTTCTCTGGGGCGAGAAGGAAAAAAAAAAAAAAAAAAGGAAAGAAAAAAAAAAAAAGGATAAGTCAACAGTAGGGAAAAGCATCTTCAGAAGAAAGAGAAGCAGTAACAAGATTTTCAGTGGCAACAGGAAAGAGCAGGCAAGAGAGAAACTGCGAGAAGCACAGCAGCATCCTTCCAGCCACGTTTCAGAGCCAGCGGGCAGATACACCGATGCCTGCTGAGTTATTGACCTGTCCCACCATCTGGCTCTAACACGAAGGGTCTCACCTAAAGAGTCAGGAAGACAACAGAGCAAACAAGCTGTGCCCGCAGGAGAAATAATCAATAATAATAATAATGCCAATAATCAATTATCAGAAACGTGAACTTTAAATGACTCGGCTGCGCATTCGCATTTTATCTTTGTGTCCTCGTATAAACTTTCTAAAGCTAAATTGGGGGGGTGGATTTTACCTTAATACAAAATGTCACGTAAAAATTTACTTTGGTAGTTGGCCTTCTGGACTGATTAAACTGCATGCAAGATTCACAAATAGACTTGCTACCTCCCTTCTTCCTGATGACCAATAACCAGAAAAGGAAAAAGAAGAGATTCTTTTTAGAATAATAGTCTAGACAGCTCAAAAATAGCCTCTCTGCCCTTGCCAGGTGCAAGGGAAACTGGAAAAGCAGGAACCGTGGTGCTTACTAAGACCAGGGTATTGTTTTGACTATTTTTCATCCACCCTCAACCTTCTGGATTTCAGCAAGGAGATTCATACCCATGCAGCTCCCGAAGAAGGCCACCTCACACCGTACAGAAGTACCTTTGACAGGTCTCCAGGTGAGCATCGTACAGTGCAAAATCCTGAACAGTAGGAGTATTTGTGATGCAAAGCAGCAAGAGGTTTCAGAAGCCGAGATGTCTTCAGGGCTTTAGCTCATCCTTTCCCCTGTTTGTTCCAATAAAAAATTCTTTTTGCTTGTTTGCTTGCTTATAACACACGCTTGACCTGGGGAAGGACTTAAAGGTAGCAAAGGAAATTGCATTCCCTTTTCCCTGTCTTCGCTTTTCAGAGAAAATGGCAAAGAACAGTTGTTTATTCTTTCAAGTCAATGTGCATGTTCTGTGCACTCAGGATGACATTCCCTCAGTGGAGACATGTGGTGTTAGATAACATCAATTTATGTTAAATAATCTTAAAATAGAAACACATACAGTGCTGGTTTTAGACGTACTAGATAATGCTTTCACATAGTCTGGTTTTGCTTTTTGGGGTTGGTTTTTTCAGTGCGTGGGTGATATATTATCTCATGTTTTAATGGATGTGGTCATTTTCTCTCTGTGGCCAAGTTTACAGATTCTCGGAGGTTCTGTTCCCACATTTGGGGACTCTACATTTCCCTCGAGATCCTGGGTCAGCAGGAATCTGTAAAACTCCACTCTGCCAGTGAGCCTTCACAAACCTGAAGCGACTGAAACCAGAGAGAGCGCAGGGACAGCAAGGGCTGCGGCAGGAAAATTTATCTCGCAGTGATCTGGGATGTTAAAGGCTCTCATTCTCTCAGCAGAGTACTAATGCTGCACACTCACCCTGTATCCCATAATAAACTAAGGCTGTGGCCATCCGATCATATCATAGCTAGAGCAATTTGAATTTATAATACCGAATTATAAATTTATGCTTAACACCACCAAAGTTCTTCAGGCTGCTCTTACTAGCAGCTCTAAATATGCCATTAGAAAGTTAGTACCGTGGACAGACGAAAGATTAATTGCTTTTTATCTTCTCTTCCCAAAATTTTAAGTTATGACACCGTAGATATGAAGACAGATCTGCAAGTCAAAACTGCTGAAGTTACCAAGCTGCTAAAGCCTGAACTGCCGCAACCTGCATCTACTCGACGCTTCTCCTGTCGTAGCCAGCGCGCCGCTTAACCGCCCCTGCTCCCGTCGTCCAGCACGCTGGGCATTTGGCAAGCTAAATAGCGAACAAAAAGAGATTGTGCTTGAAAACACCAGTGCAACTAGAAACAGAGAAAGCGAGTCTAAATCGAAGAGGGTAGGGTTTGGGTTGTGACTCCTTCTCCCCTCCCGCCCCCCTTAAGCTGATGGCGCACATCAGCTCTAACTCCTTCCCCAGGACACACGGCCACGGCCGCTGGCGGTCCCCGGCCTTTATAGCCCACGGCACGCACGCAAGTCTCTAAACTCAAAAGCGTTACAAGTGGGGACTACCAATGCTGGCTGGGGTCCAGATCTGACGACGCGAACTACAATTAAATGCTTGGCAAATTTAACAAGTGACAGCAACTACTTAAACGCATTAAGAAATACCTTACAATACACGTGCATCGAAGGACTTTTGCTGAAACTTTATAAATATCCAGTTACTTGAAATTTACACTCGCCAAAGGGCTACTATTAACGGTTCCTATAAAGCGTTGCACACACAAACCAGATTAATTAAATGCGGCAGCCAAAGGTGATTCCCCACACACCCCCCCCCAGAAACAACCATGCATACACTGCTGAACTCTTGATATTTTGCAATGCTGCAGGGAAGGAAAGGAAAGGAAAGAACAGTACAACTCGGGCAATCATCCTCTTTTTACTGCACCCAGTTTAAGAGAGTAAGGAAATAAGAGTGCCTATAGATGTATTTGCTTAATTCAAACAAGCTAGTGTTTTACTGTGTCAGGAAATTCAAGCAAGAAGCAAAAGGAAAGGAAACAATAGAAAATTATTGAACTGGGAAAAGTATTATTATTGTTCCTCAGAAGAATACCTAATGTTATTTAAAAGTCACAGCTGCCTGAGTTTCACTCTAACAAGCACAAAAAGTTATCTTAATGCAAGATTTATACTTTAAAAAAACCAAGCACATGTGGCTTATTGGCCTAATATCGCTATATGCTTGGCCTAGTGAGTGGAAATAACTCTATTATTTTCTAAACTGACAACAAACTATGCATGGAACTCATTTTTAAACTGCAAATCATCTCAAGTATAGACTGAATCCTAACTTTGATCTAAAGTATCACACCAGTGTATTTATTTAAATTGTTACATCATATAAGAAAACTCAATGCAACAGAATTTTCACAAAGCAGGCTTATAGGAATAACCTGAGGTAATAAAACAGGATAATGCGGAAGGGACTAAAGAAAATCTTTCCAAGTCAATAAAATCTTACACTAGACTTGCAACCTACCCCACAAACACCACTCTCTTGAAAAGCTGGTATTCATCACCTAAACCTTGGGCTGCAGAGAAACACTGTGTGTAAAATTACACATTCTGGTATCACACTGAGAAAGAAAACAGAAAAGAAAAAAAATGTTTTGACCCAGCAATCTTCCCCCTGATCCTGACCAGTTATTTATTCAGCCAAGCACGTAATCTAAGCATCCCCAATACTACTGCTGCACTTTTGTTGCTAGTTACCAGAGAAATTGCATTTTGGCACCTAGTACATAGGTCCGTAACAGATGATCTTTTCCAGTTCAGAGATCACAATTCTGCAGTGAACATCACTGCTCAAAGATTAAAAAAAAAAAAAAAAAAAAAAATTATTTTCAACCACGTTCAACTCAATCGTCTTCCTGCCAGGCGTTAGACGGCACCAAGCGTGCCACGATGATGTCTTTCGGACAGACCCGAGGTTCGCAGCAAGACCGAGCAGCCCTGTCCCACGACACAGTGCTCAGAGGAGCACTTGGAAGCCTAAGGGAAGCTGCTGATAATTTGGAGTTTACGCTCGGAATCAGACATTCTCTGGCAATTCGGCATCAAAACCAAAAAGCAGACGAGGTATTGTGCTTCTGTTCCTGTAACAGGAATAGCAGCAATGGAGATGAATACTGATCATACGCACGGATCCTTGCACTTCTAGGTCTTCGTGGCAGTACTTCACTTCAGGTTTTGTATTTTTTCAGTCAGATCTTAGAGTTACAGAAGCCCTGCTCACTTCTAAAAAGCATGAATTGGCTTCCCTGGAAATAGCACTCAGCTGGAAAAGAACAAGAGCCATAAAAGTAAAAACTGCACCAGGGAATGAGAGGAAGAAATCCTTTGCTTCACATTTGGAATTTATGAAGCACTTTGCTATTGTCAAGATTGATTAGCATAGCATAAGAAAGTCTTGGTGGGCAGACTGAAAATAGGCCGATTTTGACAGCCTGGTTTTCCTTTTATTCTCTCATTCTACCATCTTGTCTGCCTCTTCGTCATTCCTCCCCACCATCTGTACCTTTAATCCACACTCCACTGTCCACACCACCTTACAGAACGAGGAGCAGCCTGGCCACCCTAACACTGCATTATCTTGGAGATACAAGGAGTTCAGTTTTACATACAGCCGGCCTGGAGTGGTGGAAGACACCCAAAAGCCTAGACATTTCCAGAAAATCTTTGCTAACAGCCAGTCATCATTCCCTGAGAAGGATGTGCTAATTAGAACACGAGCGCATTTTTTTCTACTTCTTTGAAACATCGTCTCAAGAGTTCCTTGAGTTTTCATGAGGAATAAAACCTCCTGCTTTTATCAACAAGAGCTTTATTTAAATCTACTGTTGTCTTCAGGTAAGGTTTTCTACAGCCAAGGGCATTACATTTCCTCACACTGTTACTGATACTCTAATTATGAGTGTAACATTTGCCCTGGAAATATAATAGGAATTCACAGATTCTATTATACAAATTACAACCTTTTTTTCCCCCCATTTGTTTGGAGACTGTCCCAGTTAAAGCCTAACACACAGTTTACAGTTCATGCCCACTTGGGGCTACATTAACAACAGCAGATTTGCATTTAAGTGCATCACAATTCTATACTGTCACAGCTTTTGGTTGATGGACACTTTGCCATTTTGCAGTGAACTGCAGTGAAGCTCCTGTGTTTTTAAGCCCAACCCATGATTACATGGAAATCTCAATTTCACATCCTATTTTGCCTCTTAAAACAGGGTTTGAGCCCTCAGAGTTGTGCAGAGAAGTTTGGAAATATGTGAATGTTTAGAAAACAAAAAATCAAAAGAACCAGCAAGTACGTATTTTTTAAATCTACCTCTATATTTTTCAATCCATCTCATGATTTCTGGATGCTCCAGATTAGACAGTCTGGCTGCAGAGGAAGGAATTTTACAGAAATTTAAAACAAAGAGGTATGGCAAGCTACAAGAAGGATGTAAACACATGCATAGTTTCATCTCTGCCAAAGCATGGACTGAGCTACACTCACTTGCAGATCTTTTGATTTAAAAGGCAGCTGGAAAATAAGACTTTTCTAGGAATCATTACTTGTAGAATTAATTGGCTGTTGGTTTGGTCATCTGTGAATCTTGTGGATATGCTCCCGAATACTCAGGGAGGAGGCAACTGAAGGACTTCTGTTATTTATAGTGTTTGAATAGGAAAGTTCTAGTGTACTAGATCTGAAAATGGATATTTACATATTGGATGAGGTTTGCCATGAAAATTAAGCTACATAAAAGCATAATAAAGTACAGATTGTGTATCTTTTAACATAAAAGCAGAAATACACATCACTGCAGTATTGATACTTGGGGGTTGGGGGGCTGGGACAGACACACATGGACATGACAAAAAACCAAACCCACCAAACAAACTAACAACCACAAGAAATTACATATTTCATTATCAGAATGTGGTTCTACATACATTTATGTCCAAACATACCCTTATTCATGCCACGCTAAATCCATTCAGAAAAAAAGAAGTTACAAGTCGCTGCAATACTGGAATCCATAGTCTACTTCACAGAGTTCTGACTATTTTCCCGAAGGTGAACCCAGCGTACAGGACGCTGAGGTTATCTCAGTGCTTCACAGACCATTACAAAAAGAGAGAACAAAGGGAGAAAGAGTCAAATCCTGCCTCTCTGGTTTCGCACCCCTTGACACCTGCTAAGCACCGCTGACTGCAGGACCTTCAGCTCAGCCTACAACATTTCACTGGTTTTTATTCAGTGGCAACCTGTGAACTGCAACCTTGCATAGCTGCATTTGAATAAAATACATCCTTAACTCCTGCTGTCAAAACCCCAACCAACCTAACAATGCATATAAATGTATGAAATAAATAACCATTCCATATTCTCTGAATGAGCTACCATTTCAAGGCTGAACATCGTAGTCCATAGTCAACTTCATAACATTTAACAGTTGAATGTATATACTAAGCTAAATTTGATCTGTTCTACCTTTTTGAGATGACAGTTGAATTCTCTTTGAGTAATGTCTTACACAAACGTGGTTCTCAACTTCTTTGAAGTCCCAGGTCAGGATAACTCTTACCACAAAGCACCTAAAAGTCATTGTGGATAACAAGTTGTACTAAATATAGATGTAATGTGAAGAATGTCACTACATAAACAAATTTTAATAAACATACATTTTAAAGGGATGGTGTGCCATGTCCTTCCAACCTACCCTCTATTCCAAAGGATTCTACACCTTCCTCTCAGAAATATAAAAAACAAAGCAGCCTGAAAAAAACCTCTAGTTCTTTGCAAAGTAGCTTCACCGAGGAGTTACTTTGGATTGACACTAGCATCACGTTTCCTTCTGACATTCTATAGTCTACTGTATTTAATCACAGTCAATACTTAGATGGCATAACTTTGATACGGATCACATAGCATGTCAGAGCTCTGACATTATACTCGGTGTAGGCTCTTCCCATTTCTCCTTAGGATAACAATTCAGTCATCAAATGAAATATTTAATAAGATTTTAAGACAGCAGATGGCATCACTTAGTTATTTTTAAGTGCTGTACACTGACCATTTACCATGCAGCATAATCTTTTTTTGAAGACTAGTAAATGGAGTTCGACGGACAGCACAGAAAAGTGACATTTCAAAAAAGAAAAAAATAAGATACTACCATTTTACCTATCTGGTTGCCTTGATGTGTATTGAGTTTCCTACAGGCATCTTAAAAGAGCCCACAGTTTCCCACAGCTGTGGCTGCTCTTCTTTGATTCACCAGATACTTCTGAGCCCCTACGGGAACCTCCTAGAAGCCACCAGCTAAAGGCATCCCTACCTTCACTAGACCAGCGAGAGCAATGGCTGGCCTCCAGAAACCTGGCAGAGGCGACTACAGCTTAGTGGGAATTCACACACTCTTCTCCTCACCTGTTCCCACTGGGATCACCATGAGAGCTACATCACACCATCAGGCACAAAAATCACAAAATATTTGGAACCGCTATTGGAGAAGCTGCCCGTTCAACACAGAGTTGACTAAACCGGCGAATGCTGGAAGGGCTCTTCCCACCCGTTCAGCAAGACACGGGAAATACTAGCCAGGACGAAAACAGACCTGGGTCTAAGCTTTGTGAGCGGCTGCAAAACAAGATCTGCTATTCAGACTTCCTTTTTTTAATTGCTTTCTCAACATTCCTTATATAATATATGGGATGATGTGAAAAAAAGGCAGAAAGATAAACTTCCTTTGCGTATTCAGATGATATGTAGATTTGAAAAGGTGCACCATAAAAACAAAGGTGTCTGTGCACAGGCTCAGACTGCTGTACAGAAAATGGGAATTCAGAGAGAGCAACGTACCAAGTCATTTTTCCAATCCTTTTTCAGAAGAATAACAAAAACATTATGTTTTACTCAGGGTATTCAGAAGTGGCTGTCACAGTAGTTTGTAGGTGTTACAGTAAGAGTTGATGACCAAAAAGGTGTATTTTTCCACGTACCATTTGGTTAGGACGGATCCTTTAGCAGGCTGCCTGACAACAGTCGCGAATTCAAAGCCGGCAGCTCATGGTGCAAACCTAGTCCAGAGGTGGCCCTGTGCTGGTTGATCCAGTTACTGGTAGACCAGTAAGTGTCATCGCTAACTGACCCCTTCTGATCCACATACTATTCCCCGGAGAGCAACAGGAGGGTCACTTCAAACCTTGTGTGACCGAGATGCATGGGAAATGGGGAAAAGGCCATACGGAGAAGGGAAGAGAGAAGGCAGAGTACAGGAGTACACTCTCCTCCTCGCCCACACATACGAAGCTCTGCTTTTCTTTACCCACGCCTAACTTTTTCTCTGGTCTTGCCTTTTTAAAAAAAAAAATCTATTCAGAGCGCCACACTATATATACTGTCTGAACTCAGAGATGGCAGCCTTACAGAATATTTAGCAATTCTTCGCAGGGTTGCTAACAGTTTATCCTTGCTTGATGGATAAGTGCAAATACCCACCCGCAAGCATGCTTAGTATTTAGTGTGCATTTAATAGCAGCCAGGAGCTTGATCGCAACATCTTCTGTCTGTAGGAGGAGATTTTCAATCAAAAATGAATTATGAAAACCAACGGCATAAAGCAATTTGTGAAGAAGCTATAGATTTCTTCAGAAAACAAAAAATGACTACAGGGAACACTGAAAACAAACATGAGAACTAATGAGGAGGTTATAAAATTTTTTCATTTTATATCTTTGTAAAGGCCTGTTTTCTCCCTCGGTGTTCAGGTCAGCACAGGAGCAGCACACTACCAGAGCATGCCTCCTCTTCCTGCCCTCAGCCTAGGGCAGAAATAAGCTTTTTCAGCCACCCAGAGCATGTCATTATACTTCTGAAAAGCAAACAGACCTCCAAGAGCTGCGACGAACAGAGGAGGGAAGAAGGGAAGGAGTCAATCTCTGATACAATAAATTACGGAACCATTCTCAAGTTCTTTTTCTTTTTATGGAAGTCACCTTCTAAAGTGTTGGCACTGTGTGCTTCAGACAATACTTCTTTTTTTCCCCAAGAGTTAATTTTTTTTCCCCAACCTCCTAGTAATACAAATTGAATGTCATTTTTTCTCCGTAACAGCATGAATTAGACATATAAACCCAACAATAACGTGAACCCAAACCAGCAGCACCATAACTAACGTCGTGATAATTGGCGTTTATATTCATTGTAGCCATATGCTTTCCACTGAGTCAGTTTTTAAATACATACTAGTCCAAAAGGTATTAGACAGAAGATAGAAGACTAAATTCGCAGAGGTCACCAAATCACCAGCGATGTTCTCTATCGTGAATATCACTACCATAATGACAAGAATTATACGATACACTTGCCTACAGCAGCAGAGGTCAGCCTCCAGTGATCCTGCCCAGTCCTACCTTACAGCTGCAGTTTCACAAAACAGATGATACGGACACATAAGCTAAAAAACCACAAGGCACAACTCAGGAGGTCTATACTCAAGGTCACAAATGATGTGGGGTAGACTTCGAATTTTAGGTGAAGCATATACATTTAAATATCAGACCATATTTTAATATTACTTACAAGTCTAAAATTACACATAGAGGTCTAGCGGGGCTTTCTAAAACAGAAGCAAGTCAGTTGCCTGAGCCCTATTGCCATTGGTAGTTATTAACCCAGCAGCCTGTTTAACCACTGCAAAATGCCACTGAGGACTTTACATACATTTATATGCCTAGGCATTTCCAAGTATCCGGCCTCTAGGTACAGGTGAACTGGAGCCCTTTAAACTTCCTCAATACTGAAGCCATTTTGCCCCATCCAACGCATTTTGTGGAAACTGAATCTCATAATCAAACTACATATTATATTCTTTACGCAGACACACACATACGTAAACGGAGAAAAAACATTTTCTAAAATCACAGGGAAAGTTCCATAGACGTGCCTACATTATTTCACACTCAGCCACAGCCAGCTTTTGAGCCAACCTAATGTACATAAAGCATTATATTTTCCCCAGATGAATTCCAGCAAGGATAACCAGGTCTCCAGAGCTCTGCTAGTTCCTATGACAAACCCCTACAGGATTCACTTCATGATTTACCTTCCTGCAGCTTCAGAATTATATCCTTTCCAAATCCTGCTTGCCCTTCTTCTGGACTAGTCTGCCCAGCTAAATTCTGAATTTAAATAAAGAGATGGTTTCTCAAGAGAGTAACAATCTACTTACACTTTTATTCCAATCTCAGCTGTTCTAGTTGGTTTGCAGACACCTGTGCAGCAAATGCCAATGGGCTGACTATCTCCTCACTTCCTTTAATAGGGTACAACTCTGAAAATCTGAAAAATTACCTCCTCCTTTCTGTCTTTTGCAGTGCTTTTAAACTGGTGGTGGGAGGAGCAGAAAGTCTCCTTATCTTGTCATGTGAGAAAATGCTAAAATTCCCATCAGAAGTGACTCACCAACATTAATCATATACACAGCAGATTGAAAGGCACTCAGAACATGAAGCTTGAATCCCATCCTCAGTTAAGCAAATGAGAAGCTAATTGCTCAGCACTATCATACTATTTTAACTGCCATATCTGTACAATTTTGCACAATGGAGCTGATGAATAAATTCATTGTATCTAGCACTGAACTCCAAGAGAAGTGCTGCTGAATCTTCTGGAAGAACAAACAGCTGAGTAACGTGCAAATTCCTTTATTCTGAAATGAGTAAGTAACAGTGTAAGATTTTTGCACACAAGACATTTGCTTTACTTACCACCTGGTTTATGCATTAGAATAAATATCCTTATTGCTTAACCAAGCAGATGCACATCAGAATCTTCAGTAACCAAATGACACTGCAGCTTGAGATATTGCATCTTCTGTTTGCTTCTCACTGGGAATATTGTGAGTTTTTATTCAGTAACACTGAATCCAAGTACAAAAATCCAAAGAGCACTGTTCAGATTCAAGACTACAGCTAAATGTTGGGGGTGAGGGGGGTTGAAAAAAAAGAGAAAAATAGTAAGAAAAAATCCTACCATCTCTGAAATGCAGCTTGAGAATGAAAGCATTTATTGTCTTATTAAAAAAAAACCCAAAGTCACATATAGAAATATATACATCCTACTGAACCTACAAAGCAGGGCATTTTCCCATTCGTATTATGTATGCAGTACTGCTCCATGTTCTTCATAAAGGGGACTCGAGCTTTTTGCCTTTAGTGTTTTTAATTTTGCCTAATATTAACTATCCAGCTCCCACAGGACTATATTCAGAATTACACATGGACAATATTCTATTAGCCATAAAAACAACAGTATAATTATAAAAAGTGAACTACACTCCTCTTATTTTTCAGGGAAGTATTCTAATGCCCAGGAACTAGATTATGATCTGTCACGGTCCTGTAAATTCAAGATAAATCAAGTGTTGCTCTAACATTACCTTGGCATGAAAGAAACCAAGGACTCATTGCAATGAAGTGCTTGAGCCACTGCCGAGTGAACAATTTCTGTTGGCATTTAATTATACTGGGTTTCCTGAAGCTAAGGCACAGCTTCAGCATGAGCAGGGCTACTCTGAGCAAGAGACTTGTTCTGTTCAAATCAACACTCATCTGACAAATAGTTTTAATATGTAGCAACGCGTGACAACTGGCCAAGGATGTAAATTTAGCTCCTCGCTGAATGTTAAAGAATATCCAACCCAGAAATTATAACTACCACCATAAATAATGAAAAAAAAATACTTAAGCACATCCTATTTATGTTTTGCAAACGTAAAAGCAAACCAGTCAAAATCCCTTCCAGGTAGATGTATAAATATAAGACTCCTGGTCAAAAACTGGGATCTGCTATACTTTCCACATTTGTACACCTCTAGAGGAAACGTTTGTATGACTTCAAAGCTGAAGTCTGTTCTAGTTCCTCGTACGACAGAAGAGCTGGCTCCTTCGGACAGATCGCGTGTGTTGTTTCTGGTGTCCCCCTTCCGAATCTTAACAGTGAGTAAGTCTCCAGGAATGAGCCAAATTATAATCTTGCTATGACATGGAGTACGGCTTTTTGTATAAACAAGCTGCCTCAGAATTAGATTACAACAGCTCACTTTGTGAAGCTCTTTGAGGTGGATTGCTGACGAGCCCCTATCCTTCAAAAAAAATCAAGTTGCTTGAGTTGGTCACCCAAAAATTGAGGCACCCCAAACCACTATTCACTTCAGAGACAGCTGGGTCTCCCTGCACATCATTCAAGAAAAGAAAAATCCAGAAAGTAGAATCCCAAACCGACCTTGATGCCACATACACAGTGTACCTAGGAATGTCAGTAAATCAAATTAAGTCAGCTGGTGAGAAAAGAGTTAATTGGGAGCTACCTGGCAGGTGGAGCTGCTACAGCACCCCAGTATAGACCCCATACCTCCTCTCCCTGTTGTATACCTGCAGGCAGACAACCTTGCCCCAAATGAAGCCTGCATCAGCCTTTCAGCAAAGGTTAGCAGGAGCAGGACCACACTCATTTGTTCTGCTTTCACACCTTGTTTATCAAAGTTCTTCTACTTATGTCTTAACCGGCAAAAAGGCGTGATGGAAGGAAAGCCTTTCCACAAGGCCTAAAGAGAGCTCAACTCAGGTTCACGACTTTTTTCATACGGCTCCTGAAGGTATTTATTTTGCAGATTCAAACAGTACGTAGTAAAGCAAGACAGAAACGTTGTGATTTTTTGGTAACTCGACTTTTTCACAGTATTTTTAACAGTCTTTTGACACGTTCCAAAAGAAGCACTCCACAGAAAGGGTTAGAGACATCACAAATTGCAATAGTCCCTGAAGAAGTAGTCCACATCCTCTGGGTAAAGATTTTGCACAGTAAATAACAAGAAAGACTGGTGACAAAGTGGTCCCAATTGCTACTGATGGTCCCAAGGCCATGTTACTGTAGTTTAGTATATGAAAGAGTGCAAGACCTTGAAAAGTCATATTAATAATGTAGAAAAGTTCAGTCTAAGGAATATCAGTTTTGTCAAGATCCTATAAAGAGAAAAATCACAAGAAGGTAAACCTTTGTTTCTTACTAGATTTTGAGAGCATAAAGGATGACTATGCTTGATTTTATTTTAAAAATTAACATCTCTGCTCTGTTCCATGCTGAGTATTAGAAATCAAGAGGGGACAATACCTCACATCATTTGAGACGTGACTATTAAGAACAAATCAACTATGGTTAGTTTGTAAGTTATATTTGTAGCAACATATACAGCATACTGAATCCACAAAGCAGCAGAGGGGACCAACCCACATGTGTGTGAAGTATCTAGCTTTCAATAATTGCTCCAATTTACATGTGGGAAGACCAAGGCAAGAGGTTTAAGTTAGATGCCTAAGAGGGACTGTGTGGGGGTGTTTAAATTTAGGCCAGGGAAACTGCCCAGGCATCTGCAGCCCTTCTGGCATGACTAATGAAATTCAGTCTAATCAATGCTCCGTACCCCAGCCCCGCCACACCACCCTAAGGTCCGCAGAGCAGCGGTTCAAAAGGGGGAAGTTCAGAAGGTGGTCTCCCAGATGTACATCTAAAAGGCCACGTGCTTACAGGACAGCGAGATGACCACAGCTTTCAGTCAAAAACATGGAAACAGGCTCTTCTTTTATAAAAGAACCTCATGACCAGAATACTACGCAGATGTGGGAATATATTTCTGGAAATAAACCCAACCCAACCAACAACAAACCCCAAACAACCACCACCACAAAACAAACAAACAAACAAAACCCCAAAAACCAAAACCACACCAACCCCACTGCCAGACTACCGTCCAGTCTTGGGGTATTCTCTAACCTAGCGGCTTGTAACTTTCCCAAGAAACTGGAGTTTGGACCTCCTGCCAGGCCACACTGGAGAACGGTGATCCTGAGTTTTCTGGGTCTCGTGAGGCTCTGTCTGGCACGCTGGCAGGTCTGTTACGGCACCTGCTTCTTCCTTCCCACTGCATAACGAGGTGAGGCACAGACTCAAGGCTGTGTTTTCCCCTCCAGAAAAAGCCAAGTGTATCAAAAGTCCATGGTACGACTTTGCAGCTTGACACTTACTTCCCTATTTTAATTTCGCCCCAAGGAAAATTGTTTAAGGTCAGAAAGGAACCATTTGTAGAGCAGGAAGAGAAGTCCACCACCAATCTCAGATGCAGACAACACCCTGCTACTCACCGCGCAAGCACGAGCATCGTTCAAGACCCAGGGCTTAATCCTTTCTCTTCTCCGGATGCTTTACAGCAACTGTTGTGGAACAGGATGGAACACAGCATGAAGTTTTTCATGCTAAACTTCAAGTATGTTTCTGTACTCTTGTGACTCTAATTCGTCTTTCTTGTCTGTTTAGAAACATACTGAGGTAACATGCACTATAAATAAAACAAATGTCTTTGAAAAAGGCCTCAGATGCTCAGGAAGTCCTTTGCAGTTTGTGGTTCAATCTGTTTCCTCTTGAGTTTAATGTGACATGTTAGCTTGTTAAGATCTGTGTGGTACTTCAGATATTTTCAATTAGTCTCACTAAGACCAATTTCCCTCCCGTTTAGACTAAATGGGAGTTTTCATCCATGTTATCTGGAGTTTTTCATTGATCAGAAAACAAGACCCAAGTTGACAATGTATTAACATGGGGAAAATAGAAACGATGATCTGAATACGGATAATCAGAAAACACAAGGCTATCTAAACAAAGAACTCAAAAGAAATCTGTGTCTCTTGGAGTCAAGAGGAAGATTTTATCTTTCACATTCATAATTAATTTCTAGCCTTGTTATGCACACCAAAATACATGCTCACCTTTGTTTCTACTTAACGGTACAAGGGTCTCAGAAAATTATTTTGGCAAATAGGAATAATAACCAGTCTTAATTCTAGTATAATATGAAAGAAACGAAGGATCATGAAGAATTGTAGAAGCAAGCATTGAATACTCGAAGGGAAAAATTTACAGGAAATTAATGAGTACCCAATATGAGATTGTACAGGAAAGAAAGAGTCACAGTATGAGACCTATGGAGGAAAAGCAGAAAATGTAAACAAGGAGACCAAAGAATAAAACAGGGTGTCAACAACAGATGAAGAAAAATTCAAGACATAGAAAATAAGAATTAAAATGAGCAATCAGATGCAGGAAGGCAGAAAAGAAAAAAGGCCAAAAAAAGACATCAATAATTTAAAAAAAAAAAAAAAAGTACTATTGGAAAAGAATGACAATGTGCTACACAAAACTTAGCAGCTTGTCAAATTTTAATTCTCTTTTCAGTTACTAATTAGGCCTTCTCATTGATTCAATGAAATGACAAACATCCAAGAATTTTAATGTTATCTCCCCGCTCCCCCATGATCTACTCACCACAGTGGAGAACCAGAATCCCAAAGAGCAGAGTGGGACATTTGCTGCAAGATAATCTCTGCCCCTTAATACTACAGGAACCCTGAGTAAACATCTGTCCTAAATGAAGAACATGGCAGAAATTTCAATTACACCAGTGGAGTAGGATTTTACACGTGTTCGTGGAGAATAAGCTTTTCTGAGAAAGCAACCTATCCAAAATGGAAATGATCTTTAATTTTTTTTTTTTTTTTTTTTTTTAGTCTTAATTGGAATAATTACTTCTCCAACCATACGAGCATGGAAGAGAACACAAGCCATGGGCATTAGCAGGCACACAGCCACACGACGCATCGCAGTGGTACCTGCACGCAACCGTACCGAGTTACACACATACTCGCTTGTCACTCCTCCCTTTCTTCCTCCTACTCCCTCCAGACTGATTTCCTTTTAATAAAAAAAAAAAAAAAAAAGACAGAAAGACGCTGGTCGGCCCAGAGCCAGCGCTGTCACCTCTGCACCACCTTCTCCCCCTCCTCTCCGAGGAGCGGCACTGGGACACCGGGAGCGTAGGAGGAAAGGCCGGCATGGCCCCCACAGCTTCGGAAGCGGCAGCGGTGGTCAGAGCACGACGCTCTTACAGTTACTGCTGGAAACAAGCGCAAAGGAACGTACCTGGAGCTTTGCCCCTGCTCCTTTAGGGACACTACGCGGAGCAGGTTGTTATTTAAAAGCTACGGAGAAAAAGCCGTTTGCACTCCTTCAACTTACGATGGCTTTCAACTACATGTGTTAAATCTTATAAAGATATAAATGAAGATGCATAGGCAATGGGAACATTAACTCATTTTTGTATTACTGCTTTTGCTGAAATTACTTCAACAGCTAGTTTACTCATTTCAGGCAAAGTCTTAAGTCTCTTTTGCTGAAATTCAGTGGGCAATTTGTGCAATACGTGCCACAGTGAAATGAAGTGCATTAAAAACTGGCCCACTGTGAGTCACGAGCCTTTGATGAGATTCAGTACATAGACAGTGGTGCTTACTCTGGAGCAATCAGGGAAAGCGTCCTTTATCTCTTTTTTTATTTTAATTTTAGTGCTTAAGATTAATTCTTTCAATAATTCTTAATGCTTAATTAAGAAGACAGCAAGCATAATCTCTTTTAGAGAATCCAGTACTAAATATAAAAGCCATTTCAGAACATATGCTGTTACAGATTAGGTATAATTAATATTATGTTGAAAGTGGACAAATTGAATTAAATTGATATTCTATATCTAGGGAAATCTGATAAAATAAAAACTCCTGTTCACAGCTCTGTGAGAACAGAAGGTTTTCTGTATATTCCAGCAGTGAACAAAATGCATCAGAGCGAACAAGGAAGATTAACTGCTGTACTCTAAAAAAGCTACGTCTGAAAGAGACATGCATTGACTTCGGTGCTGATCGTCACTAAAAGGCAAGGACAGTTTTTACAGAGCAAAACTGGGTTTGAATCTGTAGTAAAAACGCTCAGAGTACCCGAAGCTTTGCTGGAAACAAGAGAAAAATTCAGAGGCAGGCAAGCAAGCTTCCATTTATTGCTATGGAGAAGGCGGCAGTGAGAAAATTAATCTTCTGCATTAATCTTAGCATTCTTCGCGAGTGACTCAGGCCCGCAGAAGAAAACATTCCCACTATCTGGTTAGAAAACGTCATGTTTCCCACACCGAAGGGAGGAGAGGAGCCCAAGCAGCACTGGTTTTACTGCTTTCACCCTGATGAATCTGTTTGCAGATCCTTCAGCTGTTCAGAGTCCCGAACTGCTGAGGAAAATAGTTTCCATTTACCAACAAAAATTAAACTAGCCTTCACATGTATAATAAGCTCAAGTCACAGCATTCCTAAACAATTATTTAACAGTTTATAATTTACTATAATAGTCCTTGGAAAAAGCACCTTGAACGACAAGCAGCAGCAAAGTAGAAGAGATGCTAATAACTCCGCAGCAATACGTGTTTACAAACTTAAGAGCTATAAATATACACTTTACGTGGTGACAAGTGTAAAAAAAGTCCACCCAGCAATGAAGAGTCGGAAATCCCCTTGGTGAGCTGGAGGAGGAGAGGTCGGAAAGCCACCTGCAGCACCTGGACCTCTGCCGTTTCTCATGCCCAAGCCCAACGGCTCCTGTCCTCAACGAACGCCCGGTTCCGTTGGGAGCGCCGCCCGCCCGCCCTTCCCATTCACCTCGGTAAACGCCAACGTCGTTACCCACCGGGAAAACACACATTTCAAGGGCCGGGTTTGCGAAAAGGACAGTCAGTCCTGAGGCTTCACTCCTAAACCCTCGATGCTCGTAACGGAAGCCAGAGCACCCAACTGGGAAGCGCGAGAAGCGAGGGCGGCTACCACTGACCGCTGCCACGGCCACCGGCGTGCTGAGCCAGCGGCTGCCCAACCCGGCGGCAGATCCCAAAGACGCTGCTCCGGAGCGCTGGAGGACGACACCCGGCATCCCGGAGAGGCTTGTGTCACGCTGGCTCTCGGCCCGCTCAGCCTCCTCAGGACACGAGGGCCAGCGTGGAAGTCGGCAGGCGCAGAGGAGCAAGGTGAGGCCGCGGTTGGGTGCCCAGGGTGCCCGCGCCGGGGACGCGGTGTTTCTCGCGCTCGCGTCCCGCGGGTCTCACGGGAGACGCCGGGTGGATCTGAAGACGGGATCGGCAGGACAGGCAACTGTGCGCTGTAAGCTAATTTATCGTCCTCATAAAACACACGGGACAGCAAGGACCCAAAAACGCCTCCTGCAGAAGCAGGTGAAAAACAACAAAGCTGAGCCACTTGCAAAACAAGAAGGAATCGGTGCGAAACGAACTATAGAGAACACTTAGGGTATGCAACAGATTGAGATTTATTCATCTTGAAAGTATTTCCCAATTCCCCATACAGTTACTCAGCTGAGCTTCTGTTTTGGTTTTTTTTATTAATGTGACACAAAAGCTGAATTCAGAATGATTTTTCCCTATTTTTATTTATACATATGGGAACCATTTACAATTCAAATGTGATTTTTTACTGTGTCCCTGAATGAAAATTACCAGTTCAGTCTGAACTTTCTGCATCAGCTTGTCTTTCAGTAGTTGCTTTTTCACAACATAATGTATTGAGAAAGGACTGAGATTACTGAAAATAATTGTATTGGCAACCAAGGAAGGCAAATTATAAACACCAAATATTTCAAGTTTTCAAAGCCAAGTCCTCCTATTATGAATTGTATTTCCAACTTTCTTCCACTTTATTAAATATTTTATTATACTCTAATGAAACAGAAGCGTTGTACAAGGATATAAAATATTCTTTAAGCATTCTCCTCCTCTCTCAGTATGGTGCACATTAGGTCAGCTGCCCTACTTCACAGCTCAGCTGAAAAGTTGTAACAAAAATCAGAGGCAAAATAAGTTCAAAGAATGCCACCATAATATATGCAATTCTTTGCTGTTTCAATAATATCCAAGGACTTTTTGCACTTCTCCCATAATTTACCATAGTGTAAGACAACAGGATGGAATTTAAGTTATTAACAGATTTTCCCATCTATCTCCTGTATCTCACTGTGGTTTACAAAATCCTTAATCATGCTTGGTTTTTTTTTGTTGTTAGGGGCTTTTTTTTGGTTGCTGTTGAGTTTGGCACAGACAAGGACAAAGTGTCTCCAAGCCATGACCCATTAGCAGCTTTTATATGAAAAAATTTTAAAAAGGCTTGTTATTAGCTAAGTGTTTATTTTAATCTGTCAACAGGTTACAAAGAAAAGTAACAAGATGAAAGTGAGATAGCATCAAGGAAGAGAATTATAACGTATCAACTACATTCATTAGACTGATGAGTTTCCAAGGCGATTTTAAAAATGAATGCTTTTGGAAAATGTGTACACTACAGACTTTAAATTACATATGTGTAAGTGAAAGACTATAACAGTTATTTCAAGAAAGAATACAACACAGGAAGGCTTTTTGTATGTTCGTCTAACGAAGTTGCAACCTCCAATAACTTTGTTCCCCTCCTGTCACCAGGTGCTCAATAATTCCACCAAAAAGGAGGGCCAAGTAGGCATCCACAAGAATTCATTTGCCATTCATTTTTTTCTTTCATCCATAGCCCACTAAATATCCTAATCTGCATACAAACATACTTATTTACTGATTTTTTTATAAGCACCTTTCATAAATACACAGCACATTGATATGAGCTTGGGGAAGGATTATAGAAAACTTCATAAGAAATGCACTCATTTCATCAATATGTCTGACACTTCACTAAGAGATTTCACTGGAAAGATATTATCCAGCAATAGGAATCTTAAGTCTAGTTAACCTTAACACAGCAGGGCAGAAATAGCAGATCTTTGTTCAGTTTGGAGTGACTGCTGTTCTAATGCTTTACAGCATCTCAACCATATTAGAGAGGCATCTCTCAAAGTCACTTGCATGCATCATCTAGAAAAACAGTAACAGAGCAAGCTGTTGATCTATAATAATTGAAATTAATAAGGATAATGCCAGACATTCTCCGACACAATAGAAAAATAGGGAAACTCAAACCACTGAGAAGTAACATGCCACAAAGTGTCAGTAAGAGAAGGAAGAATACGCATTTCTCCTGACATGCTACACTGGCTCCGGGATGGGAGATTCCACCTCAACTTAAAGAAGTCCAACAGACTCTAAGTTAGGACAGCTATGATACGTCGTAATGCTATTATTCTCTACAGAAAATTAAAGTCTGGGGTTTCTTTGACCCCTACTTTAAACAATGAACTAGAATGCTTAGAACTGTACATGTTAACGAAGCAATCCTTATATAGCTCCAGATCTTAAAATGCCAACTTCTAAAAAGAGCTCTTCAGGTATATTTCATGCTGTCTATTTGCTTAGTAAGATACTGAAAACTCACGAGTAGAAATATTCTACTGAAGTCAGTGGGACTCCACACACCGAGTTCAGTCACACAGGATTTCATCTTAATCTTTAATGCTGATACTCTGGAACTGCCCATGTAAATACTTTCATGGTAGATAAAAATGAACAATAAACCCCACATGCTTTATCACCATAGTTAACCATTACTCACTTCTTCCATTCAATAAAGACTGACTTCCTGATCTACAAAATCTCCTGGTCACCTATCAAAACATGACCCACTTGCTCTGCTGCTTATTCGGGCATCTTTCTCAGGAGTCACTTGACTCGCTCCTCATTGATCTTGTCCCTTTCCCTAAAATATTTTTTTTCTAATCCCCTAATCTGCCTGGATGGGCTCTACATTCCCCTTTCCTCATTTCCTCCTCTTAGACTTCGTGACTCTCGTTGATGTGTCTTCTTCCTCACTTCCTTTATGCCCATACTAGATCCTAGCAATATATTAACAAAGAAGGACAATGACTTCGAACACAGATGCATTAACCTCTCCACTAATCCCACTATTACACTGCTTCCACTCTTCTCACTCAAACAGCATCCATTAGCAGTTGTCCGATTTCTTCCCAGTTTGAAACGCAGGCAGACCAGGCAGCTGCTGCAGCATTGCCACTGGGTAAACCCTGCGGTAAGATCAGAGCCGGGAAGCCCGGGCTCACGCTGAAACCTCCATAATGAATATGAATTAGGTCACCCCTTAATGACAAAAGAACATGCCACTTTTCATTGTAAGAGACAGAAACTACTTAATAGCCGATACGCAGCAAACTAACATTTGAGTTTATTTTGATGTAACTTGCTTCCATTTCAAAAATGTAAACTCTTCAGGAATGCTGTTTTAGGTCTCTCTGTCACTTACGCTGGATTTAGAGCATACATTTTGTCCCACTATTAGCTGCTTTACACAGTCAGAGAAATGTAAAGGAATGTTATTGGAACTGACAGCCAAACCTTTTACATCATATGTAACGGAAAATGCAGCAGAACACATTCATACGATAAAATAATCTTCTACCTGAGACAGAGTCCATCAAACCTCTCAAAAAGCCTTGTTTCTGTTATTTATTTTAACCTTGCACAACCTTTGGGGTTTTTTTTCTGAAGGAGACTAAAAATTAAATATTCTTATCTCGTAAATCATGCAGCAGAACCACATTGTAGGTACTTCAGAGCAACTAAGGATGTTTAATCACTTTTCTTCTAGCATTCTCCCTTCATCTGAGGTTTCAAAAGTTATACAGCATGTCAGCAAAAATAACGCACTGATGGGAATATACTGACAGAAGCACAGAAATCTGCCACTGTCAGGTTCTCAGTCATTTTCTTAAAAAAAAGGCTACAAGACATAAAAGAACATTTAGCAACAAAACTATCATTTATTTTTGAACACATCTTTCCATACATGCTAGCTAGCTCCTGTGTCTCTCTGTCGAGGGGTATAATACCAACTTGGCAACTAGATGTGAATGAAACAAAATAAAAAAAGGTCTCCAAATGTTCAACCCTGCAAAGATCCGAGTACCTGAAACGTGAGAGGTTTCCCGGATGCTTAATGCTTAACAAGAACTTTCCATCTCTCTCAAGACCAACCCTAAAAGAGCTTTTTATTTCTTCGTGCCAACCCATTTAATGTAACCCTGTCTCCTTCATTATGAGTATTCTGGGAAATGAGAGCAGTGTCTCATCTTCAAATAAATCTTTACCTTTTCAATCCACACGGTTCTCTGTCTTTTCAACCATATATGCCTACAGCACACTTCGCGTGAATTAACGTGACTTTCCCGTAAAAGCTGCCTTGAACATCACAAATAATTGACAAGCGTTAAATAAACTCCTTGGAAAACAAACCTCAGGATGCGACGGAGACTCCCTGCGGCCACCCCACCCGGCAGCAATAAGGCAGAGCCCACTGCAGCCGCTAGTCCCCACCACCCCAAAGCCAAGTGAGACATTCCAAGGCAGCAGCTCTCGTAAATATTTTGAATGTCATATTCACAAGGAACATAACCGGGCAATTGAGCACACCACTGTTAGGGAAGTTACTCTGAGAAGATGCAGGTTTTATTAGAGCCAATGCTTTCTGCTTCCCTGCTCGGGAAAACTCCAGGGCTAACATATAGCTGGATTTTCACCATTTTTCTCTCATTTTTCAAGTTACAGAGCAACACTCATGTAGAACATCCTAAAAATCAGGTGGAAGACACATGATTTACAAGCACTTCTGCCAGCACTGGCCTAAATAAGCTTGTGGTCACCCCTCAACTAGCCTCAAGCTGTACCAAAGGAGGTCGCCTGCATTTCTCTTGAGCAAGCGGAGCAGCTTTGGACCGACCGCATCCTTCTGCCCTTCTCTCTTTTCTCAGGTCTTGCTTTACATTTGCCCATACATACCACGGTCTGCCGTTTTCTCGGCCTGCTAGCTCTCCTTTTCCCTTGAAATCCCGTACACCAGTAAATCAGCCCTCTCACCTCCCACTCCTGTGGGGTGACATCTCGTCGCACCTATTTGGAAACCTACACGTCTCTCCCCTCATCTCTCGCCAGCCGCAGCAGCCTCCACGCGTCCCAGCTCCCTAAACCCTCGCACGTACGCAACCCCAGCTAGGACGGGAGGAGATCGGGGGGGCCTGAAGGGAACCGGGTCATCGAGAACTGCTTTAAAAGACAATTAAGCAACGCACATTTCCAGCATAGTTGCTCTGTGCATGCATTTACCAGGTCCAGGGAGATAATATGGCTGAGAGAGAGCCTCTCCTTGCCTGGGGAGGCTGTCTGGAGGAGGAATTACAGAGCGAGGACAGGACTCTCCCTCGACGCTGGGCCTCTGCCAAGACAAGGCAATGGGATGAAAGGACCTGACCTCTGAAACTTGCCCGAGGATTAAATGAGCTTCTTCACATTGTGTACTAATGTAACTGTTTTGATTGTGGTTTGCTGTCCTACCAGACTGTAATAAGAGTTTTTCTCTCAGCGTAAACCAAATTACATCAACAGCCCAACGCGTCATGGGACTGCGTGCACGCTTCCTCCGTGAGCATCTCCTCTGTGTGACACAGAACTGTCACATCAACCCCAATTCTTACCAGGGAGGAACAACTCTCCTGGCCCACAGGAACGTCAGGCACAGGCAGGATTCTTGCTGGACGCAGTCATGGTGCTCAGTAGGGTCAATACAAAGAGACCTTCTTATTACATGCAAAAATTTAGTATTATGAGGATCCTTCAGATAATTTTTTTTAGTGACCAAATCTCCTCATTGTCTTCCCTAACATGACTGTTATCAGTAATGTCTTCTCAAAGTTAAATGTGAAGATGACAAATGGCTGGTCTCCAACACCTTTACCAAAGAAAACACAGATGCATGACAAGAGCTGTTTCGTACCTTCTAAGAATATTTGAAGTAATGGAGACTCAAAAGCAGATACGATAATACCACTTGACAGAAAACATCACGCTGCCTGAAGAACAAATAGTGATTATCTTAAATAACAACAGATGACAACAGACAATGCCCCACCTCAAACCCTCCAGTTGGTTAACACTAACAAAAATTTATATTGCCATCATACGCTCCCAATGGACTTCTCTTGTGCTAAGTTCCCACCTCAGAAATGTCTCAGCAAGAAGTTAACCCTCCCACACTTAACTGTGCCAGGTTAACAGGCAAGAACAGCAGCACACACTTGGCCATTTACCACACAGAAAGCGCATAAAGCACATGCTGACTGCTACCCCTCGAAGGCCCCACACCTTACTTCTCAGTATTAGCAGTGAAGAGGCAATTCCTAAAGCAGAATCTGAAAAAATCCAACTGAAGTAGCTTCTGCCATCTGGATGATTTAACTGATGTATGCCAGAAGAGGCTCTCTTTCATGTAGTGACACACTGAGCCTGGTCCTGTTACGTTATAAATACACCCAGTGTAAGAATAATCACATACACCGCCAGACTAAAGAGGATTTTGTGTACATGGCAATCAGCCTTCGTCACCTTCACTGAGACACTGCGGTAATTGTGGAAAGAGAGGTATAGAGTCTCCTGTAAAGATACAGTGGTACAGCAGGTCATCTCTAATTTTAATTCCAATTAAGAGATTCTCTGATGGGCTAGGGAAAACAGCCATGGACTCAGGGGAGCAGCCGTACAAAATATGTATATATATCCCCTTTGATAAAGATTTCACAAGATGTCTTTATGTCCAGCATGCAGGATTTCTTGGCCCTAAAACATGCATAAAGCTTTCCGGCTTCCTTTATTTCATAAACATGAAAAACGCAAAGAGTGTTTGAGCTGCAATCCAGCACAACTTAAATAGGAAGCTAAGAGTAGTTACAGGTACCACATCTGCTCCTGAATATTACTAATTTTTGTTGGTTTACAAGCAGGTTTGTGGGATTTTTTTCCTTAATATGAGTGAAAGGTCCACACTAAAAAGAGAGAAGACTTGCATCTATAAACCACTCAGGGAAAGCAGTTATATAATAACAACGGATCTACACTGGCTTTTGAAAACAAGACCAATTCTCCTCGTGTCAGAACCCTTTGGATACTAGCTCACTTTTTAGTGTAAGGTAAGACACTAAGGTACCCACGACAGAGGAAGCCTAGCACAGAACCAAGCTTGCGTGTTCTTGTCTACGCTGTGTGCGCAAACTGAGCACGCAACGTTGATTTCAGCGCTGGGACCGCGCTTCCTAGCAGATCACCGCAGTTACGTCAAGCGGCCATCACGAGGCCCATAAGCCAGCTACAGATGTCAAACGCTGCGCGAGTTAACGGGCACGCAGATTGCCTATACCGCCCGTAGGACAGCGTAGGCGTGCTGCACAAAGGGACACAAACTTTATGACGAGGTTGCCTGTCGGGCCCACATCACAGCGGACCTGCTAGTCCTCTAGGGACACTTGGCCATAACGCAAGAACTGTCCAGCGTGCAAGTCCAACATAGCAGGGCTGCCGGCCTGGAAAAGAACTTTGCAGAAAAGGTCCTGGTTCTGATGGACGACAAGCTGAACTTGAGCCAGCAACGCACCCTCAAAGAAGGCCAACAGCTTCCTAAGCTGCATTAGGAAAAGTGTCACCAGCAGGTCAAGGGAGAGGATCCTTCCCCCCTACTCAGCGTGGCTCAGGCAGACCTGCAACGTGGGGTCCAGTTCTGGGCCCCCCAGTACAAGAGAGACGGGGACTTACTGGAGCAAGCCCTCCAGCAAAGGGCCACCAAGATGAGTAAGGGACAGGAGGATCTCTCATACAAGGGAGAGCTACAGATGAGAAGCCTTAGTGGGGGTTTTATCAACATGTAGAAGTACCTGGGGGGGGGGGGGGGGGGAAGTCC
>JAVJGG010000058.1:16959980-16989934 GCA_035590195.1 Aviceda cuculoides
CCCCCCCCAAGTACAGACTTCTCTGTGGTGCCCAGTGACAGGACAAGAGACAGCGGGCACAGACCGAAATTACACTTAAACGTAAGAAAGACTTTCACTGTGAGGGTGGTCAGACACTGGAACAGGTTGCCCTGACAGGCTGTGTAGCCTCTGTCTCCGGAGATACCCAAAACACGACTGGGCACAGCCCTGAGCAACCTGCTGTAGCTGACCCCGCTCTGAGCAGGGGGCTGGACTAGATGATCTCCAGAGGTACCCTTCCAATCTTAACTATTCTCTAATTCTGTAAAAAATAAAGGAAAAAAAAAAGTAACTTCTAATCTTTCCCTGGTACCAGTCATATTAGACAGTACTTGTAAAACTGGCAGGAATGCATATAGAGAAATATTGTTTTTAAGCTGACAGTGCTATTCATTTAAGTTTATCAGTAGACTCGAGTTACTACTTTCATTCTCCACCCTTCCCAGAGGAAGGAAAAACTCTTTTAGACCCATAAAACTTCTTCTGTCAGATAAACAGAAACTTTTATCTACAAAAGTTTACCAGCCAGCTGATAAAATATGTGGCAAAATATCATTCAGAAAAACAAATTAGTCCATGTTGTTTTCCCCAAACCTTCACTGTCAAGTCTTGGATATTTAAAGAGTATTAACATGCTAATTAGTACATCATTGAAATAAAAAGTACCTATTGTGATAACTAATTACACCCCACAGACTATTCAAAGTTATTATGAAAACAATTTTCTTCATAATTCAAAATAACACCATTTTTTCATTATGCAGCGTAAGAAAGCATACTGACTGCACACTTATACTTCATCTAAATGCAGTCAATAAAAATCGCTGTCAAAAGCAAAAGCTCTCCTTTTGGGGACAAACAAAAAAAGAAGAAAGAAAGAATGTTATAAAACCATTTACCAAACTACCCAAGAAATTAATAAGCTAATAAACCTTTCCATTTAAAAGAAATCTACCACACTTAGATTTTATTTCACTATTTCATGGCAACGATGAGGCTGACTCAAAGAATTTAGATACAAATCCGAATGTGAAGTTGCCCAAAACTGTGTGGCTAGGGAAGAAATCCAAGGAATCAGTCTGGTCTTCTACTGCAAATCAAAGAAAGCAATTCTCAAAATAAAAACTGACATTTTCTAAAGTCACAAAACAATAAAGATAAGCCAGACCATTTCTTCCTTCGAGGAGCTTTTGTTCATTTCACTGCCTTGAAATTCCTCTGGAGCGTAGTGGTGTCTTCCCTTTAGACTCAAGGTTATTGATGGGCCGCTCCATTCAAAACCCGCAAATATTGGCATCTATCCAATGCCAAGACTCAACTGGGAACAGGGCTGCCCTAATCAAGTCTCCTCCCTTGCCCTCTTGTCAGGATGCTTTTTACAAAAGCTCTGTCCCAACTCAGTGTCTCCTGACCACATTTTCCCACAGAAAGGGATTCCAACGTGCTGAATTAGTTAGCTGCATACTCCATGACAAACGTGACACAACTTTGATGTCAAAACAGCATCAGCTTTGGAAGTCTACTCAATGTTAAAGACAAGAGAACATGAAAAGATGGCATGAACCTTTATGCCTTCGACCAGCCTAGTGTTCCTAAGAGGTAAAGCGAATGAACTTGTCGCATTTGGCAAACATTTATCCACAACTGGATTTAACTGCATCCTGTACTGTCTGTACAGTGGTGTGGCACATTAATAATTATTAGTAATAAAATACTGAGGAATCCAATACAGTAGCAAAGGTTGTTCTGCCTTCCTTTTCATGAGGATTACAAACTAAGTCAACACCCAGTTAAAGAGCCATTATTCAAAGTCTGGTAATAAAGCCATTTCCAGAGGTAAAATGAGACAGACACCTGAGTATGCTTAAAGCAGTGCTGGAGTGTCTGACATACCAGCAATATTTGAGAGTGGGGGTAAGGGGGGGGAAGAGACTGCAGACTTTTTCAGCTGGCTACCGTGAGAGAAGAAAGAACTCCCATTCATGTTAAAGGGATTAGGATCACAGTCCTGCAGACATAGGTATGCTACAAGCCACACAGAAATCAAGTATGTTTTTAAAGTTCCACATATGATAGGAGTAATGCCAAAAATTTTATCAGGCTAGACTTTACTGCATTACATTTATTCATAGCAGATCACAGCTCACAGCCTGCTACCAATGCTAGAGAACAGCCTTGGCTAAGCCAAGCCCATTCCAGAGGAGCTTCACAGATGAGAAGATGCATTAAGGCATTTGACTTACAGGCATGATTTTAACATTTTGCTAATCTAAGTGATACTGCATCAAATCCATACTAATACCTAAACTAATAAAGTTTAGAATAAGAAAACGAAAACAAGATTGCTGTATCAGCTTGCAAGCCAAGTACCTCACGCCCATTAACCCAACACACATTTCATAATAAATCCACACACTGAAGAGGGACGGCGTTAAATCCCGTGATGGCTAGTGAAGCACAGTGCCTGGTCGGAGGAAAGTTCGGTGTAGCGTGCAACCTCCGCACAAGAGCTCAGAATGCGAAGCGCCAGACATATAACACACACAGGAAAGAATGAGGTTGTCCTAAAGCAGCAATCGCATTTTTCACTTTGTTCAAAGGCTCAGAGCATTTGCGTGCTACAACATAACCATAAGCTAAGGAAGCACTCTGAAAAATGACAGGCAAATGAGCTCTCTACCACTCGGTTCCCCATTAGAAAACCATACACACTGAAATCCAAAAAGCCTCCACTGCTGCGTTCTTTAGTGATTCATGGAAGCCAATTAACACTCTTCAGATCCTTCTTTGAGACCCTACCTCAGCTACATTTATGCAACAAGAATATACCATACACTACCCAACCATCTGAACCAATTTTAAGGCAAAGAAGCCATGAAATGCAGCAAACCTCCAGCTAATTTCTATGGAGCTTTGCATTTCTGCTGCCATTTGTGGTTTCCATTTCACTCCAGTCCTCCTCCTATTATTTAATTCACTTCTTTAAAGATTTATATAGCACCTATATCCTTCGCTATCAGCCATCCTTTTCATATAGCCTTAAAAGGGCTTGTTTAGGTTTGCAGGGTGAGGGGGAGGAAAGGGGGCTCCTTCTGAGTGCACTATGTCAAGGTTGTTAGAAGCCAGCAGATCCTGGCCTCCCAAGCCATTTTTAAACAGCAAATTATGAAAACAGTCCACATGCTGTTTCTCACTAAATTCAGTTTTATGATTCTACTTGTAGCAAGAGATAGAATCTGCAGTTTGGTGAGAAACAGTATGTGAAATATTCTATAATTTTCACTTTAAAAGGATGCAAGAATCGCTGGCTCCTTACAAACTTGACATATTCAGCACACACACACAAAAATTTAAACAAGTCCTTTTAAGGCTGCATAGCTTCTGTCTTAAAAAAAAAAAAAACAACCACCAAACCAAAACCAACCCTCACATATTTGCTGGACTGGGTTGCTAGTGCTTCCCAGGGCTCTTCTCTATCCCTCTACAAGAATCAAACCATGCTCTGTCCCCATATACATGGGGACAAAACCACCATCTCATTCCTCAGAGGGGAAGGGATGGCGAGTGACATTTCTTCCACTTGGCAGAAGCCTTAAAATAAATAGATAAATAAATAAATAAAATTTAAGACACCCTACAAATGCTAAAAAAAGGAAAGTGGGAAAAATGGAATTGGATTAAATCACCACACTAAAACTACAAGCTATTTTTCTGCCCCAGTTGCACTAAAGCTCAGTCTTCATTTTCTTAATACACTTGACTACCGATCTTTGTTTGCTTAAGTTCTGCATTTCCTGCCTTCATGATATTAATATACTTTAAAGCCCAGAAGACCAACTGGTACATAGGATTTTATATCTTATAAAGTGATCTGCCCCTATCATAAATACATTCCATTCAATAAAAAAAAAAGTCTAGAGATGAAAATATCTTATAACTTCTTCAGTTTTTATGTCCTGTCCTTATGTATGGAGGCATTTTGTCTCCATAGCTACTCAAGGCTCCATTTTTCGTTTATTCAGAGTGGAATATGAGCCTTCAAACAGACATATATAATACTAATACTCCTTGCACACAGAAACCACCACAAATTCCTCAATGCAAATCTTTTTAATCTAAAATAGTTCGTCTGTGCAAACCAATACTTCTTGTGGACACCACGAGTCCTGGGCAGAACAGATATTTCCTATTCCAGACACCACTTTTATTAAGAAAACATGAGAAAAGGAAAGTGAGCATCATCCGAGAGATTGTTCAAGAAACACCCTGCTTCCATAGAAGCAGCCTCCTAATTGCTAACCTGAGCTTATTTATGCCTGGTTTATGATTCATTTGTTGTCACTGCTGTACTTTAACAGAAAGAATTCTTTTCTGTTTATTTCCTTCATATATTCCTTGACAATAATCACACCCTCCTCACCTTCCCTTTCACTAGGCTAAGCAAAGTTATTCTCCTCTAGTCCTCAAGAGGATAGTACCTCTACCTCCTTAAACGTTTTCTTACAATTCCTCCAGACATTAATTTATCTGTCTTGAACATGGGGCACTGGAAATGTACTCAGATTCCCAGTGAAACTTCACCAGTGCTCTTTGCTATGGCATAAACACTTCCCTTTCTCTACCAAAAACCTAACACCCGATATAGTGTACAAGGCTTGTGTTTTAGGAAAGGAAAAACAAAACAAAACAAACCACACACACTTCTCAGAAATGCAACAACTATCAAAGAGAACCATCAAATTATTCTGGCACAATCTGGCTAAGGTAAAATTATGCTTAATTTCCCTCTCACCTTCCATTCATTGTTATTCCTTGTCTTTAATAATGACTTCCTTGTTGTATAGTCTTTCACACAACAGATGTCAGAATAATCAAACTATAGGTCCCCAAGTCACATTTTTGCTGCTTCTCAGCAGCAAGAAATATATTTGTTATTCTCCAGTCATACGTGAGCAGCTCCAAAATGATGATATATCAAAAATGCTTGAGATCAGATTTTAAATTTTATGTGTCAGTCCCCTACGATATTTCAAGATGTTGTCTAACGACACAGCCAAAGCAAGACTTGCAGAGAGAGTAATATGTTTTACAAGAACAATCGATATAGCTAGGGGGAGAAAAATTATACAGAGGGCTTTCAACCTTGTGGCATTCTTCCGGTCATTTAGGGATAGCTATCATATGGTTCTCAGGATCTGGGAAGATCAGACACTTAAGTTTTATTCTTAAATCAGAGATTCCATTTTTCAGGCCTGCATTTATACAAATTATTTTGGTTTTAATATAGCACCTTCAATGTAATCACTCTATTGGAGTGGAGGTAGAAAATATATCTAGTTTTGAGATCATATCCAGATTATTTTTACGGTGCATTTCAATGCATTGTGCGTTCATTTCAGCCCTTGTTCTTACGTCTGAAGAACACCTTTTAATTGCATCAGTGTCCTCTGTAAAGAGCTCAGCTTGACTTTTGACAATTTTCACAGAAGCCTTTAACCTCCAAGCCACAGTCTTCTTTGCAGGATCTCTGCTTACCCTTTATTCTGAAGCAGTTAATCCTACAGTTGCATTTCCAGTAAAACATTTTGTGTGGTTCTGACAGTTTGGGCACTTTGGTTTTTTAAAAAAAAAATTATGTCTCCCCTGACCTCTTTACTTTAGTTAATTAACTCCCTTAATTCAACTTCCTATTTGAAATGGATTAAGTGGTAAGCATTTGTCCCAGGACTGTTTCACAGTCAGTTCTTCCACAAGGTCACCCCTACATACCAAAGCTAAGCCCGAAACAGACATCTTTTCATTCAATAACTGTTAGAAGAAATATGTTGACTACTACATCCAGAAATATCCCTCCTATCACTATTAATAGTATCTTCTCCAAGAAATAAAAGTTTCCCAGAGACGTGCATCTCCCAGCAGTATTTCTTTCTCTAGCAACATCAAGGACTCCTAGACCAAAGCTGAACTCGGCGCCCACGGCAGTCTCCTGACGCCGTCCCACCGCATGTCACATCTTCAACCTGCCCAGGAAACGGGAAGCGGGACAAGGGCAAGCGCACGGAGCTTTGCTCGACCCCATCAACCAGGAGGCCTTCCAGGCCACCAGTAACTGGAATAACCTTCTCACCACCTCCACACCATTCTGGCACCCTGCGAACACGTTGGAAAGCACAATTTCACATTGTTGCTTATTTCGTACAAAACTCACTCAGAATCCATTTTTAAAGTACTCCTAGACACCGTACTGGTAGAAAAATTGAAAACTTCATAAACTCTGCTAAGCTTTTTAAAACTTCTCAAGTTTGTGGACCCCTTTTGCCCTAAAATGTCAAAGAACTAGCCAATCTGACCTAACAGAAGGTTCTTATCTACATTAGACAGATGTTTACAGATGGACAAGCTTCAAGACAATTTAATCTTGATTTGGCATTTCAGAAGCACCTCTAACCTTTGTAGTGTAACAAAGGCAGCTTTACGCAATTTGAGCGCTGTTGTATTTATTAACACTTTGCATGAGTCACTACTTCGAAATGCCTTATGCTGTCCTTAAAATGATATTGGCATGCATTTCCTCTGAACATCTTGTTAAGTGCTACTAAAACTTTACAGCCCTGGGGAAAAAGATGTAGGAGAAAGCTGGCACACTTAACACTTTAAACAATGAGGCATACATAGATCTGTTCCTCTTCTTCCCCATTCAGATTCATGACATGCAAAAATTCCCCTTTACTTAATGTAATGTCATCCTTAAAATTTTACAAGTACAAATTACATTTCTCCCAGAAAATGCAACATATCCCTGGTGAGCATGAATAGCACAAAGGACCAGTGCTTAGCACAAAGATAATGATTTTAGATCTTAAGTGTAGCCATGTAAGGCAGGAATAAAGCCAATATGAATGGAAAATGTATGTAATTTTTAAATTAACTCAGTTTGCAACAGATTTTCTTTTAACAGTATGTACTGTTGTGTGTCTTTTTAAACTTGTATTTTCTGTTTTCTCAAGTTTGGCAAAACAGAAAGACTAGCACCAGCGAAGCAAATGAATTAGGGAAAGGAAGGAGACTGGCAAAGTTCACGTTATTTCTTTCAAGTTGTAGTCATCTTCGTCAAATACATATGTTACGTTCCAGGCAGATGCACGATTTTCCCACGGACAATGCATCCATAACTATTGCTAGGCAAATGTAAAAGTTGGAGGCTTCCTTCAAATTAAGCTATCCACACAAAGATTAGTTATTGTCACGGTAGTAGTAGTGCGAACAAAAGAAATCTGTCCGTGTGAGCAAAAGACTTCCCCAGAGTAATGAACATCTGCTTCACTTACTATGGTTTAATGTGGTAGGGAGGCACCTAGGAGCTTCTTGCATAGTTGCCACGACAAGTGCCAGGAGTTTTATACCCCCAGCCATGCCAGGGGTACTGGCACAAGGGGGGGGGCTGCAGGGGATCAGTGCTCGGGCTGCAGGCTGGCTTCCAAACTCAACAGCAGCAGGGTCTCCTCACCTATACCCTTCCCCCTCTCTTTCTTTCATCAGTACTTTGCCCTTTTCTTTCCTTTCTCATCCCCTGTATCTACCGTTTGCCATCTCCCAACTCCACCTCTCCCTCTTCTGTCCCTGAAACCAGGAGCCATGCGAAACGTGCTTCAAGAGAAACTCCAGTAGAGCAAGAAAGACGAGGTACGAGAAAGACGAAAGCAGCTCCCCGCTCCCCCTCGTCCCAGCCTCTGAGGGTTCCTCCAAGGAACCGCAGGCTAAAGCTGCTTAGGGCATCCATTTAAAAGATGGGAAATAAAAGAAAAAAAAGCCATGAGTTGAAAAGGTCGCCAAGGGCAGTATTCATCTACATGAAGAACACCACAAAGTTGATGTCAACTGCTAAGCTCGGGCTCCATTTATAGTTGAGGTGCGGGAAGGATCGAGGACATTTTCTCTTTGAGTTCAGGCCACGGTATGAGCTCCTGTCACTCTGCTCTCCCAGGCAGCCATTTGTTTCCACTGTGGATGAAGTCCACACCTGAAGAAAGCAACAAGAGCAAAGGACAGTTTCTAGGTAGAGTCACGGAATAAAGACGTCCATCACAGCAAAGAGCCAGCTCCCCTTCCTCAGCCAAAACAAAACGAAGAGGGAGAAACTCGGATAAATACCAAGGCAGCAAAAGTGCAGTTTAAGCTAAAAAGCTCATGTTGCCCCAAGAATAAATTTAGGCCAATATGAAAAGATGACTATCAGTCACAGAGCTCTGGAAGAGCCCTTCAGCTGAAGGAGTGAACTGAAAAAAAACCCTACTTCTGAGACACAGAGCCTGTTGTGTTTATGTAAGGGATTACACGTAGCTGTGTGCAACAGAAAGGGGCAAGGATCCACCGCCCAGGAGGTCCCCCGTGTCTTACATTCCTAGATACTGGCCAAGAGGAATTTTGCTAAACTTGCCAAATATTTTCCTTCCAAAGAAATCACTCTCAAGCTTCAAGCAAGTATGAAGAATTACAGGCTCAAAGACCGATTTTCTTATAAAAGGCTACATCAAAACACAACAAATATGCTTCTTTGAAACCTTCAGGAAAAGGATCAGTTCCCAAATTTGCCAAACACACGACTAATAGTTGCACTAATTTGTTTCCAGAGTGTTTTTTCTGTTTGCTATTGCGATTCTTTCTGAAGAAGGAACAGATTCTCAGGGGAACAATAATTAATAGACTCAGTCAAGAGATCATTTCCTCTGGTCCCTCTGCAGTGCTAAATCACATCAGTCTCCAGGAAATAGAGTAAAGTGCGAGTGCTAAAAACAATCTAAGCCTACTACAAATGGGAGGAAGATGTGTACCAAAGAAACGAGGGGCATGCAGATATTTAAAGCAGCTCAAGAAAAACTACTCTTTCTTTTTTTTTTTCTCTCTATTGTACAATTTTCCTTGGCGCTCAAGTTACACGTACATAGATTTACTGAGACTAGAAGCACATGTTTCAGAGGTCATTTAGGAAGTAATTTAAATATATTAAAGCGGGTATAAACCTACAGGAAGTGTGAGTGAGCCAGGAAACTACCAAACACTCCTGACACAAATACAAAAAAAAAATGGGACTAACAGGTGGCCTGCAGGATCATCGCAGACTCTCCCCAGCACAAGGTCAAACAGTAGACACAGTTTTGGTCCTGAAGTAGGGAAGAGGTACACAAGCATCAAAAGGCGCCAACAGAAAGCAGGCTGTCAAAACTATCATACGACCTGAAAGACTTCTGGATAAATTGTTTTTATGCATCAGATCCAGCCTATGTGCTGCAAAAGAGGCACCCTCCCACAAGCACAGCTGTAAGAGTCAAGTGCATCAATGTTATTACTGTAAGTTCACCTATGCTTTACCAATACATATATCTTGGCCCTCAAATTCTTCTCCAAGTTAGTATTTTTTTCATTCCCAGAACTAATGCAATTACTTCTGCTGCTGTTGAAACTGCAACTTTCTTTTTTTCTTCCTTCTTTTTATTTGAAATTATTTTTGTGGAAAGACAAAAGCTGCCACTGAAAAGAGAGTGGTTTTAAGGAAAAGGATTTCCGATAAATAATTGTCCAAAACTCAGAGGTGAGGTCTCACTAACACCAAGCCTGGAAATACCACAACAGTCCATAGTCACAATCAGGTATTACACAGCAAACCTAGCCTTACATCAGTACATGGCACGCTGCTCTTTTTCACAGGATACAAGAAATGCCTGTACTCATAAAGAAAACATTTCAAAACAGATAACTGAACTTGATCTCGGCAAGATAACTTAAGCATCTTCTAGCAAGAGGAAGAGTTTTCTGTTACACCCTCAAGAGGCCAAGGAGCAAGCCTTGCTGGCTGTGTCCTGTGGTGCCAATGCCAACGACATTTGTTAAAGACCCATCATAATGTGGTGATTGGGTCATCCTGCAGATAACCTCAAGTGAAATACTTCCAGCAGAGAAGAAATAAAAGAACAGTACATACAAACATAGCATTAAAATGCACACAAATGTGTAACTAATACATTGTGATACATATACACAAGAGAAGGATACAAAGCAGACATGCTTGTGATTGCAAGGCTCACTTTTCCTAAGGAAACATCTTTTGAGCATTGCTCCTCACTAACACGGAGGGAAGGTAGGTCATATTCTGGCTTGGCCTTCACTGACATGGATGTCTCAGCAGGGTTCTTTATAACCCAGAAAGATGTATATGAATGTATAACTCAATCTCCGAGTGCTACTCTTCAGTGACATTGAGCAAACAAAGCTGCAGCTGAGTCTTCGGGAGCTAACAACCTCCAGCAGTAATGAAAAAACAAGCCATTGGTAATTAGTTGAAAAGACTCAGGAGTCACCAAACACAAGAGGATAGGGTTTTTTCAGCCCTTCTTTGAGCGTCAGCACAGGTTCTATACACGGGATCGTTTTAAAGCATTACACTCACTCAGAGCACGCACCGAACACCGGCACGCACTGGCTGAAGAGGTGGTGGGCTCGCAGCAACGGGCTGCTACCGGCGGGACGGAGCTCGGGAAGATACCCAGCCAAACCATCAGTGAGATCGCATCTAGAGCGCCCACCCGAACACCGCGTGACTTGCCTTGTTTGAAACAAATGAGAACACTCCTGTAGCTCAGAGCAGGTCAATGCAACAGGGCAGGGATAGTCCTGACCTTCAGTCTTCACTAGATTTCCTTATTTATAGCCATCATTGAGGCTGAAAGCACCACTCATTGGGATGGGACCATCTGAACTGCGTGCGGCACAACACGGACAGAAAGGACAATCCCAAACGCAAAGGAACTTCACCATAAGATGAAACGATAATGGGTGACAGGGAATACGCAGCCATTTGTTTTCCCACTTCTGCTACAAGCAGAGAAGCCTTGAGGAGACTGAAAGAAAGCTCAGGTAAAAGCAATCTCATTTGCCTGATCGATGCAATCAAAAAGGTCTGCTTCTTTATCTGCTTATTTGGAGCCAGATTGAGAAACTGCACTCAGAGTTAAGTATCTATCTAAATACCTAAATATGCACTGTGATGAGTCAGAGTATTTATTGTTGCCTCGCTCCAGTCACCCTGTTTAAGCTGCATTCAAGGTTACTTTAAAATGGATCCACAAAGATAGCTAGAAGCCAGTTCAAGCAGAATTAAAGAATATGAATAGCGAGACACAGAAATTCCTCATGTTAACTCCATTTACTGCAGATGCTTAGCCCAGAATAAATGTGACCTCCTCCTTTCCCACTTGGTTTTGCATCCTTAACAGATAAGTACCAATTCTACCCAGTTAACAGAAAACTGAATAGTATTACCACTAGTTGGGGGTGGGGGTAGGGAGTATCATGCCAGAAAATAGCAAGATGAATCACCAAGAACATAAAGTTATTTGCAAAAACCAAGGACATATGTACGCACTCCCAACACTATTACCTCTGAATGCGCCAAGATGCATTAAACACTTTACAGAACAAGCTACGTACAAGCTCTGCTCCTATCAGTTTATAAATCTGATTTTGTTAAAAACTATGGAACTAACATGCTCAAAAAAGAGATGGAGCAACATAAAGGTTACCCTAAGGATCTGGCATGGCTGCTCAAACAGGGTACACTCTGTTTCCAATTTGTAGTTAACCAAAATAGCTCTAAGATTACAAGATATGTTTCAGTCAACAGTTTGCTTTCATATGTTCAACTCCACCTGTGTGCTGATTGCCAAAGAGAAAATAAATGTTTGTGATTTGCCTTTTAAAGCAAGAAACACATATTTTTACTGCTAGTCTCTCTAGTACAGAATACACCACTGTATCAGTTCACACAAAGAACTCCAAAGTTTTGCAGTACAACTGTCCATGATTTTAAAGGAAATTTATAGGACATGCTGTTTTAATGAAATCAGGAACAGAAATAGGATTCAACTTTCTTCTGATCACAGGAGAATTACTAAATTCCTGAGAACTAAAAATACTGATAAAAGGTGTTTGACAAAATGACATGTTTTCAACTGTAATAATTACATAGGACATAACAGTACACAAGGCACTTTAGGGAAGGAAAATGACCGATTATACCACAATGAGTTTTCATCATATGTTACTGGCTGAACTACTCGCCAAAACAAACAAACAAAAAACCAACAAACCAACAAAATACCCATCAGATTCAAAAATCCCCTGAGCTTCCACAGAATCTATAACAAACCTCAGAGATATAAATTAACCTAATAATTTCTAACAAATTATTCAGATGCCTGGGTAGAAGAAAGAGATACCACATAAGATTACTTTTTTTTGTGCTGGGGGGCAGAGGGGAGCACATGGCGCTGCACACTCAAAATGATGTGGCAGAAGAGAGGCCATGTATAAATGGAAATGGAAAGAGGAAGCAGATAAAAACTTATTTTAAACAAAGACCACATAAGTAATTCTGTGAATACCGAAACCATCCTCACCCTTGTCAAGCAGCCATGCAAATGCTGGGATTTTCAGAAGCAATGACTGAAATCTGCTTTCAGTGAAGATGAAGTTTGTTTTACTCCAGACCTCAGTGTGAGCAAAGCTGCAGCATTTCAGAAAACTTCAGATAGAGCACTTGTAATATATACTGTAAACAAAACATTCATCCAAGTAAAAGGAAACCTTGACTTAGCCTGGCCTAGCACCCTTAAGAGAGGAACAGTGTTAAATAAGAGATCAAACCTACAAGTGTCTCAAACACACAAGACTAACACAGACAATCCAATGAACCACATGAAGACCTCAGTTCTAACAAGCCTATTTTGGAGAATGTGTGTTACCAAATTAAATAGGAAACCCTGCTATGTCCTGTGACTTTTAGTGAAAGGGACAGTCTAAGCTGCAAAACCTCACACGTTCAAGTAAATAACTATTAACAGCCAATTGCATTATATTTATTTTAACACCAAAGATGTAGTGAAGACTAGAGAACTGATTAAAAAGTGTAAATATTCCACCAGAAACAATACAGAATCAGTTGTGCTGATAATGTGCTCTGCACAGTTTTTATGAAATTGTCATGGATGACCTACAGCACATCTGTATTTCACAATGGTTCATTTTCTCACTTTCTTGCAAGAGGTAGGATTTAAGCGAACTTTTAAAAAAAGCAATAAACAAAAAAACATCCTCAGGAACATGTTACTAAAGGAAAGGAATTCAATGATGTTTCTTCAGTTGCAATTCCTTTTTCAGGCATGAATTCTACATAAAGAGCAAGTGATTTAAACAACTGGCACAAAATAAGCCAAAAGTAAGACATAAGTAAACTCTGCTTAATGTTACATGCAAGTTAAGGTAACAGGTACCATATTTATACTCATAGATAGTAACTGTAAGGGCTTCCTGGCAGTAATATCTCCTGCCAAAAAAAACCCCAGCAGCTTGCTAATCATCAGATGTGCTCTCCATGTGCACTCCAATTAGTCTCCATTTACTCTAGGGGCAGAAATACTGCCCTTCACCTTTTTCAGCCCTGCAGAGAGAAAATTCGCTGCAACAGCATTAAAAGAGTTTTGCTACACAATAACAATTACTGGGTATTTTGTATTGGCAACGCCACGAGAAAGGAAAAAAAAAAATAAAAAACAACCAAACAACACAGCCCAAGGCTTTGGCTGGCTAAATGTACAGGACTGGTTCCTAGCAAAGGCATCTTTCCAAATTCAGCTCTGCAGACCTAAAAGTCACTGAAAGACAATAAATTTGAGAATCCTAAGCATCATTTTCTCCTACCACTTCACAGAAGATGTCTGAATGCCACTATGACATATTTAAAGGCACAAAAATAGGTCTTGCTTACCTGGGTTTTAGAAAGCCTGCACCAATGCAAATACAGAATTAAATGACTTTAAATGTATGATGGAAATGCATAGATGAAAAGTGGTACAAAATGGTGTGACACACAGTATGGGAAACCCCAAATTCATCCCACTGCAGCAAGGGCCACAATGTTGAATCCAGTTCAGTCTAATTTGCAGTCTAGTAGGCACACTATGACAACTTTAATTTATAGCCAGAAATGCTGTTCTAGTACTGAAGGATTTAAATACTCTCCAGCCATTACGTAACCTCTCCAGAAGTAAAATATGATTCTGTTCAGGATCACTGACAACAAACAAATTCTCCAAATTCAAGCAAAAAGACTCAATAAATGGAGACTCGCAAATTTCTCATATCAAGGAATGCTTTCAAAGACAACAGCGCTATCAGATAATTAACAAATTGCAAGGACCACTTCTGATGCCCACCTGTACTGGGACAACTATTCCCCATTAAAGAACTCACAGCAGGGAGAATTCCCCCCTGCCCCCCAAAATAATTAGCCAGAAATTCCACAAATCATCACCTGGTCAGCCATCAGAAAGGACAACAGCATCTTTTCTGTACATAAATGTAAGCAACTCACACTCTCCTTGTTAAATTTAGTAACAAAAACATTTGACAGAGTAATGTACAATTACGGAGAAGGACTGCACAGTCCTGCACAGAAGGACAGCTCTTTTCTGCCCTTTTTCTCCTCTGTTATTCTGACCAAAATTAACTCTGCCCTGTTACAACATTTTTATCATCTTAAATTCCCATAAATGCAGAATTTGACATTGCTTCACACGGGCTGTGCAGTCATGCATGGAAAATCCTGACTAAGATGCAGTGCATCCTGGAAGAAGATAGGTAAGGGGGCAATAAATGTCTCAACTCTGCATTTAATTATTGTATCTTCCTGGGGCCTTAGACTGGATTTCAGATCTATGTCAATCTAAATCAGACCTCTTGAATACATTTCAGGGCAAGGACATGCAAAAAAAAAAAAAAGAAAAAGCCATAAATATTTATAGAGGTATTCATACTGATGCTCCTCACTAACTCTGAAAACAAAGCTCATCACTAGCAACTTCATTTCTTGCAGCCAGAACATCCAATTGCAGGCTCACCCAGCCACCTGAAAACAAAGCAGCCCGGAACCAGCTACCTGCCAGAACGACGCACCAGCAAAATCCTCACCTGAAAGAAAAAACCATGTGCCCCACAGCTCACCAAACTCAGCAGGAGTTCATTTTCTGCTGAAGAAGGACTACGAACCGCCTCTGGAAAACCCAGTGGCTTTAAACCCAGAACTGCCAGGACACACCGAGAACAGGATTGACTCATGGCATCGCACGGGAGGAGGTGAAATCTTTTTCCATTTGCTCCTGGATGGTTTGGGCTCCTTGTACATCACACAGAAGCAGAAGCGAGGGAGGCAGTGCTCAGCTGTTCCACGGTCTCCACCAGCAGCAGTCTCCGGCCTTCCTCCAACGGTCATCCCAGGCAGGCAGCACCACGGCAATTCACCTCCGAGGTTACGAGGACACAGGGTCAGCAGCTCCCTACTAAAAAGGGTCATCTCCCATTCCTGAGCTGGACAGAAGCGTTAAAGCACCCTGCCTGCCACCAAAATGATGGTGAGAGCTGTGCAGGTGTATGCCAGCCATAACTCCAGTGAAAATACATCATCAAGATAGGTAAATCTTCAACACCTGAACAGCTCTCATCCCTCACTGGAGGGGCAGCTCCTGAGGTTCACGTTTTACTTCTCCTGGGTTGAAACAAAACCCCCTGGTCATTGCTCCTACCCCTACACTAGCAAGACACCGCAGACAGCACAAGAAGTAAGAGGTTCAGCAGCTGCAGCTCTGAAAGATATCCACCCTCCAGCAAAAAGCCAAGTCATGCTCTTCGTCTCCTACCACCTGCTTCTACCATTTGTCCAGATGTGCTCAGATGCTGGAACAGGCTACGAACCCGAGTACGAACGCACTCGCAAGGGAAGACCACGGAAACAGGTATCTGGGAGAGGAAGCAACCAGCTAATCATGGAGTTCCCCAGTTACTCATAGAGATCTCTGCTTGCAAACCAACAAAGTCTCTGTTCTGCCCCAAGTTCCTCAGTATCATACTCTGCGCTAAAATAAATCACTCGTTTTCATTTAAGCTAACTTTCACAGAAATGGGGAATATTTCCAACTTCCAGTATGTGCAGCTACAAAAGATAACATTAAAGTGGTACATACTCACAGTATGTAAATATTAATGACAGCCTACAACGATATAGGACACAAACAATTTACCACAGAGGAAAAAAGGAAACATTTAGGGCCAGAGTACCAGTTAAAGGATGTTTTGCCCAGAGGGTCGCTGGAATGCGAGACAATTTGCCAAGGGAAACAGAGGGTGCGGCCTCTGCACAAAGCTGGACTCAACATCTGTTTCAAGAGCCGGGACGTATTTCAGCAAGAACAGGACCAGGCTGCAAGTACCTATGGTTTTCTTCCCACACAATTTGTTTATGGGTTTGGCTTGGTTTTCGTACAGATAGCACTGTATACTATGGTCATTCAAGTCCGCACCTGGAAAGTATAAATACATTTCCAAGTTTTTAAGCAAGCTTAATATCCATCTATCAAAGGATGATCTCCAGATTTGTTTCCACAGCTTGTGTTTAAACAACAAAGTGCTTCGCAAGCCTCGGGATATTTATTAATAGGACTAGACTGGAAAAAATACAGTAATCTACTCAAATGAGAATTTCAGCCTGCAAGGATACTGAATCCACACACCAAGTCATGTATAGATGAACATAACAGGAGATTTTACAAACTAACGGGCAAAAGGAGAAAATAATCAACATTAAACACCACTTAATTTAGGTCTCTAAACCAAATCTGACAACCCAGACAATGCAATCAACTTTCTAAATATGTAAAATTTTGCAAATATTACAACCTTATCAACACAGAAAGAAAATAACTGCAAGTTTCAGGAGATAAAAACACTAGTTTGTAGTTTGGGTGCTACACACCAGGTATCTATTATGACATACTCAGCCATTCAAGATGCTTGATTTTAAAAAAATCTTACCATCTACAGTAAACAAAACCAGTTAGGACTAGCTCTAACATAGTGGAATTACACAGCACAGTAGCAAGTCACAAAATCATAGGATCATCTACCCTAATGGCAGCATAGCAAAGGTGAGTGATACTCAGATTCAGATAAAGTAATGCACAAAAATATAAGATGTTATTTAAAAGTAAACGACTCAACTGTATGATGAAATATCAAACAGCTTCTAGTATAATTTCCAAAGATTCGTTCACCTGCTTCAAAAATGTAAAGCATCCAAGTATGAAATAACAGCGGAGTATCTTACAGGTAGTTATGGTCAGCACTTACTCTCCCCGCATACCTGAGGGCACCCCAGCTGAACAAACCCAGACTTTATTTACGTCACCCTTAGCAACTGAACACTACTACCATCTATTTCAGTACTGTTGTAATACTCAGTTCCGCCATTAGCAACTCCTAACAGTTTTTGGTTTAGTAGAGCATATATTCAGGAAATCCTTTTAACTGTGCACTGTCGATAACGCTTAGATAGTAATCATTAGAAAGAAAAACATTACTTATTTTTCTTTTTGAGTCAGCCATGCCTGTTAAGACCCAGGTATCTCCCAAGGGAGCATTAAGATTTGACACCCTTTTAGAGAAACTCAGTGTGAACCATGTGGATTTGTCAGCCAAGGCTTGCTACAGAAAGGTCATCAGATTCTTTTTGTAAGCAGTACAATGCATGCACACCTCCTTTATTCCCTAGACAAGAAAAAGCCAATTTCACTGCATGGAGTGAAATGGCTTTTTATATTCTCAAATGTCGTGGAAAGGCAGGAACGGTGTGAAATTTGAACTCTTGAGTACATCTTTTCCAAGGCACTGAGAGTTCAGCTGTATTTTTGCTGCAGGTACAGGTATTCCATTAGAACAACAGCAGCAAATAACCCTTGCACAGGTATACTACTTGGTGAATGACAGAGGTAATTAGCAGACAAATGAAAGAAGTTCAGAGGTGTTCAAAAGACCCTCTAAGCATGACATGTAAAACAGATTTTTTTCTTAGGTATCATTTTTATTTAAAATTTAAATTCTAAATAAATCAAATTTGGAAGAGCTGTGGCCAGCAAAACTACTTTACTGTTTTTAAGTCAATAGAAACAAATGTCTCAAGCAAGTAGCCTCCTCCTTCACAGTACTATGCAGACACTCAGGCATAAAAGGCAACCGATTAGCAACTGAAGATAAATAAAAGTAGAACCAATTATCTAAATACATCTGTGACTTCAATCAGCTTCCATTTACATGGCTTCACTCTTCAGGCTGAAAGAAATTTAAAAATACACCTGCAAATTTCAAAAAGGTTCTGGGAAACAGAACTGAAATACAAACCATAAGCCTGCGAGGGGAGTATTGACCACATGGAGACCAACATTTTTACTTCAAGGTAGCTCTGTATCACACCACCTTCACATCTGAACAACTTCTAAAAGTTAGCGTTGTGTTTCCACATGCCAGTTCTTTTAGGAAGAGAAGTATTTCTGCCAAAAAATAAATAATAAAAAAGGACCAGAGAAGAGCCTTGCTCAAGAATCACCAAAAAAGGGCATGACAGAGACTGAAATCCTCCGTTCTCATTTTGGACTTCATCTGCATGGCTAACCTTCCTTCCAGGCGCAGGTTGCTCATTTTAGCCGTGTGTGACCTTGCTGCTCAGGCAGACTTCCTCAGTACCGTGAGCCCAAAACCTCAGCCATCCGGCAGCTTTATGAAGGACTATGGCTCCTTGATGAAATCTCCTCTTGGAGAAGCACAGTCAGCATAAATTGTACCAGGGAAGCATACCACCACATCAAAGCCAAATGGTTGTGTGCCTCTCCGAATAAAACCCCTGAAGCTCCACTCACATGGAGTTTTATTAAACAGCATCTTTGTAAGTACCATTACAAGAACTGTAACTGCGCTGCAGTGATATACTATGTAAAGACAAGCAGAGCAATCAATTGAAAGGGAAGCTTTACCTCCTGCTGTCTATACATGGGACAGCCACTTTCTCCATACTTTAAGCCACCGCTAGTCCTGGCCCAAACCTGGGGGCGGACTAGTACGACCCCCTCCGCCTGGCTCTGCAGCTGACCCAGCAAGCCTTGCCAAACTCAGCCTGCATCTGCGCCCATCTTTTCTCCTGCACACACGAGAGGAAGGATATTCAGATCCACGTGTCTGCGGAGAGCCCCAGGAACACATCCAGAGTCGAAGCGCTCTGAAAAATGATGACCTGACCTGAACTGAAATCTACTTGCTGCAACTTTTTAAAAGCCTGCGACACACACGAGAGCTCTTCGCTTCCCGTCTTCCCCTCATCCCGGCTCTTCGGCATTAACTCACAGCCGCGTTGCACAGCGGATAAAAGCCGGCTGGACTCACTTCAGATTCCATCAATCCCAATCGAAGCTTGGCCTTGGTGTTCACTATTGAGCGACAAATAGTGCTCGTTTCCTATATTTATATATGCTCTTTAGAGATTAGCTATAAAAGCACTTTCAAATGTTGCAGAAGTGTAAGCATGAATCATCACTGTCACTAGGAATTTCACCCAAATGAAGAATGAAGGATTGGGCTCAACAGCCATCGGAAATCATATTCCTCCAGCAAAACGTCCAACATGCATGAGGTCAGCATAAGTCCCTGATGAACAAAATCCAAGAGTCGGATGCCAGAAATTAGACATTTAACCAATCCTCTGCTACTAATTGCCTCTTCTGTTGCTTGCTTATCTGATCGACTTGGAAGTTTTCTTCACAATTTCCTAATCTGAAAACAACACCTACAGAGCGATTTAATCTTTCTGAACGAGTTAACTCTGCCTTTGAGTACTCAGAATATGAGAAAATAAGCAGCTATCTCCGTGGAGCAAAGATGTTTAAGTTTTTAGAGCCTGGTGGGCAAGAACTTATCCTCATGCCGAGCACTGCCTGAATCCCACAGCCTGCCCTCCACCTCACCAAACCTGACTGCAAATGTAGGTTACAGTTGATCTGGAAATGCACCAGTCTGGTCTGCTCCTGCACTGCTTCTTGCTGGCGAGCCCATTGGGAAGAGAGAGAAACCAGACAAATGACTAGGTGAAGGCAGCACGCTTATTAGTCCTGTAAGATAAATTACTTGTAGGATTTACTACAAACACGGTAGTAAATGTGGTCTGCTTGCAGCACGGAATTTTGTTGCTAAAATCTGTGCATGAGTGGCTGAAGGCTCAAGTCATCAGGCAACGCGTCTTGAAACCAGAAAGGCAAGTGACTCTCTTTAAGTGGATTCTTGCAAAACGCAAGCAAGCCCACAGGAGGATGTCAGTGCTTGGGTCCTCCTCACGAGGACATTTTTACAGTTCTGGCTTACCGTTTTACACTGTCACCACCAATCTCACTACTCTGCTTTGAACTATTCTGTAATCTAACTGTTACACTAACAACTAGCGCTACTACAACTAGAATGTTGGAGGAAAATGTCTGTTATCCTCCTTTTAAACCCCTCCGCGCTCCAGAAAGCGTTCTGCAGTTCACTAGTGTCACAGCTTCCCTTGCAAACTGTCTCTTTTGTTTCCTCCCTCCTTCCACGCAGACTGACGGATTTAAGATGGTAAGAGCAAGCAGCAAGTCCGCCTACCGCACCAGCAAAGGGTCAACTGGGAGCAGGATGAGCCAACGCACAAGATAAGACAATGCCCCAAATACCGCTGGAGGCAAGGAAAAACCCTTTTTTTCCCAAAATACTCTTTTGACATGTGAATTGGCAGTGACCTCATTATCAGCGATAGATTCAGAGACTTAAACCAACTCATAGTTGCATCCTCCAGGGCCCCACACATCCCCCAGCTCCGGCTGCCAGAACTCACGGTTTTTAGCCCCAAGGGAGAAGATGCCCCTTGCATCTTCTCTTCAGATTAATCCCCTGCAGTACCCCACAGGTCACGGCAGCCACTTCCAAATCCCAGCTCCTCCCCATTTGCTCATATTCCCTGGTTAGAGACAGCCAGAGTTTCCTCATGAGGGCAAACATCCCTTCCCTTCAGGGAAAACCCTTCTGGTAAATGTTTCAAGACAAAACAAGATTAAAGATGCTACACCAAGATTAAAATGGCTATATCCAAACCAGATCACACTTCAAGCTTCCTTGAAGAAGAACAAAGCTTCCTAGCTTTGGACTACTGAGGGGCTGCTTGGTTGGGCAACACCCGAGGCTATTCTGAGTCACGTAAATAAATACTTTTTTCCTCACATAGGTAAAAAACTGCATTTCAAGTTACCAATGGATCTCTTAAAGTAAGTAAGTACAATATTGCTTTCTGGTGTTTTAGACAAGATACACAAAGCAGCTTTTAATTACCCCTGTAACTGCTGCTAAAGTGGGGGGGAAAAAAAAAAAAAAAAAAAAAAACGGGACTCTGAAGTGTGAGCCTTCCCCTATCCTCTCCCAAACACATGAAAAACATTGACATTTCAGTACAAAATAGACTTTAAAAAAAGATAAAAAGGATAAAATGAGCTTGCTTTTCCTGTTACCAGCACTTCCCAAACTCTATGAGCTGATTTGTTGCTTCTTACTCCATCCCAAGGAAATGTGTTCTGCATGTGATTGAAAAAATGACGTTATATGCCACAAGTCACTGTCTAGCTCTCTGCAATGACTTCATGTACTCCAGCTGCAGTCTTCTCCTTCCCCTTGCACAACTCCTTGCTTTTTCTACACTCCCATTCTCTTCCTCTGCTCATTTTCTTCTACTTTCCTCCCTCAATTTGTCCTCTCCAGCACTATTGTCTGCATTCTTGACTTCACCCATCCCAGTCTGTTTTCAGCCTCCATCCCTTTCTTTCCCATTTTGTGCTTTCTTCTTAAAAAAAAAAAATCGATTTTCCTTTTTCTGCAGTCAAGCTGTTGAATTGGCTAATACCCTTAATACCCTTCTTCACTGACACAACTGCTTAGTGCGACTCTCAGCCTAAAATCAGAATAAGCAATAGAATTCTGCACCCCTAGCCTAGCTAAATACAAAATTCAGCTGCTGAGGTAAATCCTAGCAAGTCACCTCCATACTACTAATTTTTTTGTAAAAAGAATGAAAATTAAAATTATGACATACCTTTATAAATCACTTCTGTACTTGAAAACCTGTAAGCAACTTCTGTTTTATTGTTGGAAACTTAATTACTGAACTAAATCGACAGTAGTGAGACCCTCTAGAGGTCTCCAGAGTTAAGTCAGACTGCTTCCTTCTTCACTCCCTTCTCACCCTTCATCTTTCTCACACAAAAAATGAGATTTTTCAGACTTGGAGATCTCAACTGCAGTGACTCCACACTGTCAGTGAGGAGCTATTTTACAGCAGGGTTCAAAAAAAAAAAATCAACGCAACTTGGAATAAGACATATACGTTAACACAGGACAGCCAGAGAAGACGAAAAGCATGCCTACGCATCAACTGCAGCTGCTGTGCACAGGCAGAGCTTTAAAACTCTGCAGCATCTCCTCCTCTGGGGGCCACCCAATCCACAGACAAAGGTGACAAAGGGCTCCAGGTTCAGTTCAACTCACAGCATTCAGTCCTGCATGCAGGGTTCTTCTTTGCTCTGGCACTATACTCACAAATCTTTAAACTTACCTCCTCTGAACACACAGAGGATGCCTCCTCCTGCCTGGGAGTATCGTCCTGCTCGCACAAACAGCTACAGGAACGTCTTAGGCCAGGTAATTTCTGGTAACAGTTCTAAACATGTACTAGACCAAGGATCACATAACTGGATGGTACTTTTTGCATCACTATGTTTATGGCGATTAAGACATTTATTTTCAATGGTTGAAACTGAATTACCGGGTTTTGGGGACATCACATCATTAAGATCTGTGCAATAGACTGTTACGCAACATTACTTTTTAACAATGCCCTTGCAGGGCTTCACTTGGTCATGCAGGACAGCAACAAATCAAATACGTCAAACCCCTGCTATTCCACTGATATCACTGCTGCATTTAGTCAACATATGACAGGAAACAGGCTGTGTCTAAAATTGCTGTGGCATTTCCAGGGGAGCCAAATTTATCCTGTGTGACTTCAACGAAAGTGCAGTTGCACCAGGAACCAGCGTGGCCCACAGTTTTCACTCGGGTCGCATACCTCCTCTCATTGTGAAGGACACCCAGGAACAAAGATAAAAATAACCTAATACGAATTAGGGAAACAGTCCCGTGTCAGTGAAGAAGGAAGCAATAATCGTGCTCTGTGACTCAGCCCAGGGCAGCAGGTGTAGGGGATCCCCTACATAGTAACGTACAGGGTCAGCCCCATAACCTCTTCCTGCAGATTCACACCCTGCGTAAGGGACAAGCCTTTCACATTCATTAGTTACACTGGATTAAACACACAACTGCCTAGCGATGCGGCCAACAGCTTCTCTTGTGCAGTACTCAGTCTCGTCACACATAAGTAACACTTTTCGACTTCAAAAAAAATGTCAAATACAGTTTGCCCTGTTGCTGCACTTTCAAGAAGTGGGGTGTGCACGCATAATACTTCTTAACATTGACCTAAAACACCATCAGGGGACTAAACAGCAGAGAACAGCTACTATTTGTGGCAATGACCAGCCTTCATTTCAGTGTAATTATTTTTCAGGCTGTCCATTTTGACCTTGATAATCACCCATGTGCAGCTGTGTTACTGAATCTGTTTCTCTTTATGCACACTTTAGGTGGGTGACAGCACCATGGAGGATTAACAAGCAAGGTATGTGTTTATTAGTTAAAACCATGCACTTGTAAAGACAAACTTGTTGAAACACAGACCCAGAATTTACTTCCTTTGCTTACAAGAAAACTTCTCCCACAGGCAGGCTTGGTAGGTAAAACAACACGTAGGTGTTTCGAAAATTTCCAAAACTGTATGAGCTTTTAAATGAAGAAAACCAAGTTACTCTATTTTGACCTTTCCTCATCCCTTCTCTACATCATTTTCTAGCTGTAAAAGGTATACACTTTAACTTACACTACCTTCCTTTTTTCAAGATCCTTTTGTATCGCCTGCCTAGTCATGTATGTCCAATCAGTGCTGACTCAGCTCAACTGAGCCTTCTGACCTACCGCCTGCTCCCTCAGCAACATCCCTCACGCTTTCCGAAGGGAAGAATATCTTTTTTTTTTTTTCCCCTCCCAGAGAGATCCCACCATCCCCCCTTCACCTGTGTTGGCCTTGCATCTGCGATGCCCACCAGCTAATACTGCTTCTTGCAGAAGCACTTCAAAGCCCCAGGCCCTTGCCCCCCGAGTCACGCAGGGGAAACCCACGCAGCAGCGCAGGTGCTAGCACGTGTGCAGTTAAATCTAAGGCACTACACAGAAATGGGCTTAGTGTGCATATACGCAGCTAAAAACTCATGCTGTTCCAGTCCTTCTGAGGGCCCCAAGAAGAACAGCAGCCACAAAGAAGACGGATATCTCGCTGTAGCAGGTCGCGCACGGCCCAAAGACCACAGGTTGCACACACCCTGCATTAAAAAAAATGACGTTAACGAGTTGTGATGAAGTCATCTGCAGGAAGTACTGTTCTCGGTGCAGTGTCTGGTGCACAAGCTGGTTATGCAAACTTTTCTGTACTGGTGTAAATCCATTAGTGGCTCATCTACTGTGCCTTGTCTAGAAGGGCATAAACAGCTGAACGCACCCCAGCCTGTGTTGGGCTGGGGGAACGAATGTGCCTTCAGCCAGGTCACTTGAGAATTCCTGCGCGTGTTTTGCTTTTACTGCACTTGGGGCAGAGAGTTATCAGCAAAGGGCTAAGCAGAATATACTTGGCAAGCAGTTTAACTGCTTAAATAGATGAAAACAGGTACAGCATAAAGTCAAACAAAGCTGAAAAATTATAGTCACTATGAAAGTAAGTTATATACATGCTTTATTTTATTCTTCATAGTAGTCCTCTGCCTTTGCACCTACATTTTTTAACACATTGTTCTATATGTATTTAAAAAAAAAAAAAAAAAAGTCTTTAGTCCTTACTCTGTTTCATCTGTGGAGAAATATATTACTAAAATTCCCTATAACAGCGATACATTAGCTTTTAATTACACACCATAAAGAATTTTTACTTGGAATGGAAATGCTTCAACAAGATTTCTTTTCCTGCCTTCCAGAATAAGGTAATGGTAAATCAGATTATCTGCCTGGGTCAGTAACAGGCAGCAGTAATATCCAGATCTCACGGCTGAAAGGTCTGTGACTCTAGTCGTATCACCAGGCTTTCACATGTGCTTAAACAAATAAAGGAAGGTTAGGGGGTGGAAATCAGCCATGACCTTTTCCCAGACTGTAAAGGATAGAGAGATTAGGATTTAAAGCAATGATGGGGGTAAAACCCACATATCCACAATTTCCATTTTACAATTCCTCACCCCTGCTAAGAAGCAGGTGCTCGGTAACCTTCAGGAAGAGAAGCACAATACAGCACAAACCTAAACTTGAAAACAAAATTTTAAAAATCCTGTTTTAAAGTAAAAACACCGTAAAGGCAATCTATTTACTTCGGGCTTTTTAGAATTTTAAAACAATCACCGTTTGCACTCATCAAAACACTTTACTTCTGCATTTCTAACTCTTCACTTTCCTGCTTTCCCAGCTCCACAAAGGCTGTCTAAAACAAAAAGAGAAGATAATAGGCACTTTGCACTGCTCCTGACAACTTCTCTTCTTTCCTGCACTCCTAAAACCTCTGATTTGTGCCCTCTGCTTTCTTGTTGCCATGGAGAAGGTCCAATACATAACCCGCTCTGCTCTGAGGAGAGCCTCAACTATTGAGGTCAACCCACAAGCACGCCAAAGGCTCCAAGAGCTGTTTGTGAATTTCTGCCTGATTTTAATTTGCCTCTTGCTGATCTGTATCATTGTGATGCTCCTCTGAAGTTCCAGCACTTCTCTGCACTGTCCTCTAGGAAAGAGATCCCAGAGGGAAGAGACACCTCCGCCTGCAACTCCCAATGCAAGGAGCCTCTTGGGAGCGGGGCTAGCCCTTGGACTAGAGCTGTATGCCAACCATCGCACTATTCTCTTACTACCTGCTACATGTATTAAAAACACACCTCTTCTGTGCAGAACAGTGTTTAGAGCCTCTTGTTACAAAGCTGTGCATGACCTAATTTGTCTGTCTCAGTCAAGAGATGTCTTTTCGGAATGGGGTAAAGTACTGGCTCTTCACGGAGTTGGTAAGTTCCTCAGCGTTTTAGCTAGATCACACAAAGAGCAACATCGCTTTTGGGGGGCCCGATTGGTTTTGGGTTTCTTGGAAAATCCTTAAGCCCTTGGAGGGGTTCCAAATTTGACCCGCGTCTGCCCAAAGAAGAGCTGCCGGCACAGAGCCCTCAATACATCCTAGGAAAATTTCTGCTCTGCTTACTTCAAGGGGCTGCACCTCTGCATTATCAGCTGAAGGCATTCAGATCGTTTTAGTGGTTTTTAAGGGAATATGGGAATAAACCAAAAGTCTCTTATAGCCCAGAAATAAAAACTATTTCATATGCTTTTCTCCTCATATAAGGGATCTTATATATATACACACACACACCCCCCCCTCAGATCTGGGGGAGAGAAAAAAAAAAGCGACCTCATTTACAATATTTTTCACTAGATACATCCTTAGAGAACTAAGTGACATCTGGAAAGTTTTTTCACTATGTTGCAGAAAAAAAAAGACACTACCACACTGGAATCAAAGATTTAATTTTCTACATCATTTAACTGACGTGACAATTGGCACAATTCAGAAATAACTCCCGAGTTCTTAATATTTGGCTTCAGACAACTTTATTATGGCCTGCTAAAATTTATAGAATAATTTCCTTAGTTTAAAACGACAGAAAACTTGGTACTTGCCAAAGTCACACAAGGTGGCTTATATCTGCAGTGGTAAAGAGAAAGGTCTAGGTCACCCTTACTGGTGTGATTGAAGTGTATCATAGAAGTACCAGTAACATCACTACCTTCAGCTGCAAATGCCTGTTAAGAGAATGAGCAAGTATTTTCCTAAAATGAATGATACATAAAAGAAATTATAAACAATTATGCATACGAGGCAAAGCATTACAGATATATCTTTTCAACATGTAAAATCATGGTCTATAGTCATAAAGGATGAAGTTTCTACTGCAGCAGTCGTCAGTAGCAGGACTGAGCAGTGTTGCTGGTATTAAGCTAAATTCCTCGAAACTTTATACAGTTTTCAAATTTAAAGAAAGCTCAAGAATCAGTAGACAGAGGTCAAACAGACATCTTTTTTTTTTTTTTTTTTAAACAGGCATCTTTCTATACCAGTCTATGTAATCACTCCTATTGATGAATACAGAAAATCAAAACAAGTTTATCTTAATCTTGTGTTCTGCCTTTGAGACTTAATACTCCATGAGCAGACCTTGACAATGAACAGCTGAGCAGGAAGGGAAGAAATCTTTGAAAAAAATCTGTATTCAGTGGAATGCAAGCAAGTCCAGTGGCAATGCACTTCCTACCTGGCAAATAGATAAGCTAAGTCCAGACCTATTGAGACAAGATTAATCAGTAAAGGGAATTAGTTAGCTACTGTATGAGGATTAGGACAAGCACTGACGAGATCAGCAACATACAGCCCAACCTGCAAGTTAGTACATGAATATTACCGATTTGAACTGTCAAAGTAAATCTCAATTTCCATTTCATGCATTCTGACCACTCTCACAAATGCATGGGGTTTTATTAGGCATACTTTCTTTCCCCATTAATCCTTCTTCTTAAGAAAAGCCACAAACACAGTGCACTTGGGCAGGGGGTGGAGGGTGGGGGTGGGGGCAGGGAATAGAAAAATCCGAAGTTGCTTTCTTCTCTTTTTAAAACTGTATTTTTGTGATGGATAGGGTTTCCAGTTTTAGTTTGCTTTGGAGGTGTTTCAAGAGACTTCAGCTGGAAATAGACAACAGTTTTACAGTACTGTAAACTTCCTGAAGAAAAAAAGTTGTTAAGAGCGAAGTATCAACACATACATTCTGAGGATACATTGTCATTATAGATTTCACAAGCCAGTAATATACAGAAGGCAAAGTAAAGCATTGCTAAAAAAAATTAAAACCCCACCCCTCCTCGTAAAAACAAACGCACCACTTTCTTCTTATGTACCTGAAAAGCCATTATTTATTTAAAAAACAATAAACAAGAACAAAACCAAAGTGTAAATAAACTGGAAGGCCTACTGTTATTTTAAAGCAATGCAGATAAATTGCATGTACTGTATGGTTTATTTGTGTCTTGGGATTCTGCTGATCAGAAAATCTGCTACCATCCTCTACATAACTAAACATCAACTGAACCCAGGGATTTAAAAAATAAAACCCTTTGTATATAGTAGAATCTTTTTTGTATACTTATATGGGCTTTAACACTAACAGCTACTGTATTTTTATTTATTAAAATGACTGCTTTAAAAAAAACATTAATGCATAAAATAAGATATTTACATACATTTCCGATTAGAAAGAAGCATCCATTCTATCCTCTACTTATTAAAGTTATGTGAAAAAGAGCTAGTCATCACACAGCTTTCTAATTCTTTATACCTCTATTTATTCTGTTTTGGTTTTCAACAGTAATCTTGCCTATTTTGTGATGTCCAGATCACTTTACACATACTTAATTTACACTCACTAACTAGTGCACATATGTGATCCTAATGAATTTCTGAAAGTGTAGTCAAAAAGTTGACTACTTTTATGAGCTGTAATAAAAATTTCAAAACACAGCATGTAGCTTGGATTAAGTTTTCAATTCTCTGGTCCGCTCCACCCAAGGCTATGTCTTTTTGCTAAATTCATCTTACACACTGGTAGTGAACAAAGACAGCTAAACAGGCTGTTACTCTTCCTCCAAAAAAACCCAAATGACAAACTTCCATAGCAATTTTACACTGGGAAATAGCTTAATCAGGAACAAGAATATGCTGTTTTTAAACATGTGCCTCCTCAGCCAGCTCTTCAGCAAAAATTTATATATCTACCCATTTTTCTCTAGGTGAACACATGACCCATTTCAGAATTGAAATTTTGCTCTGATGAAGACTAGTCAGTAAGGCACTTTAGAGGGCAGCAGGTATTGCATTTCTTTATTAACCTTCCTGCATCAATTTAGCAACAACTGCCCTTGCTAGCAAAACTGAACCACTCGGTGGAAAGACAACTGTAAAATAGGCTTAAACAAAATCTTTCACAAAACATGCACAAAATGTTTCCTCCCCCCAACAAATAACTTTTATGTGAGTTGTGCTACAACTACACGCAGAACAATAATCGTGTCAGACATACACACCATGCTGAGATGTTCTTTATTTATATCCTCTCTGCTGAAATTAGAGCAGAGTATTCTTGTTCCTGTCTGGAAGCATACCAATACACTATAGATGACAGACCAGATACCTGCATTTGTATGGCTATTAATAGTGTCTGTCAGAATACAATTAGAAAATATTTGTGAAGTCTTACAAGATCCATAGGTATCTTATTTAACAAGAAATGTAGTCCTTTTAGCTTCGACCTAGATGTTAAAAACTGGGGGGGTGGGGGTTTGAAATCTGTTTGGGTTATGGAAGGAGGTGAGTGAACACCTCTTGTTCATTGCAAGGATTAAAAACAGAACAACATATTTATAAGGATTCCTTTAAAAACTGATGCTCATGTCAGTAAGAACCCTGGTAATTTAAATTATTTAAAACAGGCCCTAGATTTATTGTAATATCTGACAGTTTAGTGGAACTGATTGCTTTATAAGTCCGTGGTTGTTTGGGGGTTTTTTTTAAAGATAAAAGTATGTCAAAAGTGTATTTTTGTGTAAAATATAAAACTATAAAACACTGCCCTCTTGTGATCTTCCCTAAGAATTTAGCTGGTTATTAAAAGGAAGTTCTAGCAACATTTCACTGGTAGGGCTGAGTGGTCCTATTTGTTTCTTTCATTTTTTTTTAATATATATATATATTTCTATATATA
>JAVJGG010000058.1:16990034-17040878 GCA_035590195.1 Aviceda cuculoides
AACGGGGGGGGAAAAAAAAAAAAAAAAAAAAAAAAAAAGCCAAACCACATGAATTTAGGAACCAACAGGAAGAAATCCCAAGTCAGGAAGGAGACCATCCCTTGTAATGAATTCATGTGAAAAATGTTCCTGGAACATTTGGAGATCTTAGTATCAGTTATAAACGCCACAATACCAAAAATAGCTTGTAAATCAGAGTGAATTCAGATGGATGATTAGTGGGCAGGTAAAACTAACCTATGTCTAAAAATTATAGGGTACAGCTTGGCCAGGCAACATACAGTGAGAATGAGATATTATTTAACTTTCTGCAAGTTTTTGTAAAAACACTATACCGATATAAATATCAAAAAGAAAAAAAGAGGTCCCTGGGCTGGTGAAAAGATGTTAGGAGGAAAAAAAAGTTCGTTTCCATGACTCAGTGCAAGTGTAACCCTCTTCCCCCCTCCCTTTTTTTTTTAGCCTACTGGATCTTTTTGGTGAGTCAACACCAATGCTGAATTCGAGGGGTATCTGTGATGTAATTATCAGTCATCCTACTCACACTTAATATACGCCGGATCAAACGCGCTATAGGTTAATGTGACCATCCCCACAGATGTTAAGAGTCTTACATTATTAAGTCTCTGCTTGTATAACCTATGCTTGCAAATACACTCCGAAGCGTCAGACTCGCAATGGCATCTCTTATTTACAGCTACATCATCACGTTGCGCAGCAGTAGCACACTGCTGAGCTAAGGAGCTGGTGTAGAGGACCCAATGTCCAAACCACGTGAATTTCCAAAGTTTACACTCAAGCTGACTCTAGCTTGGTCTTGAGGCTCAAAAACCCTCCAGGCACTGGGCAGCACCAGCAGCACATCCCCCAGTTCAGCAGCACGTGAACAAAAGCAGTTTCCCATGCCCCAGGACTGCCCCGAGACATGTACCAAGGCACACGAGAGGGGAAGACTGGAGATTCCCTTCAAAAGCACACTGCTGGTCTGAACCAAGGTGCCAATGCAGATGCCTCCTCCTTTTGCGCTTTTATGAAAATCATGAAACTTTAATTATCAGTCCTGAAAAGCACAAGAAAAGCCCACCACAGAAATCACTATAATTTCTTCTACCAATAAATTAATTGCTATTGAATACTATAACACCATATAGTTTTTATTTCAGTTACCAATACAATCCAAGAACTTGATTTGTATTTACACCAGGCAATTATTCAAAAAGTTACCGAGAATGGTACTAAGTTACATTTAAGCAGTAATTACTAAGGCCTCAATCCAACAAAGCTTTCTAAAGTCTTAGCTTATCTTCAGGTCAACAAGTATTTGTTTTCAATTGGGCTATTCATAGACTTCACATTAACCATATGCACAGAGCATCCAGATACATATTCTCCAAAAAAACCAGTAACACCACTTGCAAAAAAAAAAAAAAACAAACAAAAACACACTTACCTCCTAGATGTATCTATGTATTGTTATTTTATTATTGAAATACATCTTGAAATAGTAAAAATATTTTAAAGTATTATTCTCAGGTGCACAGTTTCCCCTTTGCTGCAATATACCGCAATCAAAGAGCGGTGGTTTTGCAACAGTGGTAATGGTCATCCGCGATGGCTGGCCATCCTGCGTTTTCCTTTGCATGCCTGCTGACCTGAACTTAATGCACTATCTGCTGCTGGCTGCGGGCAAGAAAATGGACTGATACCCAATTGACAGAAACAATAATGTGTTTGTAACTAGCAGTTAATGGTAGACTGACAAGCACAATCACAGGAAGTAATAAAAGTTTCATGGAGCTCGCATGTGACGTGACTATCACTGGTCTCTCCTATGTATTTAAATATGAACGGGGCAATTACCCTATTAAAAGAGGCTCCAATTCATTTGATGCATGATAACTAGTTTCCCAGTGAAATCACTATCGCTACTCATACGTGACAAAATTTATTTGCTACTATATAACTATTCCAGCCAACATGCCATTACCTCTAAAAGCTGTAGTACCTACCACAGTAGGTGAATGCACCAATATCTACAGCTGAGTGGTTATAAGAGTATTTACAAAGACGGACATTACCCCCCTCAAAAAAACAACCAACCAACCAAAAATCCAAACCACCTCTTCTACTCTGAACAGCTCGCAGAAGATGTAAAAAAATAAGCATGAAAAGAAACGTAACTGAACGGCCAGCACTGAAGGAATCAAAGCGAACCGGGCGAGAAAAGCGCATCGCGTCCCCGAAGCGACGCCCCCCCCGGGCCCTCCCGGCAGCCGGACTCACCGGGACCAGAGAAACCAGCCTGCTCTGACCGACCATCCCCACGGAGCTTCATCAACGGCAACAAAACTACCCACCATTTACAGGAGAGCAGCGTCAGACCTCGCACGCTCTTCCTCCTGCGAGCATTTATTTATGACTTCAGGACAAGAGGCAGCTGGCTGGTTTTACGCGGCTTCTTTCTTTTTTTTTTTTTTCCTTTTTTTTTTTTTTTTCCCTGCCCCAGCAACCGAGAAAATGCTCCTAATAAGGCCGGTGGAAAGGAAGCGGCTTCCCAACGGCGCAACCTCTTGCGAGGGAAATACTAAAAGCCGGCGCTGCCCTCCCAGGCGGCAGCGGGCGGGGAGCCGGGACCAGCGCCCGAGAGCGCGGCTGCTGCGGGGGCTTCGTCCCCTCGCTCCGCCTGCGACAAGAGGGACGAACGCGCCGGACCAGGCTCCCGGGACCCCCCCGCAGCTTCTCCTCGCCCTACTCCCCCCCCCTCCCACTCTGCCTCACGGCGAGAGACTGCACCGCCGGCTTCCCCGCGGCTGCCATCCCACCGCCCTCACGGTTTTTCAATATTTTCATGTCACCTCCAGACGCACGCACCCGCACCCCCAACCTCCCCGGCACACAGGCGTGGGGGGCACCGTCCCCCCGTCCCACGGCGGCCCCGCGGAGCCCCTTCTCGACTCGCCGGCCCCGGCACTCACGGCGTAGCGCAGCGCCGGCTTCTCGCTGAACCCCGAGACCCCCATGGGCGCGGGAGGGCGGGAGGGAGGGCAGGCGGGCGGAGGAGCCGCTCTCTCCACACAGCGGCGGCTGCAGCGGCCGCTGCTCTGCCCTCAGAGAGAGCGGCGGCGCGCAGCTCCCGCCCGCCAGCCTCCCTCCTCACAACTTCTGCCTCACGGCCCGCCCCCGGCGGTCCCACCTCACCTCACCCCGCCCCGCCCCGCCGCCGGCCGATCCCCTCGGCGGAGCCGGGGAGCAGCGGCAGGAGGAGGCGCCGGCGGTTTCAGTCCTCCCGCCCAGCGCCGGTGACTCCTGCGCGGCGGGGCCGGTCGTCCCCCCCCCGCGGCCCTCAGCCCGGCCGCACCTGCGCGGCGGGAAGGCGGGAGCCCTCCTGCGGGGCTGCCGGGGCGCTGAGGGGCGGAGAGCGGCGGGGAGGCTCCGTACCCGGCTCGGACGGTCGCCAGCGGCCGGAGGGCACCGGTCCCTTATCTCCCCCCACCCCCTCGTCCCAGGTGAAGCCTCCGAACAGCCCGCGCCGGGCCCCGGCAGCACCTGGAGCTGGGCGGGAAGGGGGGGGGGCGGTCCTGCAAGCGAGAACCTCAAGGCTGAGGTGAAAGAAACAAATAAAGCCGACTTCCTAACGCAGGTTTTTGTCACGGGTGATCTGGGAGGACCGGCTCGCCATTCTGTAGCGCGTAGGCTCCGAAAAATGAAATGCTGAAATTCACGGCCTGTTCGTTCTTCTGTGAACGCGCGTTTACACCAACTGCAGAAGGTGAAGCATGTTCTGAGGGAAAATTGCGTTCTGCTGTGTTATAATTAGTAGTGACTCCTGTAGGGCTTGCCCAGAGAGACTATGGCATCTCCATCAAGCGTTTAAAAACACACAAACCTCCCCCCGTTAGGCGTGACCTCCACGGAGTGAGGCTAAGGACAGGCGAGATGATTTCCTGAGCCCTCTTCCATCTCTCTAACCATTTTTCAACGCTTTGCACAAATCTTTGTTAGCACGGTAACTCCCCCAGTCACTCTCAGTTGTTCTCTGAGGAAGTGGCCTTATTCTAGTGCTGCGTGACGTATACAAAATTAATGAGTTTTACTGTTTCCGACCTACAATCTAGGCAAACATGTTACCCGCGCGTTGCGTTATCTATAAACAAAGGTAACGTAATTCTTCCGGGGGAAAAAGAAAAGGGTTTTTTGGGAAACAATTTGTAAAATAACTCAAAATACATGCTGGAAAGATAAATCGGTTGAGCCAAAGCTTTTATGTGTTCTGATGATGATGATGTACTGTACCCAACGAGCTTCCAGTTATGGATCTTCCATGGATCTTAATTCCTATTGCAGATGAAATTAAGAGTTCCCATGGACAGGAAGGTAATTTTCAGTTAACTTGGCATAGACAAAGAATACAATATCTGCATTTACCCATAAAGTCCATTTTTGTCTCTCGGGTGAACAATCTGTGCGACTCCCCTTCCTGGAAAATGAGGCAAGGTAGATAATTTGAGCAGTTGCAGAGCATGTATTCGAAAGCAGTACCCAACAGAAAGAAACTTTACATATCAAACATTTCAAATCATCAGGACCTCCAGGCAGGCAGGCAAAACTGAAAAAAGTTTAAAAAAAAAAAGAGCATCCCAGTGCCTCATTCTCCCTTTTGCAGTTCTTTTTATTTATCTCAAGATGGTTTCAGCCCAAGAACTCTGCATATGCTCTGACTCCAAACATCATTTTTCCTCTGCTCTGCAGGTACGGCATTTGACCACAGAAAGCAACAGAAAGCAGGCGAAGAAGATCGGGGAGAGGCGTACAGTATTTATACCTTCAAGCTCTATAACATCACCACCCTCTTTTTAGCTGTATCTTCTGAAAGTGATCAATGCAAAAGGAAATGCTGAACACCAGAAAAGGCTGGGATTAAAACATGGGGCGAGAGAGGGGGCATGTTTCAATAAACACCCCACAGGGAAAAGAATAGTATGGAGGAGACCAGAAATCCCCAGGTGGAAGGTACAGAAGAAAAAAGACTGGTGAAAGGAGAGATGCGAAACTTGGAGGAAACAGAGCAGTTTAGGAAAAGGGAGAAAACCGTACAGCCAGGAAGGTGAGGAATGCCCCAGAGGGAGAAGCCAGAGAGGGGAAGGACTAAAGGTGAGATTTTGCAGGTTGAACGGTCTGACCTAGCAATTCATCGTGTCTGACCTAGCAATTCATCGCCACCGTAACGGAGAGTCCGGCTGCCATAACCCTTTCCATCCCCCGCTCCCAGCCGCACGCGGCCACCGCATCCCTTCCCTCTGCCTCCGTGCTTGGCGCAAACCAGTACAGCAACTGGAGCGCGCAGTTTTCTTCCCATTTAGCAGGCTGAATCAGCTCTCCCAGGGAGAAGAGGAGTGCCAGAGCTGGCACAAAGGAAAGCGGGAGGTTGTAGAGTTGGGAGCAGGATACTGGGGGCAGAAGAGGAGCGTGCGTGGAAGTACCTTTGCAATAGTGACAGGTCCGTGCATTGGTGCAGCTAAGATTAAAATTAAAGAATACGCAAGCAGGAAAATGTAGTAGAACTTTTTACGATGACAAAGAGTTACGGGCAAAAACTTACAGGGTGTGTGGGGGTGTCAACCCAGAAAAATGCAGGCTTACTAGATGTGGGTTTTTTCTGTCCACACAGTATGAAAATTAGGGAGAAAAGATTTTTTAAAGTATTTTCATTTATAAAATATTAAAGGATTGGTAAATTGCAGCTATCGGAAATCTCACAGCACAGTTCAAGATTTTTATGTACCTAGTAACAAAATTTAAAACTAATTGCTAATGACAAAAGGTGTTTTCAAAGGCCAGACCTTAAAACAAAAGCCTTCTGGATTTTGAAAGCAAGTTCCTGTGGCTGGGATGAGAAAGTTCGCTTATACCCTATCTATGGTGGCAAAGGAGTGTATGTGACTTCAAATTGCACGGGATTTGGAGCACAGTCCTGGTCTGCAAGGAGCAGTACCTGACTGACCTGTACTACTCACTCGCTTGCAATCAGCCATCCCTCTTTTAAGCCACTTAGCAGCTGGGATTAACATAGGGATCTTTCACAGCAGTTCTGACTACCTCTTCCCTTTACACATTCCTTCGTTATTCACATTCATTTATGATTCCTCCTTGGTGTTCCTTCCAAATTTCCTTCCTCCTTTATTTACCTGATAATGGGTACCCGAGGAATGCAAACAGCTCACTTTGGGAAGTGTAAATCTTCCAGGTCAGCTTCTCTTACAAAGCATAACAGTTAATTTCCTGCACATTTACTCCAAGGCTACTCAATCAAGAAAAAAACAAATATAAACTGGAAATTTTTCAGTAATTCATTTTAAATCATTTCTGTTGTATGACGTACTGCTTCCTTCATTTTCTTTAATGCTTTCCATGGTTCCCACTGTGGTTGTTCCTTACAGTGCTTTAAGAGGCTGTAATGTACACTTTACACCTGCAGATGTAGATTACAGTAAAACCTCCGCTCCTTTTCTCCTATTTATCATTTGTTGTTGACAACAGCAAAGAAGAATGAACAACATTTCAGCTAAAATTTAGTTGCCTCCAACACAGCAGCTGGGCAATGAGTAGGTAATTGAATTTTACTGCGCTGATCATTAATGAAGCCAGGTTTTGTTTTTCCAACATTACTCTATGGACCGAGTGCTTTCTCTACACTAATTGCTCTTAAACAAAGGAAAGTAGCTATGCGGTTGCAGACAGCACACAGTTATGAAATTGAGGAGAAGTGACTTCTCCACTTCACTGCCACGACTCCTGGAACTAGTGACTCAAGCTGCCTGATGTCACATCAGATGAGGTAGGAAAAAGTTTCCAAATCCACCCTGTTATGGGAGGGATGCCAGCTTGCAGTTACGGCAGTAATGGATTTGTCTCACCTACCTGTAAACATCGACAACCTGCATGTCAGCTTATCATCCGAGGCTCCCCTAGTCCATGGGAAGAAACGGACACATCTGGCGGACAATTTATGTCATTCCAAGCCGACATCTAAAATAGGTCACATAAATTGCAGTGCCTGCTTCGCTCCCCTGGGAGCCCATGACAATCAGTTCAGATGTCTGCCCTCCAGGCATCTGCAGCTAAGTGAGGGGAAGCCAGCCTGGGAGCCAAGCTATGGGATCAGCCTCTAAATCTCACTTTGACTTTCAGAAAAGTCCGTAATAGTTTTAGTGTCCTGATTCTTTTCATTCCGGAGAATGGAGAACAGGGGCTACTGTACTTACTGGGTGAAAAAACAGTCGATGTCTTCAGGTGAAAAAGCTTCAAGCAAGCATGAAGGTCTTGTTTTGTTTGACCTTTCTAACAGCACATGAATGCAACTTCCACAGAGAGCTAACTCCAAATCTGGGAAAGCCTTGCCTCTGTGGCTGCTGAACCAGGGCCAAGAGTGATACTGGCAGCACACTTCTTCCTCGGGGAATTAGCACTTTTCTTATTCTGGCTAAATGCTCGTTCCTTCATTGCAAGTTACAGTTTAAGTCTATTTCCCAAAGAGAGAGAAAAGATGACAGACAAGTAAATCGAATACGTAAAGCTTTATGAACAAAACACAGAAACTAAGGAGTCAGAATTTAGGAATAATACACTGCAAAAATCCTTTGCTCAGAACTAACTTTTTGTATTCCCTTCTCCAAGAGACTTCACCTTACACTATGTTCGGAGGGGCAGGAGGAGCAGTTTTTCTCCGGAACGGTATCAGTAAGCATTAGAGGAGGACCCTCCCTCCCCAATTCCCCGTGCCCGCTGCCTGTGGCCAGCTGGAGCTGCTGGAGCTGCTGCTGCCCGGCTGGGGAACCACCTGGTACCATGCAAAAAGCAGCCCCGGGGGAAGGCGAGACTCAAGACAACGTGCCCCAGAGCCAAAACCATCTCTTCTGGTAAGCGCTTGGTAGGTATAAGAAATGGACAACTCATGGAACAATCACAAGGGAAAACTTTTCCCTAATGAAAGTGTGTTAGCAGGCATACAGGCGTGTGTGAGTGCTGGTGTGTCACCGGAATTTCACTCAGGTATTTCATTCTAGTTACCACATTCGTAATTTTTTCATCCAATAAATCACTACACTTTAATTTACAGGCCACTGTATACATACTGTATAATTTACAGGCCAATGATGCTCCGTATGTGATTGTGCACATTACTGCACTATCAGTTACCAGCAGCTTGGCAAAGCAATTTAATCTAAAAGACTTGTATTTTAGAAGGCGGTTAAATTACTTCGCATCCCTTATGTTTGCACATTGGTCTCTATCTCCAGCATGAATGAAAATTCACTAGAATATCTTTAAACTACTAACTTGTAAATCAAAAATATAACCCTACCACATAGCATAGAATAGTTTTTCAACAAAAATGAGTGTGGGTCACTAGAATTCATTTGGGTTTTTAATCTGCAGAATAAGCTACCGGTTACCCTGCCATCTTTTTCTGTCCTCAAAGGCTGCAATTTAAATAAATGGGACCACTCACTGCTTTGTGTGAAGATAAATGGCAGAGTTTCAGGCCTAATTATTTTTTTTTATGTTTGGTTTTCCTTGCTGACAGAACAAGCTAAAAAGGCAGACAGGAATGAGGGAAAAAAAATGAAGCAGGAGGGGTGGCAGTGGGGGAATGGAAGCAAACATAACTTCCAGTCTTAGAGTTTCAAAACAGCTTAAGGGGCTTAAGCATACAAGCCAAAAATCTCAGTGAAGTCTCATCTCTGTAAATGATACACATCTGGGAAAACAACAGTTCAGTGGAAGATTTTTCTAGTTCCTGAAAGTGGGTAGATCTCCACGTATTTCCTTCGCTGTTTATCTCCTTGCAACTCACGTTCACTGTAAACTGCATTACTGAGCTGAGCTCTCACTAGCAATTATCCTTCTCCCTAAAATGTCTTCCGAGAACTGGAGAGGGAGAAAAGCACAATTTTCTTTCATTACATGAGTTTTACAGAAATTGCAGCTATATTAAAAAAATTTAAAAAACACTAACTTGAAACAAATTGGCTACAAATAGACGATGTGCTCGCTCTGACTAGAAAGAGGAATGCTTACCAGCAACAGATAGAAGCATGGGCTTCTATCTACATTTACCATCTGGGTATTTGACAAGAATTCAGGAGGGGGAAGGGTTCTCTCACAAACCTAAAGTTTATTCAAAATTGTTTCATGGACAGTACAGGATTGTTAAAATCCATTTAGTGTGCAGAGTAATAACTACAGAATAAAACCTCCCAAGAAGTAACACGACTACTGTACATTTTCATTTAACGTTGTAATTCATAAACCAGTTTTGCAGTGTAAAAGTAATAATTTCAAGGCTGGAACAAGACCAAGCCTCTTGTGACCAACAATAATAATATCCATAATGTTAACAAACCTCTTCAGATGAAGTCATGGTTTTAACAGGTTTCAGGCTATATGTGAAGTGGTCACAAACATCGTGTTATTGCAGTTATCAATAATTTGGGGATCATGTAAGCAGACGGACCTTGTGTTCTGGATTTCAGCTGTAAATTCAGAGTCAGAGTATAATAATATTATTCATAGTATTCACTGGAGCTGGTTGAAAAGCTAGTGTTCCAGTCGAGAAGGAACCTTGCTTTTCAAAATTTGACTTTCATCTGATTGAGTCTAAAGCCAACATTTTAAAACTTCTTGTGAACTGCAAATTCTTACACTTTTTTTTGAGCCAGAAGAAGACAAATCACGAAGTAGTCTGCCTGCTTAGCAATGAGCCTGACAAAAATTCCCCTTTCCTCGGAGCCCTGGGGGAGCGCTCCTGCAAACTGCCCTCAGACTGACAGTCCCTGGGAGCCATCCCAGTACACCTCAGCTCCAGGGCAGGCAGCCCGGCAAGCCGGAAAGCCAGCCTGGGAATTGCTATGGAATTCGGATTTGCCACAGTCCTCCGACACCCTGAGGTCTCGGCACCGGCAAGCTGCAGGGCCGTGCCATCTCTGGCGATGCCGACAGCCGGGCAGCCCGCATTGGAAACGGGAACCCGGCATCTTCAGGATCACCGTGTCTCGGTTTGGATCGCTCAATGGAGGTAACCAAAGACACACGCTCTGAGTCAGTCCTGGGCCTTGGGCCGTGGGACAGCCCGGGAGGATTTTCCCGTCTCCGTGCAGCCTGCTTGTACCCAGGGACAGTTTTCCTGGATTGATGAGAAGTAGATTCAAGGAGTTGCAAATGAAATACTTGAAGGCCAGCAAATTGGCTTTTTCCACTGCAGCAAATTTCTACTCATTACTGTGATTAATGGCTTTTGAAACCTTCCTTCTTTTTTATTTATAAAATGGAATCGCATGCAATAACCTCACACATCAAGTTCCTTACGAGGTATTTTAGACTTGTATATACGGCTGTCCACCGAGTTAACAGTGGGTATTTTTACAGTGTGCTCTAGCAATTTACACTCACGGTCTGGTTTTGCTCCGAAGAACAGGTATGGTTACAATTTCACTGTACGGAGTTCTGAAGGCTTCAAGCAGTAATGAGTTTTATTCGAGCATCATTTTCCCTGGCTATAAGTCCATTGTTGTTTTCACCTCGAGGCTGCAGAAGCATCAAAGCATATTTGTTTTCTAGTAAACTTCAATCACCTAATGATTCAGGCATAAAAGTTCCCCTGACCTGTCATGACAAGTGAGAGAGAATATGAGAGAACTGACTTCAGCACTCAAAGGAGAGATGGGGAAATGCAGAATTTCCAACACTCTGGGGGACTCTCACCCTAAGCTGGAAAACATTGTAAGGTACGTAGGGAAAAGAACCACAGCAACCAGGTCCAAGTGTTCCAGGTGGGATTCAGATTCCGATTCCGATTCAGATTCAGACAGCTACCTGTCGGTGTCCATGCACGAGTTAGGTGTCTTGGTCCCCATCACAGTCACTGAAGACATACTCTATACAGACAATAGAGTCAGGAGAGTTTGGGACACGTCAGCCTAAAGCAGATACCATGTCTGATCTGCTGAATACATTTCCAGAGCCAGCTGAGTACGCTGACTATGTGTGCCCACCGGCAGAAGCTGCCGTTGCAGACAAGTCCAGGTACAGAGCCCTACAACCAGCTGTGCTACCCAAAGGAAAGAACGACTACGTTAAATACCTTTTGTCCAGCTGGCTGGATAGCCTGTTTCGACAGTCACGTGTTCCCAAAATATAAACCAAAATGCGTGCAGGTTGGTCCTTGGGGAAGGGATCTGAAAGAAGGCCTGTCTTCAATGTCCAGGCAAAACAGATTACTGCCTTACCCAAGAGGATTCAGGGACTAACTCTGTACCGAGCAGCGCACGTTGCTGAAAACACAGCCCAGTAAACATACAGCAAAAGGTGTATTTATTGCACTTTTGTTCTCCCCTGCAGCAGTCATGACGACAGTTGCACCAGACGTGACTGCTGTGCTGTAAAGATGACATCTCACTCTCACAAATTAGTCCTCAAACCAAAAGAGCCGAATTTAAGTGAAGGGTTATAATATGTTAGTGCTCACAACTGCCTCCCAGTTGCATTCAGTGAAAGGCTAAATCACCCAGTGCCTGGGCGTCTGGTGCTCCCTGTTACCTGGAAACTGGAGCCCTGAGTGCAAGCACTGTTGAGAAAGTGATTTTAAAAAAGCAACAGGAACACGAAAGCACGATTTGTGTAAGAAAGACACGCATCGTCGTCCAAGATGTTCTCTTCCTGCAGAGCCGCGTTGCTTTAACCTGCAGCATCCTTTACTGATGTAAGTATATTGAATCCCTCGTAGCTCGGACGCAGTTATTCCAGCATATCCCAAAATGGGGCTATTCCCTTTGCAGGGGCGGGAGGGAGGTGAAAGCAGCGCACAGCCCACAGCCTCCCAGTTCCAGGGATCCAGAGGTGGCACAGCCCCAGCGCCAAGCACTGACACTGATGCTCCTCTGGGAGGGGACGATCCCCCTGGGCAAAATAGCTTGGGAAAGGCTGGGTTGTATAAAAATGCTGGCCTATTCTCAGGCAATTGTTTTGGAAAAAGGTAAGCTATGAATTGAAAGCACTACAGCTATTCCTGAAGAATCCGCCACAAGCCTGCTCTCCTTCTGCAATAAGGTCACCCAGTTCCTTTGTAGTTAAATTCTTCTGAAGTGACTTGTATTGCTTTAACTGTCCTGGTAAGACTCACAAACATGTATGTACAGAAAAGGCCTTGGAAAGATTCACTGCAGTTTTACTCTAGCTTGATAATACCAGTGATTTCAATGAAGCCAGCATAGAGGAAAGTGGGAATAATGCAGCAGTGAAGCAGAGCTGTGCTCTTTTTTTCCCCTTTTTGTCCTTCTCCCTCGATTGAAAAATTCAGGGGAAATCTTGGAAGTGGTCCTGTACACAATTTCTGCTCCTAAGCAGAGCCAGAAAGCTGCGAGCCAAGCGCCGGGCTGAATCTCCAAACTTTTACTGTTTATATTGAAGCTTATATTCCCTGGCTGCAGGAGTCTGCGACCGCTTCTCCCCACACAACAGCTGGGAGGTATCACAGCCCTTGCGAGCTCCCCACCCGTTCACCCCCAGTTAGACCGAGTGTCCACAAGATGCCGAGAACACCGGAGTGTTAAGGAAAGGAATTCATCCGCACAGGACAAAGAATTTAAGCTGTTTACAACTTTCTGCTCTCTAATGTTTATTACCCCCCCCTATAAAATCTGCCTCTATCTGCAGTACCTTGTAGTGACAGAGTTAATGCAAACCCAAGCTGCATTCCAAGGATGGCAATACAGAATGAGAGCGACCTCAGCATTGTTTTGTTAAGATCTCGAATTGCCAGGACGGCAAAATGAAGTAATGCGCTCTGTCAACATGTAGTATGCTCTATAAATGGGATCGCCTGTTCATCTGCTAGTAAAACAGGCAGAAAAGCGCTATTTGCTAGGCCTTAGAGCAGCTGACTGCTTGCTTTAACTTCTTACTTGAGATTTATTTGAAGCATGAAACTGCTGAAAGTCTCCAGTGAGTAAAGAAAGACAAAAGGATATCAAAAAATAAATTAAACATATTTACAAATAGCCCTCGCTTCATGTGTCTGGTCTTGAGTTAGCATTTCTTTATTGGTAGAATTAAAACAAAAGTTAGCTAAAGCACTGAGTGCTGAAAATTAATTTCCATGGACTTCAGTATTAGTTTATAAAACTGTTATATCTTTTTATGAACAAAAGATGACTTTATTAGTTAACTTAGAAACCTCAGACAGGTTTCATAAATTTATAGACAGCTTCCAGATTGAATTTTGCTGATCCAGGCTTCTTAGGCGGAGTTTATGGAGCCAGACTTGTCATACGAGCTATTTCTATAAGCCTCAGGTAAATATACACAGGGTTCGTGTTGTTAGAGAAAGTGTTTTTTTCTCTTCTCAAAAATTTAAGTTAATCTTAAGCAAAAACAAAAGTTCATTCAGTACATTTTGTATTTGTTATTTTTGATCCATTTTGGGAAGCACTTTCCTTTCACAGATCTACACTGCCCCTGCTTCTCTCAAACTCACTTTTAACTCTTTCATTTCTTTCACCACCCTGCTTCACAGTCTGCTGCTCTGGTCCCTGAGCTAGAAACAGCTAGACAGAGAAAAGGAAACAGGGGGTTCAGGAATTTCCTTCTCCTGCTTCCCAACCAGCAGTGCTCCTGCCTTCCCTTTCCTACGTGTCTACTTTAACTCAAGTCTCATAGAAAGTTGCTGTATTGCAAAAGCAATTTAGAAGTGTAAGTAAGTTTTTACTCATGTAGCTGAAGTCCTCATGTGGATGCAATTACAGGGATCAAATGGATAGTTTTAATTTGCATTTCCATTCAAAATTGCTGTGGCCATCTATAACAGCTTTATAAGAATATCACTCTGTCTGTAATAACAGGGTTCCCCAATTTTCAGTGTACATAAAGCTGTAATTTGTAAACTCGATAGCCCAAGCAATATCTTGTATTTAAGTCTCAGTTTAATGGTGATCTTTCAATGAAATGTCATGTAAACATTTACTCATAAAACTCAGATGGAAGTTCTCAAAGACAGATATCAAAGTCAGGAATGAAAGGATCTGTAGCTTCCCCTTTAGGTATACGTGTGCCTGGCAGCGAAATGGGAAAATGTCCCTCCCCCTGGTTTCATCTCTAACATCTCTCCATCCACCACTGGTACTAAGCTGAAATGTGCAAAGCAATTCAGGTTTTTTCCACTAAATTATGATATAGTGTACTCACCAGAGGTAAAGGTTTGTTACTAAATTTGCTAAATCTTTCAGTGACAGAGACTGTGCGAAAAGATAGCGTTAGCAAATAAAGAACGACGGAACGGATATGGCAATACAACAGGCATGACCCAACTTCTTGATCATTGGCTGGAAACGGACACCTTCAGGTGACCAAGAGCCTTCAGGTGACCAGTGCCCCCAGTCCGAGGGCCTTTTGGAGCAGGCTCCAACGCCTGTTGGAGCAGCTCTCCGAGACGAAGACACGATGGCCAGGAGCTCCCACCGCTCCTCTCCGGGACAGCACTAAATTGCAGACACAGCTGGGGACCCAGTCCACCCCGCAATGTCGCTGAGCAATCCCTGCTGGGATTAGAAGGAGTAGAACCTTAGTTCTACTCACGGCCAAGGGTGCGGATCAGTCCCTGCGCCAGCACAACTTCGCCGCTGGCCTTACGATGGAATTGTGGCCCTTGAGCTGTCCCACGAGGATTGGAGAGGCTGGCTACAAGCCTACAAGAGACTCCAAGGAAAAGGAGAGCAATGTTCACCTGAGGAGAGGCACGGGCAGGTTGTCCAGGATGGGAAAGATAGGTTTTCACTTTTTGTTGGTACTTGCGAGAAGGCGGGCAGCGGTATTTTGCTGCTGATTGTGCCCTAGCCTGGTGGTGTTCTACAGATGAACACGCCATCAAACGACACAAAACAACAAAGTTACGGCTGAAAATCGCCCGTGACAGACTCTTCTGCTCCCTCAGGCTCCCAGCTGTTCCAGCACAAGAAGTTCTCTTGTGATCCTGGGTGAATCACCACTGTCCTAACAGAAATTACTGATCCCATGGGTCTTTAAGCAAAAGCATCTTGGCTTGCTTGAATGGTTTACACTGGCAGTCGGAGAAGATTTGACTGATTTCTTGCTTGAACCATAAGTAGTCAGCTTTTGCACATCCTGGTCCGTTGGTACCTCTGGGACCTACCAGCACAGCCCAGGGAAGAGCAGATGGTTGCGGTGACCTGTCCCATCAGCCTAGAGGGATCCTGAAGATGATGCCTTTGTACGTCTGTCTATTATCTGGATTATTCTGATAAATGGGATGTTTTTTGACTGCTGTAGTTACCCTACTGAATTTTGAATGAATGCTCTTGGTATTGTGTTACTTTAATTCAAAACCATTGTGAAACATCCGAAGCGCAATACAAATCTCCCTCTTTATTTAATCACAGGCTGCTGACAATGGCTGCAATTCAGGGTAGCAGCTAACGCCTCGCACAGCTTTGAGTATGTTTGTAGTCCAAAGACTGTTCACACTTTTAAAGCTCTGTACATGCTTAAATGTTTGTCTAAATCTAAGTCTTAACTTGATTTTTACCCCTGTGATTCTGTAGAAAGCCTTAGGGCAGTGTGGCGAATGACAGAGTGACCCCTGGGAATGGTAACTATGGGATTCTTCCCGCTCTCTTGTGGAAAACTGCTCCTGAACCAAAGGCAGAGGAAGCTACACACCTCCGGGTGCTACATCTGCTGTGTCAAAGCTGTATCTGCTGCCTCCAGGATGACCTCGGGTCCAACTAAGGCTCTCAGATGGAGAAGCCACCTCTCTGGCGTATTATTTCAACTGGACAGAAAGCCATGGCAGAACTCCTCACGGGAAAACCTTCCCTATTGCCCCCTCTGTCCCTCTGTCGGGGCCTTTCACCAGTTCCTCTGGATCCACCGCTGAAGTACCACCCAAGGAGCAGAGCGTTCCACTTTGCACAGCGAGGCGCGGCACCACGAACGCTGCGGGAGGTACCGGGGCACAAACCGTGGTGCCCACTCGAGGGAGGCCAAGAAGAACGTGGCAGTTGCGCTGCTCGAGGGCCGTCGTGACACACAGACCTACGCGCTACCATTTTCGGTGGGAATCCAACCAAAACAAAGGCAGGGGAACTCTCGGCAGAAGGGAGGAGAGCGCTCTGTGTCTGCGGCAAACAAACAACTGGAGCCACCGACGTCGCTGGGCCTCGGCTGCAGCTGGACCACAGCATTCCTCTGGAGCTCACGCCTCACTCGGAGCCTTTTCTGTTTATTTTCTTAGCAAAGCTCTGCGGACTTTTTAAGTGAGGGAAGGGAAACTCAGATGTTCCCCTCCCTCAATTTTAAAAAATCAGATTGAGTTTTGTAAATAGATATAAGAAATAAATCTCTAGTAAGATACGAGAAATAAATCTCTGTAAGGACCTGCCCATCTTTTAAGGTCTGAGCTTTGTGGCTTTTTTAGCTGACTCAGGATCTTTTCATGTTTTAATTGTCACATTTATTTTCAGTTGAGTATTATTGAATGACCAATACCATTATGGCAAAATTGGTATTAGTGTAATTAAATAATGAGATATATACAAAGGAAAAGAAATTAAGTGAATCAATGTTCTTCTGATTTAAATTCAGAAGTTAAATCCAAATACCTAAGTGAACTTGACAGTGTCTGTCGCTTTGTCTGCAATAAGTTCTTACTTCTTCCCCACAGCACTGGAACACAAAGGCGCTGCCAAGATGCGGATAAGCGCTGTGCATTATACAAAACAGCAGTGCATTAATGCCTTCTGTTGTAATGGAAAAATCTCGATTTAAGATCTGAAAAGCAATAATAGAGAGGAGGAAAACTTGTAGCTACCATTTCTAGCATAGTTGGTGGGATTTTTTTTTTCCAAGTTAGGTCAGGGCAACAGATTAGAGAACTACATTTATGAGGCTCCTCCGACTCAAGCACAATAGGAACAAGCCCATGGCTCTCCGTGCCGTTAATAAACGACGTTCTGTGCAAACTTAGGTGGCTGCTGTGCCCACAGCTCAGCTGCTATTCCCACTGCAGGGAAGCGGAAGGCAAGGATGACTACGGGTTGCCTTTCAAAAGTGGCCTGCAATGAAACTGGAGTAATTAAACACTTTGTGCAACCGTACGTTCCCTCTCCTAAACCCCTGCCTATTCAGGGCTTATTATTCCTAAATGAGGTTACATTACCTGTTGTTTTCCCTTTCTACGAAAGGACAGGCCCTATCAGCATTAGGAAGTATTTTTCTGTGCCACATATAACTCCACTGTGGAATTCACTGTCACGACTGTGAGAGCCACGAGTGAAAATGGGTTCGAAAACTAAATAGCCAAGTTCCCAGCCATCAGTGGCTATTAAACAAAATCGCTCAGATTATTGTCTAGTTCAGGAAGACCCTAAATCACTAACCATCAATAATGGGAAAACATACCTTATATACCTTGCACTTAGTTCTTAATTCTTCTATTGTCTTCTACACTTTCTTTAATCATCGTTCCTGTCTACCACAGAAAACAGCATTATGGTGTTAGGGATCCTCTTCATCTCAGCCGGTACGCCAGCTCTTATACTGATGTACCTACATCTCCCGGGAGTTTGGCACCTCATCTATAATCACTGGGTCCCTTCGGGGAGAACGCGGTGCTATCACTGGCACTCTTGCCATGCCACTAGCAAAGGTCTCCAAATGCTGAACTCCTCTACAAAGAGTTGCTCGCAAAATAAAGCCTGAAAAAGGGAGGAAAAAAGAAATCCATGAAGCTGAATGTCTTCAAAAAGAAACACAGAGCAGGAAAAATACAACGGCTACAAAGACAGTTGCTTTTGGACCGAATGAAATCAGTAAAGATGACATTTTTTACTCAAACAATAAATAGGAATAAATATTAAAAGAAATATTAATTTTAAATGAATACATTTTAGATTTCAGATTTGATTTAAACTTCACCTGATCTATTAGCTTAAGCTTTTGCATGAAGATTCAGGTTTAGACGGATGAAGTTTCTCTGCAGAAGAGGCCTTGAGGTCTCCCTAAGCTGGAAGGGACGTAGTCACAGGTTTCAGTACTGCTGTTCCCCCGAGCCCCAATTCCAGGCGACATTAACCTGCCTTTCACTCTAGAAACGAGGATGCCATAAAAACAGATCTGCAAACGAAAGCGGGTGCTCAAGAGTCCCCTTGAAGAGGGATGCTCTCCTGAACTTGGGGCCAGAGGATTGGTGTGGAGGCTCAGAAATACCCGTGTTGATGCCTGAAGGTGAAACACGGTCCTCTGATGTACAGACGGACACCCGCGAAGAGCACAAGACCTTCTGCAGCACGGCTCTCCTGACTTCCATCTGAATTCGTGGGCGATGGGGCCACGCGAAGCCAGGTGGAGCGTTGTTTGACAGACGCTCCCACCCAGCAGAGACATCACCCGCTGCCTGTGAATCCCACCTGAGCCCTGTGCCGGGCACCTTCCCGCTTCCCCGAGACACGTCGCCTTGCCTGGAGCAAGCTCCACGCCGGAGAACGACAGCGGGATAATTAGGAGTGGCAAAGCTTTGACAAGCACGTTACAGAGCCGGTCACAGGAGACACGAGGCGGGAGGAAAGGGAAGGACAGAGTCTGCAGACAGCTTTGGCACCCACAGCCATCGGAGCGCGCTTACCGACCGGGACGGAGAAAGGCGGTCCTATATTTAGCAAGAAAGGCAGATAGGCTCTCGTGAGAAATGCTCGCTGCTTTGAAAGGTTAACACGGAGCAACGGCCTCGTCGGTGCCCTTCCCCGACGGCCACCGGCGGTCCCCGCGTTCCCCCGCCGTCACCACCCGCTCCGCTCCCTCGCCTGCCAAGTGCTCCGGCTGGTCGCAGAAGCCTCTGCTCATTTACTGCTGCACCACCACGCGCCTTGGCCACTGCCATTTATGAGCACGGACTGGGAAGGAAACCTAATTGTTCGGTAATTTTAGAATTGACCACTAAATTTAGATTATTCAGGCTCGTTGTCCAGAAGCAAAAGGGAATTTCCTTAACCCATCACTCTGCAGAGTTTTGCAAGTCAGGTAATCGTGCACGCTGCTGAAGAGGCCGATCTGAACTCAAGCTTGCCTGTTTCTCTTTAAAGCTATTTTTGTTCTGCCTAAACGCTAAGGATTCAGAAAAGCCGTACAACGTGCTCCACAGCTTTACTCCTTGTTTTCCACTGACACATTTTCCCCCACCCTTCCCAGGAGCCCAGGGCAGTGAGGCAAAGGGAAAGGCAGAAAACTGCAGAACCTTCCCTCTTCTGTAGGGAAAACCGTTTCAAAGAGCCATAGGGGACGGAACCTGCTCTCCTTCCACGCGTTTCGGAGCGGCGAGGAAGAACGGCGCTTTCCGGAGGAGAAGGGAGGCCCCCGCAGGGACCGGGGCTCCTGGCTGTTCCCTTCCCTCTTGCTGCCACGGTTGGGGACGGCTTTAGCATCCCTGTTTGGTCCCGGGCATCCTGCAGCGGGGGACGATGGCAGCCCGGAGGGGGAGGTGTTCTGCCCTCTGGGTGCCTGGTTTCCCGACAGCCCCACGGGCGTCATCGCCACCCCACCGCGGCTCAGCACCACTACGCGGACCCATCTCGCTCACCCAAGCAAAGCAGGACTGGGAGCTGGCTGGGAAAAACCTCTCCCTTCACACAAAATTTTGCTTCTGTTCCTGCCCCTCATGTAAAGCACCAGTAGAAGATCTCACCATTTAATTTTTTTTTTTTTTAATTTAAGGGAATCTCCTGACAAAAAGTTATTTTTTTGAGGGTGGCAAGCCCTTTTTGAGACAATATTGTATTTCAGTAAAGCCCAGTTTTTCCATACAAAATAATGTTTTCTTAGATGCACTCTGAGTGCTAAGCTTGTTTTGAGCACACCAAACTCCATGGGTGATGCAAATACTTCCTTTTTTCTGACCAGTCTTACATATTTTCCCTAATACATAGTCTGAGTCACCCTTTTTCTGTTGGCTTGTTTCTTTCGTCACCTGCAGTAATTCTTTTCTTTTTTTTACTACTTTTAAAAATACCAACATTATGTTTTAAAATAATTTTAAAGTATTTCTGGCCCTTCTCTTACACTGTTTATTTCCAATTCTACCTGCATTCTCTTGAAAGCTGGCCTTAAGCCTAAAGTAATTTTTCCTAACTTTTTGGGCTATCCTTGTTTGTTCACTGAAGAGGCTTTTTATTTGTTCTCTGTTCTTCCTCGGAGTATTCCTGGTCTTGCCTACGTTGTTCAGAGAGAAGTGATCACTCTGAGGACTTAAAAAGAAAACAAAGGATAAATACAACTCAGAACCATCACCGTGACCTGTAATAATCCAAATAACTCCCAACTCCACCCCCTCCCCCCATATACAACTTGAAACTAAAACAGGTAATTACTTTAACATACATTATCTGTAAACTGTGCTTCATGATTCTGCAAGCTTTATGTAAAACTCTGAGGAGAATATAAAACTAAGCCCCTGTAGGGAAGAACTGGAGGTAATCCTGGATCAGATGTAGCAGAAATGTTAGGAACCTTGCCCAGAACAGTCTTTGCCTTTTTGCAAATTACACTGTGGTGTGTTTAATTTGTTATCTATTAATGCCCAGATCCTCTTCCCCACTGTTAATTACATAACCTTTTTTTCTCTGGGTTCTGATTGATAAAAGTTTGGCTTGGGATTTTTTCCTCTCATTGACCGAACTTTATGACGCTGAATTTCCTCTTGGAAGTCGCAGGTTTTGCTAGAACTCTCCACAGCCTTTGGCAGTTTCAGTGCTCCAAAACTGTAACCTTCCGCAAACTGCAATAACCATCTAGTTTAAAATTCCAGATCATTCATGAAAGCAAAATACAAACAAAATTAACTCCAGGTTTACCCTTGACACAAAGGTATTTGCGGAAATGTCTTCGTTAATTCCCAAACTTGGCTTCAATTTGATATCAGCCTGGAATTTCACATCAACTACCTTACTAAAAAGCTTATGATTGCTTCAAAAATACACAAGCTTTGCAAAGCATACTCTGTTTTCTAAAACCCCGTGCTCCCCACGGTATATCAACCTGTTACCATCTGACCGTTTACAGAATAATCTCTTTATTTGCCTTTCGCTGGGCTGGCTATTGAAGTGCGACAAACTGGCCGGCAGCTCCCGGCGTTGTTTACTCAACCATTTACCAAGAGGAGATCTCAGCAGAAACACATGTGGGTATTGCCCTTATCACATCATCTGAACGGCTCCGCTTCTCCCTTCAGGACGCCCCAGTCCAAATCTCCAGGTCTTGCTTATTCTGAAGCGTTTTGCTTATCTGGAGACTCAGGAGTTTGTTATTACGAGTAATGAACAATACCCTGCTTTTCCTCATTACAGCCCTGCGCAAACATTGGCTTGGTGTGAGCTCCGGGGGCCCGGAGCGGGGAATGGTTCCGACTGGGTGGCTCTCAGCACCAGCACTGGTTTCCTGCTCGCCCCACCAAGCCCCAGCTCATTCTCTGGGGAGCGTGGCCCAGTGCCCCGGCCCCAGTAGCCTTTTCTGAGCGACCGTGCAATGGGAGGAGGATTCTTTGCTGAACCAAAAGCTCTTTCCAAGTCACGTTTGGCCACTTAGTAATTATTCTGCTCTGCGTATCGCAGTGTAAAATGCATTCAGCAACTCATAAGCCCCGTGGGCCAGTGGCAATACCAGGGTTAAGGACTTCTTGACGCCCAAGAACTGGCTCCCAGCTGTATCAACAGCAAACCCCACTTCTACACCAGTTTATACCACCTTAAGCGCCGTGCCAGGGGCGGGAACTCATTCGTCCAGCGCTGCTGCCAAACCACTCGCGCCGTGGAACCACAGTCCAAAACACACACGTTTAATCGCAAAACTTGCTTAGGCAGCTGCTGAAAAGGAGAGACAAGTTGCTTACGCATGCACGGTCCTGAATGATCTATCTTAACGTGGACTTCAGGATGCTTCATAAAGATCACCTAAAATCAAATATTATTTCAACCACCTAAAAAGAAACCACATCTCCGAGAGTCAGAGCTCCGGTTCACAGGTGCCGAGGCGACGGAGCGGGTACAGACGTCCACCACCCATTTTGCTGCTCAGACGCAAGGTGCAGCGCCTGCGGCAAGGAAAGCTGAACAACATCTGGAGCAACTTCTAGACCCCCCCTCCAGCCTCTGCCCAATACTTCGGAGTAAATTGAAATTGCACCGCCGTACGCTCTCAGGCAGGGCATTCCGGTAACTCACTCCTGTTTCAAACCACCGAATGCGGCTAAAAACACGACAAGGTCATGTTAAGGGACTTTCCGAATGCGCGTTTATTTGAGGCCAGCGGTGCTGTCTCTAGAGGGAACACGGTTTTGAAGCTGAGAGCACAAAACTTGGCTTCTGATGGCCTGGAAGCCCCTACCTGGAATCTCAGCTCTCCTGTGGACCAGGCGGCACTGCCGACCGGTCGCTCCCCTACTTGTGCACGCTTCTTTTTTTGGTGCTTACCACCGTGCTGTTACTGCTTTTGCGTTACGTTTGAACAAAAATCATAACCTTATTTAGCTTTTTTTTTACTGTATTCTTCTAGTTACTCCAATGTTTTTAAAGTTTGACTCCTTTTCATTTCCCCAAAATATTGTTGTAGCCTGGAGAAAGCGTCTGATGTCAAGACGGGGCTAGCTTTGAACCCAGGGTGGAGAAATTTCTGATATGCTTCCAGACCATTTAGTTCTCTAGTCAGGTCTCTCCGAAAAAAACAACTTTCCCAGGCCCTGCACGCCTGTGAGATGTCGGAGGGTAAAGCACCCAGTCTTTCGGAGAGGTAAGGTGCTGATTATACAACTTTCAGCACATCCTGAAAGCTGATTCCAAAAACTAATATTGCTTTTGGCATGACACAGAGTTCTTCACACAGCCTTTTGAAGAGAAAGCAAGCGCAGGAAGGTGAGAGGGTTTTAATGTAACCTCCAAAGAAGAGAAGTATGGAGTTGAGAAATGAGACCAGACAACCCAAGATTCAACTCAGACCTTGCCAAAACTCTGCCACATCATTCACGACATTTCGTTTCTGTCCTCTCCGTTCAACGTGCCCGTGCATCAAAGGTCGCTCCACAAAACTGTATTAAACTGAAATTTTTACTCTCTCCTCTAGCTGGTACTGAGGATGGATGTGCTGCAGAACTGCAGTATGAACTGCTGTCCTTGGAGACAAAAAAGCTCAAGAGATTTCAAGACTGCTCCTCAAACAAAACTTGTTCTTGCCAAACTGATGCCATGAACGGTTCCAGACGCATTCGGGAGGCGAGCAGCCAGCCATCAGAAACGACCAAAACTTCAGTGCATGTCTTAGGTTCTGTTGTTAAAATAAAAGCTGTTGGTTAGACACCGAAGCGTGCTGAACAAACAAAACCTTTGTATTACAAAAGGAATTCATTTCCATACATATATATCTCCAAATATACATGGGCAATGCAAATCTCCCCTCTAAGCTGGAAGCAGAATTTTCTTTATTGGCACTTCTTCCCCTGCCTGCCTACCTTTGGAAACCACCCTGGCTTTCCTTAAAATACCACACAGTAAAAGGAATCTTCTCTTCGCACTTCTCACATTCAAGCTCCCCCACAGCATTTACCAAGCAGGCTGACACAACAGCGGCCGTATACCAGAGACGCGGCCTCCCGAACGCTGATTTTATTTAACGTTCAGAGGGATCTCCAGCCCAGACCGGGTGGGAGACGTCTGCGCGGCTGCTGGTCCCCCCCCAGCGCCAGCGCCCGTGCGTGGTGCTTCCCCGCTCCCAGCTCTCCCCAGTCCCCACAGGGGAACCCACCCCTCTGGGTGCCTCCTCCTCCCCTCGGATGGAGAACGACCGTGACTCGGGATGGCTTCTCTCCGGAAGGCAGAGAGCCCCGGAAAAGCGTGGAGCCCCCGGCCTGCCGCCGCTCCTCGCATCGGTGACGTTCCCAGAGCAGCGCGATTCCTCCGGCGCGGCTGTGGCTCCGGAGAGGCCTCGGCGTGAGCGGAGACCGCTCTCTGCCAGGTGCCGCCCAAACAGCCTCCATCCCTCGTTTACTGAAAAAGCACCCAGAACCTGCAACGGACACTCCCTTCCTCCAGAGCAAAGGAAGGGAAAATAAATAAGTGGGATAGATAAACAGAAGTCAGCGGAGGGATTAGTGTCTAGCCTAGAAAGTATTTCAGAAAAAGGGTGAGCCTCTAAAAATGATAGCTTGAGAGGGAAGCACGGTTGCCAGGAACGAGACCGTATTCCCACCAGGTTTAAGATGTTTTAACAAAATGTAATTCATTTCTTCTGTCCTGAAAGAACATTTAAGCACTGTTTTAAACAGTGGGAATTTTCCTCAGCCTTCAACTACTGCCTGTTTTCACCCTTGGCTTTGGAGAAAAAGGCTCTACCCCTGGAGGAAAAAAAAAAAAAAGAAACAGGCTCAGAAAAAATGCCACCAGTTTCATTTCCAAGACGAAAGAGGATTTGCAATTTCAAGCAGGTTCAGCACTAAAGCCTTTGCCGCTAGAGACCACACGGTATTTTCCCCAACAGAGTATCTGGTGGCATACAGAGGCGGACGTCATCGAAGACAGCCAACGCAGTACCGGGAACATTTAATCATCCTGCCGTTTTTCTGCATGTTCGTCTCCGTCAGGTATTTAAGCGAATACGGAGGGGACAGGGACCACATTCTTACGCTAAGCCAGTGAGGAGGGCAGTGACGGCAGGTGAGGACAGCCAGAAGTCTGCCTTTTGCCCAGAAGATTCACCAGATGGTTTCGCGAGTCTGCCTTTCGTCAACAGCTGGACACTGAGGAAAGTAAGAACACCATGGCCTTGAGTTCTCAAAAATGGAAAAAAGTCAACCCAAGGGGAAGGACAAAATGACAACACCTCGTGAGCAGCTATCAATCAGCAGTAGAAACGGATTACGAAGTTTATTTAACTCGGTTTTGCTGCGGACTTTGGCATCTGAGCCATATATTGGCTGGGATAGGTTTTTTTCTAGGCCTTTTTCTGAGCGTATTGCTCTCAAGATGGTGTTCCTTAACAACACAAGCCACCCATCCAGAGGCCTTTTCCAGCAGCAATGCCTTCGGAAGCATACCAGGCTGGAAAGCAAATTTGCATATAATGATTTCGTGTGCCCGTCTGGGATGTCTCGGGGAGCTGGCGGACGCCTGTGCCGTTGATGTCCACAACACACGGTCCAGTGGAATGGGTCTACTCTAGTGGTACCATCCCAAACCCAGTGCAGGCGGGAGAAGCACACGCCCCATATGGAAGCACGAGTACTGCGGACTTTTGGCGCTTCTGTCTCTTAGATTTTTTCCAGGACTCTGTCCCAAAACAAACCCTTTTCTTTCCTTGTGTAAAATGAGGCTTGATGCTAACGAATCCCACATAAACCAAAGGGTTTGATTAGTCTGATGTCCTCTTGTTGCCAAAGCAGTATCGGACAGAAACTACCTCATTTTTTCCTGAAGGAAAGCAAGTTCCAGAAAAGTTATGCAGCACAAACTTAAGAAAAACATTACATTATCATGCAACTGATTGCAGTTTCTTATCACATTAGGTATTCAAGCTGTTCCAAACTGACTCTCACAGTAACACTTGTAAACAATATTAATCATCATTTTAGAATATATTTATCTATGGATGGCAACTAATAGATTACTCAAGAGTTCAGTAAGCTAGAAAAATAACTTTTTTTTCCCAAGAGATAAATACCTGGTGTCCAAAACATGTCATTAAAAAATGCATGCATGCATTACAAATACGTTTAACAAAAAGTACTCTCCCAAGATAGCAACTCTCAGGACTCTAAAGCATGTATTTTTGTAAGGATGAATTTGCTAATATAAGCATTTTTATTGTAGACATGTTTTTATTTTTATTCACCGGCGCCATAGTTTGCACCAGAAGCCATAAACCTAGCATGCTGTATTTCTTCTTACATCCCAAAATTTCAGTATTGCACACTTGAGGCTTCCCATGGTACGTACATCAGAGACGCGCTCAGCAGCACAGAGCACATTTTTGAACCCGCTGCCTATTTGCCGTTTTGCACCTGTAGCAATAAGCCAGTGCCACCGAAAACCTTCGGAAGCTTTGCGCCGGCACAACCAGATGGGCATCTAGACCGCGTCAAAACACGGGTCAAGAAGAGAGGTTGGCGGGGATGCAAACTAACTTCTCGTTTGCCTCGTCCACGGGCGGCGTTTACCTATCGGCCTGTCAGCAGCGTTCAGGTCACCTTCAGCATCCGCGGGCCACCGCCTGATGAGGTGGTGCTCGTGAGATCCAATTAATTCTGCCTCGTATTTGGAACCTCTTCTCTTCTACCTGTCGGTACCGGCAAGAAAAGCAATACCGAGGGTGGAAGAAGAGGGCCCCGCAGTGCTGTCTCAGATTCAGGGCAGCTCCCAGCACTTCCCGGGGTGTCCCTAGCCGAGATTTCCAGCGGGACGTCAGCCTGAAGCGAAGAGGTGGTTGCTACGAGCGTTAGCGCCGGCACCAGCCTGCGCGTGTTTTCCCTACGGCCGCAGCCTGAGAAGACCGAGGTACCCGACTCAGCTCTCCCCGCACGCGCGTGATGGCATTTCAGCCGTCCCTGCGAGATCGCAGCTTTGTGACAGGCGACATTTCGGATCGCCGCTCGGGGAATCTCTGCCATCCTGAAACCAGGCTTCTTCACGACGACTTTCAACTCCCGGGACATTTCTACAATGAATATGATTAGCCCCGTTTTAAAGACGGTAGCTGAAGCAGGGAACAACTTGCAAAAGATCACACACATGGGTTGGTCTTCTGTGGCAGATCCACTCAATGCCAGGCAAGTCTTAAAACACAAGACTCCGATGAATTTAAAACTGAATTTCCACTATCGTCCGTATTGGAAGCCATGCTGAAGAGTACTATTAAAACTCAGTTCAGCCCAAAGTTTTATGGTTAAAAGAAATTTTAAACTGATCCTTTAAGCAATGAGCAAATAACAAGATCTGCAATAACGGAGAGAAAATTAATTACCTAGGCAGACTCCTTTTCAAGTTCATGACTCATGCCAGCATATAAATGTCTGCGTGAAGCCAGCTCTTCATGCTAATTTTGTTACTGTAAGAAAATTGTAACCTTCTCTCTAAAAAAAATGAGTGCATACCTTGCTATTGATTTTTCAAGAGTCTGACTGGCAGAATTTTGTACTCTAACTGCAGATTTCTGCTAACGCTCTAAAATGTGTTGCTAAATTTTGTCCTTTCTCCACAGATGTAAGAGACTCCTGGCCACACCGCACTTGGCTTCAGCTGCACAGAAGTTGCGGTCACATCCACTTCGTTTCTGCCTTTTTACTGAACATAGGCACGGCAAGCCTATCACTTCATAGGTCAAAAATCCCATTCCATATAATGAGAATACCACAGTACAAAGAGTAGGAGAAAGAAAAAAAGAGACATTTTTGTTAAAACCAGTCCACGGTCGAAACCGTGTCCCCCTTTCTCCGCTCCCCGGGCAGGAGCCGAAGCGTTTGTCACTCTGAAGGAGCCGGCCCCGTCTGCCTCGGCGAGACCCCTTCTCGGACCAGTCGGGTCTTACCACAGAGTTAATTCAGACTCACGACCTACCAGCTGTAGGTATCTGCTTTTTATGTAAGAATTACCAAAGTGCTCCTTGTTTTTTGTTTTGTTTTTTTTTTTTATCCTAATGGAGCACAACAGGAGAAAGCAAATGTGTCCGATATTCCATATGCCGGCCCACGGGGTGCCAAAAGCTACATGTGCCGCCGCGAAAAGCACCCATTACAACGGCAGCACCTCCGTAAGGGGTCACGAGCTCGTTAAACGGGGGAAAAAGAAACACGGGCGCACTGACGCGGGTGTTCCTCTCCGCCGGGGGCCGGCAGAGCCCGGCCAGAGCCGCCACGGCGGCTCTCGCTCTTGCTCCTCTTCATCTCCGTCGGTAAATCCCCGGCAGGAGACGGGATGTCGGCATCACGCTGACACCAGAGGTGTGATCCAGACGAGGACCTCGCTGGGGCGGGCCCCCTCCAAACACGTAGCCACGCGGCGTCTGACAAGGCGCTGAGCAGAGCGGAGGTTTTCCAACATGTCGAGAGCCCGTCGAGTGTCCGGGCAGCCTTCCCATTACACGAAGCAAAAACAGTGCAAGAAAAAGGACGGGACAGGGAAAAATGCCTCCTCCCCACGGATGCTTTCTCCTCCCTCGCCAGCCCTACGCCTACGGCAGCGCGCGCGGGGACCGAGGCTCAGGACGGTGAAAACCCAGGGCGCGGGGAAAACGCAGCCTGTCACCTCCTGCGCCCAGCCTCACCCCGGACACTGGGCACCCAGTGGACCAGGTGCGCTGGTGCAACTGGTCCGATGTTCACAGCGGGCCACGGAGCTGGGAAGGGGTAGGAGACGGAGGCAAGTCCCGGCTGCCCCTACCTGGCTCTGCGGGGTGGCCGGGCTGGTCCCAGGCACGGCCCCAGGCGAAGGAGAGGTGGATGGAGAGGACAAGCCACACAATTCCGAGCTCGCACCCAAACCAGCGCAGATCCAAGCAGGGACATTCATGTGATGCAGTGGGACATGGTGTGGAAGTCCCAGCTTGCACCTCCAAAGCAGCCCCGTCTGATCCCAAAGTGCCAAACCCAAGCAGCAGCTGGAGGCAACACGGGGAACAGCGTCTCTGCATCCCATTTCCTAGACAATGCGGAGACAGCGCTTACTTCCGAGGAGTTAAAGGGCAAGGTAATTAGAGCATGTATTCTTTTTTTCAGTAAAAATGATATATTTGGCTTTTATTTTAAGCTAATTTTAAAGGTGAAATGTTTGATTAGTAAATCACAAATTCCTTGCATGTATTCTCAGAAAGTCAAACAGAACATGGCCAGTGGTGCCGTAAATTGATTTTATGACTTTGCTATTATTTTTTATTCATACCACTGGCTTAGACTTTTGCATACACGGAAGTATCAGTCAACCAGGCAAATATCAGCTTTTCCAGCTAAAGTGGAATAAAACCATTTGCTGGATGTTCCAATGTTTCTGTAGCAAATCAACAACAGGTATTTAAATTGTTGTTTAGGCTTCAAAGCTAAGATGAACGAGGACATTCTCATTTCTTTCCTGCTGCTTTGCTTTCAGGCTGTGCCTTTAAAATAAGACTTGGCATGTACAATTCACATTGCACAGAATAATTTGTACTTAAAAGCTACGGATCTTCTTTTCAGAGCAACAAGCCAGCCATCTCCATGCAGTACGTTACATTGATTCGGTCTGTTCATCTGAATTGCAGCCACCGAAAAGCCCCCGCCGCGGTCTCTTACGTAGCTGGAATATCTCCATCCCCGCACGCACACAACACGGCGCTTGTTTGCACCGCGCGCTCAGCCCGCCGGGGAAAATCTACCGTACTGCCCGCTCCTGCTCAGCGACCCATCCCATGCTAGACACCTTCCAGAAACCTGGACAATTCTGGGGCTGGAGATCAAACTCACGTACGCTCCTGATCATATTCTTGGGGTCCATTAATTTCGTCAGTGTCATTTCCCAAACACAAAGAATTCTCGTCTTTATATCAAGTCTATTGATATTTTATTAATTTTTGTGGGAATCTGGAGAGAGAAAAGGCAGAATACCAGCGAGGGGTTTGATGTGGCAATGATCTGTAAAAATGTTATGGATTTATTTATTCAGCTAAGAGGCTCTTTGCTCGATATATTATTGCATATGTGATTTATTTATTGTTTGCTGCTCTGCTCAAGCTGAATTTTTTTAGAGGCTTTATTCTGTATAACTGGAAGGGTGAGGGATGGATATATCTTACATAAAAGAGGGATGTGGCTTTTAAATACCTGAGAAAATATTTGTATTTGTAAAACAGGACAAACACAAGTGCTTAAATCAACAACTGCACTGCAAGTACACTGCCAAGGACGTAGACCTTAAGAAGGCCATTTATCTTGTGTAACCTAGGCCACGCTTGGAGATTTACAACCGCAGAGAAAGGTTATATAATTTCCCTCCTAAGCAATGCAAAAAAAAAAAAAAAAAAGTTATTAATTTGTGTTTCTGAAATGCGTAATGAAAACAAGACGCCTGCAGGTCCTGCCTGCATTCCGTAATGCCCCCGCTTTGGTGTCTTCACCACGTTGACTCCAACGGTCTCCCACAGACTCCAACGCCCCCGGACCCACCTGCGATCAAGCACCGGGACCCTCTCTCTGCTAGCGAGCAGGACCGCGCTTCTCCACCCCCACGGGATGAAAAGTTCCACCGCGGCAGGAGCGGAGCCTTCGGAGGGACCCGGCAGCTCCGGCACGCGGCTCCAGCCTTCGCCCCGCAGGTATCATCAAACAGGCGCAGCAGAGCGGTGCACGGCTCAGCTAACGTTTGCAAATTTATTTTAAATCTAAGCAGCAAGCAGGCCTAGAACGAAGAGAACACCGGAATTAGGCATGCCCAAATGCTGCTTCCAGATCTCCGGCGTGAGGTGACTTACCCCGACTGAAACGAGGAGACGAGCTAGGGAGCTGGAGAGACGAGTGGGACAAAATCCCTTGGCATAACTGACGGCTGGTTTTGCCTGATCTTCGGGTGATGAAACTGAGCTTGTGACTCATGACATTAAATTACATTTCCAAACTGACCCAGTAAAGAAGAGCAAAACTTTAACTCAGAAACTAAAAGCTCTGGTTTTCTGCAGCCGGTGGACACCGTGAAGGACCGGGAGAGGATACAACAGCCATGGAGGCATCTTGACTTCAGCCAACCCTACGCTTTATTTAGCTAACAGTATATCCCTTACCAAAGGCTTTGAATTTCTGACTTTTAAATAAAAAGACTGGCAAAAAACATTCAGAATTGTAAAGGCAACAGATTCTTAAATAAAGATTCTTCAGCTCTTCACTTCTATCAGGTATCCATCCATCCATACTCAGCTGGTCTCTGTCGTACTGGTATTAAGAGCATATCCCCAAAAATCAGGACAGAAATAGCAACACTCTTACAATGTCAGGCAATAACAAAAGATGGAATTTAAAAAGCATATCTAAACTATATATTTTCATTTTTCAGCTGATTAGTAAGTTTGGAAGTCTGTCGTGTTTTCTTGTCAGACAGAATAAGTGTAAATCAATACTCAGCTTTCAAACAAGTCAAGTCAGTGGGCATCCTAAATTCTGCTCCAAAACTGCATCTGGCCTCTGTGACAACAGTTTCATACTGTCATGACCTCTTACTGAAACGCTGCGTTACTTTTTATGTCAACGTGGTGGCAAAAATGGAGTTTGCTCCCACAGTTTCTGTGGGACAGACATTGGATGTTCTTATTCCTTTTTGTAGTGGCTTCCAAAACTCAATGGAAAACATAGAGCTCAAATCTTTCATTTCTGAACTGGTTAAGAAGATTTTAGTATCTTATGCAATCTTTAGTATCTATTGTGTTCTCTCTTCAATTACGCAGTTATAAAGGGACAAACTTTGAATGAGAAGACAAAGAAATGACGAATCCTCTGTTCTTAACCGCTTCACGCACAGAAAGAAAACCCAGATACCCACCTATGGAAGAAGGTCCAGACATGATTTCCTTCCCCTCACTGTGTTTTTTCACAGCTAATTGCAAAACCAAGGAGCTTTTAAACCCGAGTTTAGTTACAACCAGTCGCTACATTTACAATCACACTAATACTATGCCCTTTCACTAAATGCTTCCATTGTCACTTTTAAGAACTTCTTTCAAATGTGAAGAGATGAGTCTTCTCTTTTATTATGTCTGTGCATCCAAATTACTTTGTTTTCTTAACTGCTCTTCACAGATGCCATTTTTTTTTTCCTATAGTATAAAGGAAACTAATACATATCAATCCATTGCACTTAAAACTGCAGTTACACCCACTTTTTTGTTCTTGCTAGAAACATTATCGGTCAACCTGCTTACATATAGCCCACGATTTATCTGTAAAACCAGCCCCAAGAATATAGCAGTAATGCAGGCTTTCTATACATGTGTGAATAGATATGACATCAACCTTCAAATCCCTCTCTTCCTGCAAGCCCTTTGTTTTGGTCCTCCACGTGGTTACTATACTAAAGCAACACATGAAGAGCTCAAGAAAGACACTTGGTGTGCACAGTCAGGGATATTATTCCCTCTTGCCAAAATCCTGTAATCCAAGCGAGTGACGTCGACTGAAACAACACTGACATGTTTTCTGCCAGAGCCTCCTTTTACTATGAGGTTGGTGGAATGGCACAAATATAATTTAAGACACTAATTCATAAATATTCATTTAATAAAAGCACTCTTTTGGTAAGGAAAAATCTTTCTGAATGGAAGAAGGGCAGCATGTTAACAAAACAAAGCACTGCGTCACTCAGGAAACGGAGTCGAGCCCATGCCGGCTTTTTGTGTATGGAGGTATTTGTGGCTAAGACACTATGATAACCTTGCACATCTTCAGCGTCTTACACTGTAATATCCCAAAGCCTTTCACTAACAAAGATTTGACACACGTTGAAGAGAGGCGAACATTAAAACTTTCATTGTAGACTCGCGCACAGGAAACTTAAATGGCCACAAAGCCATTTGTGGCATAGTTGGAAAGAAAACCCCCAGTAATATTTGGTTTACCACTCTATCCAGTCACCGGTCCACAAGTTCCCCTGAGGCCATTACATTTCAGTCCCTAAATTATTATTTCTCATTCTGTGTTCCTGATATTATCTTGATGTTCTTGGCATATGTTAATAACCCCCACAGGGCAGATAAACTGTTCTGATGGTCTCGAACTAATAAAAGAAAGGTTCTTACCAGGTGTAGAGGAGATTCCTCAGAAACCCATTAACAGTTACAGTGATTCACTCAATTTTCCAGGGATTTGTACTTGCTACAGCATCAGCCTTGCTCATTGCATATTAACGTCACACCTGTTAAATCCCCAGTAAACGGTAATTTTCCCTCCATTACTGTCCAGTTTGACACGCATTACTTCAAAGATACGTATTGTGGGATGCAGCCCAGTAATATCTGCTGGGTTCACAGGATGCGTCCAGCTCTGGGCAACCTCCACCCTCCCTGTTCTTATCGCAGAGGCAAAATACCGACCTAACCACGTCCTGGTATTTCAGGTACCGCTGTTCCCCTTACCAACCCAATCCTCCTTAGCACGGTCTATTCTCTTCCCACCATAGACTTTGTCCAGCCCCAGCGAAAGCCACCGAGGTCCTCAGCTGCTCCTTCTCACTCCTCGCTCCCACATCTGCCCCTGCCACGCAGGCAGCGGGAACAGACCCCCCCCAGCCTGGAATTCTCTGCTGCTGGCAGCAGCGATTCGCCCGGGACTTCTCGGCAGCCATGAGCTAACAGCCCTTCGGAGATGCAACTTGAATTCACAACTACGGAAGAGTTGAACGCTACGGCTTACATGGGTTTTTAGACCTCTGCAGCTGTCGGCATCTCAAGTACGCTCCGAGTCAAAAGGCTGCATTTATACACGCAAATATATGCGTACGCATATATATACACGTATTTAAATAATGACACAAACATTCTTCAAGGAGTGTAACTGCACAAGCCAAGCCTTCAGCTAGCAAAAGGCAATGGATATGAAGTTTGCGTGTCGTACAAATGACAGTTTTTATATGTTTACAGGGTTTTCTTACAGCGTAATTCTTACCACCTCACCACGTCGGATCAGTGACTTTCCACAGGATCAACAGTCTTGAGGACACTGGGAAAGCTGGAATTATTATTAAAGTATAACAAGATCGTATTGGATAAACCTGTGTGGATTTATTTTACCAGTGGTGACATAAACCAAACATCTAGGTTTTAGGGCAGGTCAGTACGTAGCAAATAAGCAGAGGAGCCTCTGAGCTGTCAGGGAGCCTTTGGACAAAAACATGGCAAAACTGATGTTTAAGTTTAGGCTTCCTACTAGCGCTGACACTTCGAAGCTGGAGGCTCCTGAGTCAGGGGCCCCTGGAAAGGAGAAACAAAACAACTTCTTCAACTACTCAGGCACCAAAGGCTCATAAAGTCACAGCCTTGCTGACTGACAGCAGAAATGAAGAAAAAGTCCGCAGGAGTAGGCAAGGGGACCCTTGGAATCACAAACGACAAAGATAAATATTTTCTTTCATACACTTGCCAATTTTTGATGAAACAAATGAAAGAGAAACTGCTCCAGGATCTTGGTTCTGGATGCCGGTGTTTTCCATGTTTTAGCACTTTTTGCTCTGACTTAACGTACAATATTGCAGTTTATGACACAGATTTAGCTATGCTAGAGAACAAAAGGACTGTGATTTTTTTGTTTGTTTGTCATTTTAAAAAGTTGATTTAAAAGGCAGCAGCCCCAACTCCAACATGAGTTAATGGCAGTTTAAGCAGAAGTATATTTTTTAATTGACTCAGACTATAATTAGGCAATATAAGCAATCGAGTGAGAGCTGTTTAAAAGCTACTGGCCACAGCTGTCAGCTACCTCACCTCAGTCGGAAATCAGCACCCCCTCAGCCGGGGGATTTAAGCAAACTCATTTCATCACAGCAAGGTGGAAGTGCTCAGGTCTTCAATTACGCAGCTGAGAAATCAGTAATTTCTGGGAACACGGAAGCAACTTTGTTACAGCTCCACAGGGATCTGGGAAGGGGATATCTGGCTGTGCCCACCAGCCTGAGCTGTTCTTTATCCGAAGGTGACTGTCAGAGTTTCTCGTTCGTATTGCTACTAATATTCCTCTCAGGGCTGACAAGATAGCATGGATTTAAAATGCTGTTCTTCGCTGAAAAATTATTTTAATTAAAATTATATTCAGGGGTCTCATATTCTTTGTTTCTCACTAATTATCATAGCACATGGGTTCAGTTTCCAAGCTAGTGGGTGCTCTCACTAACTGCCAGCTCCCAAATCAAACATGGGATCCGAAACGGTGGGATTTTTGTCTTCTCAAGTCATATTTTGCTGCCAGTCCATCCTCTGGGGTCGAACAGTCTCTGCAGGGAGAGCACCCTCCTGGCTGTGCGTAAACCTCGGAGATGAGCCCTGCCAAGTGAAAGAGCGCAGCACCCGTTCCGACCGCCGCGCTAGGTCCATGGATGCACCAGCAGTAAGAAAATACTTTCGAGCTTAAAGTAAACAAGGAGTTATCACTATAAAATCATCACCAGTGAGCACAGAACCCAGAAAGCAGAGCTGTTAAGCAGGGAAGTGTAATGTGGACACAGCCACCTTCCCAGGCAAGCAGTGCTTAAAGGTAGAGGGAAAACCTTTCCGAAGCAGTGGGGTTTGTACAGCAGTTCATCACGTGGCTTTCTCATTCCATCAGCTCTCCTGCAAAGGTTCCCAAATTCACGCAGATTTCACAAACGTGGAAATCTAACAAAAGTAGGAGAGGATTTCTAATGTGGCATAGTCTTGGAAACTGGAATACGTACTGGGTCTTTAATACAAAGTTTTTGCTCAATACACTGGATTTTTCAGGAGGAGATTTGTGTTACTCGACATATAAGTACTATATTTGTTTGCTTCAGAAATGCAGGCTGACATGCTAAAGTTATACCAGCTAAGCCTATCAGCCAGATCACAGTGAACTTTCCAGGTAAACTCTCATTCAGAAGTCGAGAAGATTTAACTTAGCCCACTAGGAACAGTCAGCAGGCACACCGATTTTTCCAGTCTTTCCAAAAGGCTACCTTGATGTGTACTTTGCCAATGACTAACACAGAGAATAAAACACTTCAGACCTTGCAAATAGTGCTGCTGTTCTCCCTGCTCAGAGACTATCCCACTTACAAAAGGCAGAACGAATGACCAGGCGGAGTCTGACACCAGGAATTAGCTCTGCTGGCTTTCGTCTACACAGCGATGAAATCTCTCCTTGGAATAAGCAAGGGAGACTACAAAGAATTTCAAAGTCAATTTTGTTTACAGTGTTGTTTAGTCTGGAGAAGAGGAGGCTGAGGGGAGACCTTATCTCTCTCTACACCTACCTGAAGGGGGGTTGGAGTGAGGTGGGTGCTGGTCTCTTCTGTCGGGTGGCTGGAGATGGGACGAGAGGCAATGGCCTCAAGTTGTGCCAGAGGAGGTTTAGGTTGGATATCAGGAAAAATTTCTTCATGGAAACGGTTGTCAAGCATTGGAACAGGCTGCCCAGGGAAGTGGTCGAGTCACCATCCCTGGAGGTGTTTAAAAGACATGTAGATGTGGCGCTTAGGGACACGGTTTAGTGGTGGACTTGGCAGTGCTAGGTTAATGGCTGGACTCGACGATCTTAAAGGTCTTTTCCAACCTAAATGATTCTATGAACCCAAGATATAAAAACTATAAGACCAATCTTCTTCTCTATATATGTAAGTCCAAGAAATTATTTTGCTGCCTGGAAATACAGACAATTATGAGGTAACTTTCAGGACCTCTCCCCTGAAGCTGTCTATGAGGTTCACCTGACGAGGTCACAAGAGTAGAACAACCCCTTTCAGACCTCCAATATTTTCTCAAAACAAACAAACAAAGGTACACACTCTACTATAAAATAATGTGCAGCTTTACAATCATTGCTGCTTTAAGCACAGTGCTATAAAATGGGTAACTTCCTGATTCATAAAAGCTGTATTAAAATATCATGATGGACTTTGGTGTAGTGCATTTAAGACTAGGAGTCAGAAATATTTTCAATGTATCTGATTTTCATTTTAAACAATCTTTTTTTTCTACCTCATTTGATTAATTACCAGGTTTTAACCTAGAAGACTTTCTGTTTTCCCTTTTGCCCCTTTGAGATTAAGTCTCAATCCTGCCCCATGAGATATGCCTACCAGTCAGACTACACTTTTTGACCTATTAACATCACTAAAATATATAAGCTGGTCTTAAAAAAAAATGAAGCAGAATTTGATTCCCTAACCCCACTAAAGTAAGAGGCATTACAAACACTCCAGTGATGTTTCTTGCTTGAGCAAGAAACCTTCATGATAAATGCTGTTTAGTTTCAGGTGTCATAGTAGGCAAGACTTTGGTATCCCCAGTTTGGCATAATAGCTTTATTTCCTCTTCTGTAAAACAAGGTAAATAATATCTGCACCTCATTAAGGTACTATTAGACCTAATATTTTAAAGAATATTTAATCCGTATTGCTAAGTCTATTAAAATTATGCATACATACTTACAGATAGGGAGCAATTAAGTCACTGAACTTCTACTGTTTAAGGGGCTTTTACGATGATTTTGGCTATCCTTCTTTCAGCCTAACATTATCAAGGAAACACTGCCCTCCAGTCCCCGAGGCTGGGCTGCTGAGGTGGGAAGATAGGAAGCCCAGAGCTGGAGACACAAGACACACACACGAGGAGACAAAAGCCAGTGAGTACATCAGCAGTGTTACTGGTGACTCATGGGGAGGTGGGGTAGGGCAGAGAGACAAAAGCTCACGCTCCCTGTCAGCTCCTGCGAGGTACAAATGTCACATCCCAAACCAATGGTCACAAATGTAAAGGACCCAAAAGAGGTGATAATGTAATCCTGACGTTTGTAATCCCGGCCAGGTGTGACTGAATGCCAGACAAACTACTTGGAGACATGGTCGTGGTGCTTTTGTGTACGTAGGTACGAGAGAGTGGGTGAAAGTGTATGCAACTGGTTTTGTTTTAAAATAAAACAGCCTTTCCGTCCCACAGAGCTCTGCCACATTAGCTAGGTTTTCTTTCTGAAATGTTGCGCCATTTGCTGTGCTGTGCTTTTGTTGAGCATCATCCAGGTGCTCTTATCATACAGATATGAAGCAAATGTGTGGCTGTTTTATAACCAAAAGGAAAGGACTTTTTAGTTTTGTGTATTCTGAATTAGGCCTCCAGATGCCATTTTGTGTACATGGGAACCGAATCCTTTTCTGAGGAAAAAGAATCCATTTCATGTCCTCTTTCACGTGTTACAACAGCAACTGGAGAAATGCAACAGGGTCCATTAACGCGCCGCTACCTGTGGTGCCAGCAGTAAAGCCAGGCTCATGTGCTCTGAGCGACTCCAGCTGCGCACCCTCCGGAACACAGCAGCAACTTCTGCAAACGTACCAGCGACGCAGCAACGGCACCGCATGCAGAAAACGGGAGAACACTCCAGCGAGTGGCATTTACAGGTTGGAAATGAATGCTGATCAGTCAGAAAGGCGAAGAATGAGAAACCTAAGGTGAAATGTACAATCAAAGCTTGAGCTTGACTGGCCTAAGGGTTGCACGCCACTGTGCTGACACAAACGCATCAAGAGTTTGTGTCCTTCAGACCCGTCGGCACCAGCATGGCAAGAGGATCGGGCCCTCCCACCTCAGCCTTAACGCATCTTGACCATATCACTGGTTTGCAATAACACAACTGCACAGGGGGACAGCATCCCGCAACGCTGGACACCTTACTGCAGACAGGCTGGTATTTTGAGGCACACGGAACTGTAATAGGTAAGTGAAGACCTGTACGGATGGGGAACGGAAGGGAATGTCTGGCACAGGAGCAGCAGAGGAAGGGTTGTGAGAAGGGCAGGTGGTGGTGGCATCTTGGGTAGCCCATCACCAACGTCCCTGCACATCTTCAGGACGCTCGCTTCTCAGGCAGGGCTCCCAGGAGCTGTCAGGACACACGGGACAGTGCGTAGATCCTGGCGGCTCAAGAGAGAAGGAGGAAAACAGAGAATAATCCCTGTCAGAAATCAGCACGTGGTCACCAAGCTATGAAGAACCCAGGAGATGATCCATCTGTCACGGCAAGAAAACCCGAGCAGGCCACCTGGATGCACACATCTCCACGTCTGAACGCTAGACAGACTACTGGGACACATGCACATTGGTGCTCATGAATATAAGAGGGACAATAAGTGAAACTGGTTTAACTTTAGAATAAATGAGATCCCTAAAGCATTGCACTGAGCTTGGCGGGGAGGTTGAACAATTCACAAATGTGTGAATTGGGAAGGAAAACACTGTGCCTCGTTACCTAGAGGCCTACTTCCACACTAAGTCATTGAGGCAAACCACAAAATAAGAAAAAGGACCGGACATTCAACACACACGTCCAGCAGTAACATAAAGAATAGTTACAGAATTGGAAGCCACACTGGTACAGGACAAGTCACTAACCCACGCCTGCCCGCTAAGGTGTCCAACACCACCACGGAGGGCTCTCGGTGCTGTCTTGTATCTAACGTGCCACGAATACTGGATAGAACAGACCTGATGAAGGTCTAGTCCTTCGTTTCCCCTCACGGTAAACCATCTACGGACCCCCAAACCCTTTGTCATCCTTCTTTAAGCCTCCCTCCCTTTCAAGCATAAACTTTGTATTTATCTTGAACCTACAGCTCTCAGAGAAGGAATGAAGAGCGACAGCTACAATGGCATTTCAGGCACCTATCTGCACACAGAATAAACCTCACACTTTTTGTGGCTTTGTAAAACTGCAACAACAACTTTAGAGCTGTTTCTTATCACGCATGGTCTTTGCTAGTTGCTTATTAAGCATTAATTAATCATTCATATACCAGCAGCACTGAGCGCTGCTGAGCGGGACCCAGGTCATGATGTACTGGGTCCTACCCAGTTCTGTTCTAACAGAATGTCTCTGTCCTTCCCACAGCGACTGGGTATATTTCTACAGCCAAATCACATCAGTTATTCCAAGGCAGCCATCACCAACTGTCAGTTATCAGAAGGGCTTAAAAGCTGCAGAGAAAAATCAGAGAAATTCAGAGCAACTTAATAAAGCTGCTACCTATAAAACAGTCGTTAAGGTTCCACAGCAAAGCTCAGTCTGCCTCGTCAGGTCCTTTCCTTCTTTCCTTACAACCAAGATGCATTTAACAATGCTCAAGGGAGCATTTGGAGCAAAATCCTTCTTTGCTAATAGCCCACTAATCACTACGATTGCTACATCATATGGGCACATGCACAAAACCCCCCCAGCAGCTGCGATGTCAAGTGATGACTCTGATAATGCTGAAGCTAAAGTCTTCTAAGCTATGGTATCCCAGCTGGGTACGCTTTGCTGCGGTTTCATTTATTTAACATTTTAAAGGCGGTGATGAATAAGAACGGGAGTCCTTTACAGCCCAGAGGAAGCTGCAACAGTAAAGGGGATTGTGCAGCCAGAAGAGCATGTGGAGCCTGACTGGGGACTGCTTTCGCAACAGACTGGACACGTCATTTGGTTTTACCTTGATCATGTAACGTGTCCAGTAACCAGGTGGTGAAGTGTCCCAGGAAGTTTAGTAATTTCCAAGAACATCCCATTGCAAACCAGGGTCTTACCCAAAACAAGTCCACTCGTACCAAGAAACAACTGTGAAGAACGTTATTGCACAAGTCAGGACTTTCTGAGTATTCGTGTGTACCCCCTGCTTAAAGCAGATGCAATAAAATTTCCTGCATTTCCTGCAAAAATCCAGCATTTCCTGAAAGCATCAGACCCACTGGGTCTATGTGGGCCTGACCAGGAAGTTTTGGAGTGGTAAATTAAAAAATGAGTAAAGTCAGGAGTATATGGAGTCATCAGTAAACAGAGAAAGCAGATATGTGGAGTTTATCTGCATTTACCCACGAGTATGGCACTGAGAACAAGGCTCATGGAAAACACTGGATTTAACTGAATCTGATGCTACACAATCATGCAGCAGTTCAGTGCAGGCTGTGAGACGCTTGAAAGAGTTGCAGAAAAATCCACACCAGTTACCCTAACAAAATTCCCAGTCAGGAAACAGTATACATCTAGAAAAACCCAGAAGCAGAATGATCGTGACCATAAGTAGCGAAGTCAGAGTCAAGCCTTGCCCGGGACTGCAGGTAACCAGAAATACGTGGAGAACTGAACTATCGGAGCGATCAGACAGTTGGCTTGAACAGAAAATGACTGGGTTTTTTTAACACCACTCCCCGTGAAATAATCCTAAATACTTTTAAACAAAAATTACAAATTTCTCAATGTGCTCATCTTTTCATTCTATGCACAATTTTAATTTGAAAACATATACTTTACAGATGGTTCATTAATTTAGAGTCCCAGATCAATTGTAAAAAAGAAAAATAACTTTCCATTTACTTAAACCACTTGAAAAGTATTTCATTTCATTTATGGTTGTTTAAGGTGCATTACTGTATATAGTTTCAACAGCATCATTCAGGTGAATATAGATATGGAGCTGCACAGGTAGTAGGTAACAGCTCACAAAGTGTTAAGAATGTTTCATTTTCTTCAGTCAACAAAATCTTTTCTAATACAGTACTTTAATTTTCATGTTAGAGTTCCTAGAAAAATCTCAAGAACTAGAGGTGTGCATGAATTATAAGCAATCTGTATTTCTGTCCTTTTTTTTCCGCTTTAAAATGGAGTGAAAGGCTGGAAATGTGACATATTCCACTGAATAGACATTTCTGAGAAATAACAGGCTGTCACGCCACCTCCCTGGATAGCTGTCACTCAGCATATCAAGCAGCCTGTGCTGTTCGTAGCCTACCTACTGCACTGGGTGGGTAGGAGGAAAAAGCAGGCTTCAGCTCCCGAAGAATTGCAACAGAATTGCATACATCTCCAGGGATATTTTGCTTCCAACATGCAAGATTTCTCTGACCAAAAGCTCTCTTAAACATTGCGGTCAGCACACGTGCCCAGATGTGCAGGCGCAGAGATCCCCTTTGGTACAGGTGAGGGGGCGCAGCTGTCAGACCAAGCAAAATCCTTCTGAAATTCTGTGTATGAGGTGTGGGGAAATGATGATGAAAATGGAAAGCCAAGGGGATCACCTTTAGGGTGAGAACACGACCAGAGCACATCATCTATTCAAAAGACTGGAAAAACCTTGGAAAAAACCACAGACCACCCTCGCAGACTTTTTTTCCTATACAACAAGATGCCTATAGATATAGAATGGAGGCCAGGTAAGGGCTGCATAGGAAACAGTGGCTTACCGGAGTTCCCAGAGATACGGTTCCAGCTACAGCTGAAGGGCTCACATTATTATGTCAGCAAATTACAAAACTAAATTCCGGAACAACGCTGAGACTAATAGAATTTGTTCCTAAATAAGCAAAGCTCCGTCATCCCCCCCTTTGAGGCACTGCGCTTCGAGGTAGGCACGGGAACTCCTGACTTCTCCGGTGAGCAGCCCTGGAAATGGCACAGAACGAACGCGCTGTTCGCCATACCGAAATACCCGCCGACCTAACCCACGCGTTATTTTAACTGGCTGTTCCCTGCTGCCATGGCAGTTGGCACTACCTTGCTACCTCCAAGGCCTCTGCTCGAAGGTCACAAATCTTTGACGTCCCACCTCAGCACATCTCGAGTGGGACGGTGCCAACAGCCTCCTGCTGAGCCCAGGTGGCCACGCGGGCTTCCCAATATTCAGACAGCTGGCACGTTTTCCCGTAACGGGAATCTTTTCTCTCCTAAGTACCAGCTTATTGACAGAACTTGGGTAAATCCCTAGCCCTCTGAGCTGCACGGAGCGCTGGCAACGCCGTGACTCACGGTGTTTGAACTAGCTCTGCCCACAACCTGCCACAACGGCCGAGAGTGGGAATTTCTCCGTCCAGAGCAGCAGGCTGTTAATTTCGAAAGCCAGCGCTAAATCAGCGTCAGCTTTGTTAGCAACCTAATGAAATTACCAGAAGTAAGAGGGAAGATCATGCTCTGAAGTAAGCAGCTTGAGTGGCTTATGAACGGAACTCACAATAACATCAACGGGGGTTTTTTCCAGATATTCCCAGCCAGGAAAAAGAATACTGAGTTCTGCATCTCAAGCCCAGTCTCCTACTGTCGCAAACATCCGCATCACACAAAACCTTCTGTAAATTACAGAAGCGCACAGCCAGAACTAGGTAAGCATCTCCACTTCTCTCGTTGGGAAGCTGTTGCAGAATTTTGCTCCCCTGATGGTTAGAAATTTTTTCTAATTTCTAGTCTAAACGCATCCTCCTGCGGGTCATCTGTTTACACACCAAGACAGCCCTATAACTGAAGCAGTCCTAAGTGTTCCCTGATTTTTATCCTCCAGACAGGTAGCAATCAAATCCTCTCAGGTTTTGTTTTTCTAAAGCAAACAGCCAAACTCTTAATCTCACCTCTTAGAAAGGCACTCTGTTCCTCACATCACACCATTTCCATTTGTCTGATTTGCAAGATAATCCAGCTCCTTCCTTCCCCTGAGGAAAGGGCTGTCTTAATCCTCCTTTTTGTTGATTACAACTTCAAGCTTTGAGTCATCAGCGTATTTCATTAGCACAGTTCTTCTTTTATTCCAAAGGCCTATTACACTAAATTGGTCCCAAGACCAACAGGAATTTCTCTAGTAACTTCCCTCCAGCCAACATTTCGGCTTTCAGCACTAATTGTTGTCACATCCTCATTAGCCAATTTCTTACTGATCTCATTTTTTTTCCTACTAATCTGACTCATTGTATATAACACTTCTCTACGTAATAAAAACATTAAGGTCAATTACAGAACTATACATCAAAAAAATACCTTATTAAAGGAAAAGTTCTGGCAAATACTTCATTAAGTAATTTTCCAGAACAACCAGAGCCGTATCGAAGTATCTGCTAACTGGCCTGCCCTCCAATGGGGACTCCTCGGTCCCCTTTTCCCTTTCTCTCTGTCTTCTCCTCCTCCCAGTTTGAGCACAGAAAGTGGGGGTGAGCTCGGCTTTAACCTCAGCTGTGGTTACTTCCATTGCAGGAACACTTGTGTCAAAGCTGATTTGGAAGGATGTTGGCTGCTCAGCTAAAACTGCTGATGAAGGTAGTTTTATGCCAACATTTGACAATTTCCACTCAACTGACAGACCTTTTCTTCTGCTCCTGCTGCTGCGAGGGCAGCCATTTCCAGTTGGGAGATAGAGCGGGGAGTGAGGGACCAGTAACTTGTCAGACTGCTGGAGCAGGGTTTGCCAGAGCATCTTCTGCAGCATGCTGGAGATGGCATGGTAAACTGATCTACCTAAGTCAGGAGATCAGGGAATTGAAGCCCATGGAGGGTGCAGCTCCATGTTACGGGTAATGAAGAAGTGCCACCGAGAGCTGCAGCACACCCTGCCTGAGCTTACAGAGAGCTGGTGCCAGGAATTCACACAGCAGAAAAACTATCACTTCATTCTTTTTCAGAATGTTTTTTCTTTCTCTCAACCAGTTTGCCCGGAGCACCAACGCCAGCACTAGCGAAGCAGTTTAAAACTTTACTGGAATAAGCATACCCATCAGGCACTGCCTGTAAAAACAATTTAAAAACAGATTTAAATAGAAACCATGCAAATTTTTTTTTGGTGCAAATGGAGCCTGTGGGCCCAGATCACAGTCGGGTGCTCCTATCCCCAGCTGCCTATCTTGTCCCCCTGCCAGACTCTGTTTTCCCTGTCACAGGCACAAGACAACTGGATGTGTCTGCGCTCAGACGGCCTGGCTGAGCAGCAGCATCCAGGTCTGTTGTCCCTATTTCAGGCAATGCCTAAAGTCATGCCAGCAAAACGCAGCAGGGATGTCCACCGGAGGATCTGGGTTGGGATGATGAGAGACGTAGCTGTCATTTCCTCGGGAGAATGACTGCAAAGTTATCCTGGCCCTATGTTAATCTTATGTCCATTTAACTCTTGCACCCACTTCTAAAGAAGCTATGTTAAAAGCTAATTTTTTTTTTTTTTTTCCCCAAACAGATGCAGTTTTTAGACATACGAAAAAGGAAAGCATGAGTTCCTGGTGAGACCAGTTTCAGGTAATTATCCTTAGGTACCTGCATTAATCTTGAAAAACTGAGTTGCAAACCCTGGGGAGTAAGCTTGCTGTAAAGATACCACCATTTTTATTATTGTCTTTTTGGTACTGATGCTTCTCAATGCCTCACAGAACTGAAAAGAAAAAAAAAAACCAACAACTGTAGAGGTTGAAATAATAGTTAATAACAGATTACTGTACTTAAGAACTCCTGAATTCTCTGAATTTATTCTTGTTGAACTTGAATCATCTCACCCAGATATGCCAGTTGGTTTCCTGACAGTTCAGAGATAACGAGTGTCAGCAGTAATTTATTACCTGTAAGAAAGAGCCTCAGTAGTGACACAACTTTTGCAGGATGTGGCCTTGCATTGTCTAAAATAGTACACCAGAAATATTCAAATGGCCTGGGAGACTGAAACTGTTGAAGCTTCAGTATGAAAAAATCTACATTAGGAATGAAAATATTTCCCGTTTCCTAGCAGAACTTTAAAAGCACACAAATACTTTAGGCAGTCGGTTTGCAGCTGAAAATAAGTTTTTCTCACACAATATGTCATTTCAAATGATATGCTAACATTTTTAATTCATGTGCTTCCTTCTAAAGATTTCTGGTGACAAAATTGTGAATGCTGTTAGCAACATTAGGAAGTCTTGCCATATCACTTATTCTATGTGTCTGAGTAAAAGACTTGAGCCACCCAAGAAGTGCAATAATCTCCCAGTAGACATTGTTTGAAGGGCTCTATTGTTTTCATGTAAAAAGGTGAAGGTGGAGAAGGTCATGTTTATGTACTTAGAGTACATTCTTGACACACGATCAGGAAACTCTTCTTAAAGTATTTCCAAACCCAGCTCCAAATAATATTCAATACTGTAAATCCTGCTCATCATCTGAGATGAATCACGCTCCTCCACAATAAGAGAAAGTCACCTGGATTTTCTTGCTGAGCAGCTACAAAACACTGTGAATTCAGGCTAGAACTATGTACAAAAATGGAAATTAGAAACTCTTAATCACATCAAAGTTTTTGCACGGATATGAACTGCTAGAGCCAATGGCCACATTTGTCACGCATAGCACACGGTGGACCCAGCGCAGTCCTCCACAAACCAGCAGGTACCTCCACAAACTTTGCACTCTCAGGGGCCCCTATGTACCCTCATGACATGCATATTCTCCGTTTTATGCTATACAAACATACTCTGGATGGCTGTGACATAGCCACCTCTTTTTCACACACTTTGTTATTATTTCTCTTTGTGTTTTTTTTCTTCTTAAGTTCAACGCCCAAAGTTGAGAGGAGATGCAGGGTCAAATGCTATGTGATGTGGTGAATCCAGCCAGTATGTGCCAGTTAGCCTCAGGGGCACGTCTTGCTTTGTTTCACCTCCGAACTAAATCCAGATGTAGGCTTGGAGGCGTACATACTGCAAAGCTAAAACCACGCAAACAGTGTGATCCCCGTTGCATCTTAGGAAGGTCAATCTCATGTCAGTCAGAGGATTGGACCATGGCACCTTCCACTTTGCACATCCCGTACTTGCCCAATATGAGCTTGGTCTCTCGTTCTGTGTGCTAAACCTACACCCAAAGTCTTGAGTTAAAGCGACATGGCAGGCTGTGAAAAGAAGACTTGCTTCCAAATGGACCGACCCTGCAGACCTGTGCAGCCTCTACAAAACGAATCCTTTGGCAGCAACACCGGCATAAGGAATTTTGGTCCCCAGCTCCCAGCTGCCTCGTTTCCTCCTCTGCTCAAGGCTGAGCACCGTCACCCTCCATGGCGCCGAAGGACCCGCCTGCGGGATCGCACTCCGAAACAGGTCCTTCTGCCGCCCTGCCCAGTGCCCACCGAGGCCGTGGGCAGTTTGTGGGCACAGCGGAGGGGGCAGCGGCTTGGAGCGCAGGGGTAGGGAAGAGGAGGCCAGTGCTGGAGGCCAGCCCGAGTTGGGATACTTAATCAGAAAGCTCTGTGTCAGCAGTTTACAGGGCTATCTGTTCTCCAATCCCTCTGGTCAGAGAGTGCAGAAACTTGGAAGGCAAAATCCGATGTAAAAAGTGAGGATTCTGTTTCCCTCTCCCACATTCAGAAACCTTCAGAAAAACCACCTTTGTTTTGCTCTCCACTGACTCCATCCCAGAATACAAAACTTAGAAATACTTCCCAAAAATGCTGACCTGTTGGTCCTGAATTTTTCTCATTTAGCTATCATTATTTTTCCCTACAAGTTAATTTCTGCTATTAATTCACTGGCTTTATTTTTGTATAAATATTATAAATACTAAACTTGTGTAAATATTTGTGATATAAATATTATAATTTACCATGGCAAATGATTTCTAAGTAAAAGCTGATCTTCTCAGCCAAGTTTCTCATATTAGTCCTAGGGACAACTGAAAAAAAAAGAAGATGCTGTATAGAATCAGGTTTTGTTTTGTACAACATACCACCTTTTATGTTCTGGACAATCCAGCCTCGCCAAGAATTACTTCAGCTGGAAAATATCCTGGTAGGGAGACGTACTTGTAACTTTAGATACCATGAAGCACAAGTCTGAAACTTCAAATTTCAGCACTTTGTCCGTAACAGTAAGGGGCAAAAGAACTCCACTTCAGCTGAAAGATAAACTTAAATAAAGCTAAGCAAAAATATTATTGCATAGTAGTCCAGCTAACAAGCATTAACAGAGAAACCAATGAAGTAAAATTAAAAAAAGCTTAACTCATTTACAGAATGTAAAGAGAACTCAAGATTGATGAGAGGGTCAAATAAACGTAATGAACTTCCCATTTCGTGTAAAGTTTGCTTCCCTGGTTCTACATGCCTCAGCACTGACTGGGTTTAACAAAATACCACAAGGAAGGCTGGTTTTCTGACAGCTTACTTTCGAAGAGTATAAGACCATGAAATCCTACGAAGTAGCATAGATTTTCATTCCAGGTTTTTCATTAAAAAACCAACCAGCCAACCAACCAAAAGAACAAGCATTTCAACTGCTGGATATGTCTGGATTTTCAGACGTTCAGAGCTTGGTTACTGCCAGCCTAAACCTCTAGATGTGCTTGTGTCTAAATGTCCAAAAGACTGGAAAAGACTAAACCCACCTGCAGATCAGAGGAAGGAAGGGATTGAGTTGTAGACAGCAAGCAATGCTTACTGCTTACTAAGAAAATTGGAATGAGATGTTTCCTGAAAAGAAGCATAGGCCAGGACAGACAAATGTCATAACCTGAGGAAGTAATATATTGCAGTATCAGAGAGAAAAAGTTTAAAAGCTGATGATTCAAGGGGGAAACAAAAATGGTTTTGGTAGACATGACAAAATTAATAACTGATATGAAATTAAATACATAAAATTACAAGGAACGTACACCACCAGTGACTGTTCTATAGCAGCAAGGACAAGCAGACCGACTTCTGTTTACTTTTATCCATTGTTTTACAAGGCTTAAACAGGGTTGATGCCCCAGAATATTGCATCCATTCCCCGACGAGCATACCATATCACCGCCTGGTAACAAAATAGGAGATACATTCTACTCCTGCTTTAGGGCTGGCTTCTAAACAAACTCAAACAACCAGAAATTTCTCCACTACCATCAGCAGGCTTTGAAATTCTGCCACTGGTCAGTGCTGGCTCATAATGATGGATATGGACTGTTGAGCATTATATTAATGTTTAACTTCCATCTCCTACTTCCTCACTGCTGTGACAACATCTCACAGATAAGCAACATACCGCAGTGCTGCTTGTGGGTCATGTCACCTCCTCAGCCTGGTGCATCGCGGTTGAAGGCAACTAGCTTTGCTTCGTCAGGCAACTCCTCCCAGTACAGAGACCATGCTGCTCCGCAGCAACAGGAATGCCTTCTGCTAGCAGAGCCCTGTGAGAAGTCCTCCCCAGAATATGGCTGTGCATCCCCTGCCCTCCTCTGCCATGTCACCTCCAACACCATTACTTGACCCTTAGTCACCTTGCAGGTGTGCTCCTGCCCGACTGCCAGCGCCCAGGAATGCCTCCCACCCCACATGCCAAAGCACGGAGCTGAAATAGAGATCACAGAAAACTCAAGACATCTGCAGAAGAGGAGACAGAACTAGCAGTGACCACGGGGCTCAGTCATTCTTCAGTACAAGAGGATGATGGTCACGATAATCCTGTTGTTTGCAGCTCTGTGATTTACTCCGACTTGGACACTTCGCAGTTGTTTCCCCGTTGCTAAATAGACTCTTAGGTTCCCTTGCCAACAGTGGTGTTCAGGGGTGGAGTGGAAACAGGGAGGGCATAAGGGACACACCAGAAAAAGGCTCCTCTCTTGGCTGCCTAATACATGAGTCTCGATGCTTCATTAACCCTTTGCATAACTGTCCTGCCACCTGAAATGCTGCTGGCAGTCCTGTGGCAGGTCACGCAATGGAAATTACATACCAGGCATGCACTGCTAGAAAAGCAGTCACCAGGGACGTATCACTTGAGTGCTCTTACCGCTCTGTTCCTCCACCTCTCCAGCTGCATACTTGGAGGCAGTAATTCTCAATTATCTCTCCTTCCCAGAGCAGTAGGAGATCAGTGTACAAAATGAAGTCTCTTCACAAGAGGTTGCTTAGACAGGCATGTCTGCTTGGCTATGGGAAAGAATACCTCTGCGCATGGGTTTGCCTATCTCCCGCTGAAAGCACATCTATGCCAGCTACAAATGAAGATGGTTTTCTGATTTGTTTAATCCAATTTTAGTGTAACTGTTTCCTAAAGTCATGGTCACACCTTCCCACCACTTCCATCTTCATGTTCCCAGTCTCCTCCTCATCGTAATGCTCAAAATTGTGTGACTGTGTGATAAAGGAAATGACTTGCTGAAAATTCACCCAGCAGCAAAAAAGGAGCAAAAGATGAGGTTTTAGCTGGGTCAGTTCTCTGATCCAACAACTCACTCTTCAGCCGTATCTTTACCGGGCGCTGACACAGAGGAAGCAGAATGAACACTGACTGCCTTAAATCATGAAATCGCAACCTAACCAGACCTAATTTTAAAATACTGTAACAGTGGCTGAAACTTTTACTGTAAGTGCATCCGCAGAGCTCAGAGAATCGGCCCAGTTAAAGGAGTGGTGCTACACCACAACCTTCACCTGGGAGGCCGCAGGGACACTACAGCAGTCTGACGGGTGCAGTGCAAATAGGGCCCTCGGGCTCCTGTTGGAATTAAGTTATGGGTGTCCGTGTTACTTCATATTAATCGTGCTGTACAAAGGAAGAGCAGAAAAAGCAGTTATTGTTATCTGAAAGTCATGATCCAAACACCCCTCCGAAAACAGCAAGGTCCATGGTCTGTGAGAAGCAAGGAAGCCAGACTGTTTTGCAGATGTTTTGCTTTTGCGCAGCATTAATTACTCAGGTATCATCACACGCTCATTTCAGGGAATGGTGGGCTCTGACATTTTTGTAACTTTCTTTTGCGTTTTTATTATTTGTACATTCAGAAGTGGTTTTCTGTGAGGTTAATCGTTGCCTTATTAAATGCCTAATCCTGTAGGGCATCGAGACACAATTATTAACATTAAATTTCTGGCATTAAATCTAGCCACACGATTCTACCTGACATTAAATTTTCCTTTTACCTAATTTAGCCCACCTTGAATGACAGGACAACAGCAGTAAAATCACGAACATCCTAAAACTACGCACGTATCAAAAGGTACAAAGCCTGCAAGCGAAACCATTTGCAGAAGCGCTGACTTGTTCCTAGCCTTGTGCCAAAGACAAGGAGATGCTGCCTCCAGAAGTCAAAAGCGACACGTTTCTTTCCTCAGCAGGAAGACTGCAGCACTTGGGGGGACCCCCACGCCAGCCCCCCGGGGCTCCCCCCAGCCGGCCCAGGACCCCGGACCCCACGCCAGCCCCCCGGGCCGTCAGCCCCTGCCCCAGCCAGGCCGCAGCAGGGCCGCTCCCCAGCCCGGCCATGGGCCTCCCTGAGCTGGGCCTACATGGGGGCCCGTGTCCCAGCCCGGCCTCGGCCCGTCCCCGTCCCCGTCCCCATGGAGGGGCCCGCTGCTCGGGGCT
>JAVJGG010000058.1:17043820-17059901 GCA_035590195.1 Aviceda cuculoides
TCGCTCTGCTTTGTCTGGTAGAACAAGCTCAGGTGCTGCAATTTTGTGTTGAGGCCTGAGACAACTTAATTTCCTCACAGGCAAAATCAGGAGTTTCTAGTCAACTCTACTTCTGCCACCTCCTACTCTCTAAAAGGCTAGAAGAATAACGTGGGTTTAAAAAAAAAAAGTCCACTTTTTTTTTTTTTTTTTTTTTCCCTACGTTTGAGAGATGAACTGGTTCACCATAAAGAAATGCCAAGACCTGACAGGAGGGGGAAGACGATGCAATTGGGAAGATCAAGTGAGGAAAGAATGAGTCTGTCCCTTCTGGCAGAGGTGATCTCTCAGTCTGACCCACTCATAAGGTGACTTAAGAGTACTGTGAGCCAAGATCAGTCTTTAGTTAAGGATTTTTGCAGTCCTGCACATGCTCACATTTAAGATGCTGCTTTCCCTGAGCTTTAGTTTTATTCACTTGTGCCAAGCTTAAAAGGTGATTCACTGTTGCATCATGGCAAATGCACTTCTGTGCGACAAGGAGAGTAATAAGTCTCCTTTCCTCATATGATCCTAATCTCTGGCAAGAAACTGGAAAAAACTATTTCCAGAAAATGACTATGATAAGTGCAAACAATTCAGTGCCATAGCAATGTGCTTTCAGCAATCATTAAGTTCGAGTGAGAAAAACAACCACAAATCTACTGGAGCACACTGAACCCCAACTGGAGGTTTTACTGTATCTGTCATTTTCCATTGTATATTTAACAAAAAACTCAAACCCAAACTTTTTTGGCATGCAGAACTGCTATATTCAGAAAAGTTAGCCAACATAATTTTTCAAGAAATATACATGTATGCACGCTGATTTCTACATACTGAACTAGTTTAATTGATCTCACTGCAATTATCCATATGCATTAACTTTAGGGGTACGTAAAGATTTGAAAGACTGGAACCTAAACCAGCATGTTGCAACTCTTTTGGAAGTACTTGGGACTAAGGAGGAACAAGTGGATAAAGAAAATATTGTAAACTCCTATTTCCACACAAACCTTTAAGAAGAGAGAGAGCAGTGAAAACAGACAACTGTGTTATACAGTCTTTGGACAAGGATGTGTGTTCAGTCTAAAACGGGAGAGACCATCAATTTTAAAGGCCTCCTTCCCAGTAATATTGATGTTCATCTTTGTGAGTATGTAAGAGGAATCGGTCTAGGCTTCCTAGTCCTGCAGAGAAGATAGCTATTCTAAACAGCGTGTCCTTCACAGCTCGCTACTGGACTTGTTCCCTTAGGAAAGATCACATCGGTGCCAATTCCTCTAGTTCCACGCTTTTTTTTTTATTGAACTCCACTAGGAACCTTTTAACGCCACTCTTCCACACAAGGTTATGGAACAATGAAACATGGAAGAACATCCAGTGCTTGGGCAGTGAGAGATCATGACATCAGGCTGGCCTGCCGCCTAATGAGAAATTCATTTCTCTCTGAAAGGGTACGACTGCCCACGGTAACTCACTACTCCCCCTCTCTCATACCTCTCGCTGTTTAAGGAGATACAACTACGACCTGAGAAGATGGTTCTCCTTAGCCAAAAAAAGCAGTACCCATGATACAACATACCAATAATAAAAGATGCAACAGATGTATGGGACTCCCACTGATTTTGAAAGACCAAATTCCTGAGTGAATTAAAAATCAGATTGCCAAACACTTTTGATTTTCTCATTCAAAATCTTTTCTACCAGTACTTCAGGTCTTTACTGGAATGTAAAGGATATTAACATTTATTCGGCATCCTGGTATTTATCAGCCACTACTATTTTGCTCTTATGGTACTCTTAAAGTATGTATTATTCACTGTATTTATATAAGGCCTATTATTTTATGCCTGGCTGTAAACCTCATGAGAAAATTGTGACTATGCACAATTTCAGCGTAGTCAGAATTCCCCCTGGTAACCTACTGGAAATCACTGCAGCTGGAACCGGACTGATTTCCATCTGTACCTTTATTTTCTGTGAGGCCTCTGCTTCCCCAGCTGGAGGAAGCAAAATACATCAGGCTTCTCATCCTAAACCTAGAGAAGATGGTGAACAATATGTTGTGAATTAAGCTGGAGAGAGCTCTCAGAAGGAAGACTTACTTTTCATCTCACGCTTCCACTGACCGGGGAGCCATGCAGAGGCATCGGCCACTGGGCAGTGCGAGACGGGAGAAAGGACCCAGGGACGGGATCCCAAAGGCTACCTGCTGCTGTGGGAAGACAGTAAAAGGAGATGAAATAGGAGCGATGTAGGGAAAGAGATGCAGAGGGTAAGGAACTGAGGACGAGGACTGGTAGACAGCCGTTTTAAGACAACTTGTTGGGTGCATCCAATGGATTTCAGGAGGCATTTCCCTAAGCATATGAACATGAAATATTTGTCTTTCAGGAGGAATTAGAAAACAAGTAAGACTGAAATACAGTTGGAATTAGAAAACGTACCCTAGTTATGTAAAGCTAATATTATTTTAGTCATTATTTTAAACCAGCGTGTTTGTATTTTGGTTTGTCTCATACCTTTCAAATTCACAGGCAAAATACTGATTTTTCAGTACATTATTAATACGTGGTATTTCTCTGCCATGTGTTTGACTTTAGTACAACATGTAATTTCTGGATTTAAAATTTGGTTTCCAAAGTTCCTTTGGTTTTGAACTTGCAGTGGCCTCTGCCATCATGCTTTACCTCATAAAAGTATTTCGAAGATGTTTTCCCCAAACACTAAACCTACAGCACTTTAACCAGTATTCAGCAAGAAACTGTTCTGCGGCTTAAGTTTTCAAGCCAATTCTCTTTCGAACAGTGTGAAAAAGCATTCATAGCATTTTTCGTATACCCTGCCCTCACAACCCACACTTTACAGTATTTTTGTTGGAGGGAAGAAGAAGGAAACATACAGAATAACCACATTGAAAAGAGCCATGGTTTAACACTATAAAACGCTAATTCTGCTTCATCTGACACAGCATACAAACCCTACTGTATCCAAGACCAGTGGCAGACAACATTAAAAGTGTTGGCATTTTTATAGTGCTTTCTATCTTAAGATTGCTGGCCTAAATTAGACGTCAAAAATTGCTAGTCCCTTTAGAAAAAATGGAAGGATTGGAAATGAGGTGATTTGTTGCAGACCCTCTTTTCTGGAAAACATGCAGTAATCTATGCCTTTTTAAAGGTGCTTCAAGCTGGGCAAACACAATCACCTATGACTGTTCTCTAATGCCTCCAGATGCTTGAAAACAAATGCAATTCTTCATTGACAAACTGAGTTTTTTGAGTGCTGCAGCTCTATCATGCAGCAGTGGAGCATCAAGGGGGACAGGTATATAAGAGCAAGCTGATGGGAAAGCTATTACGTACCCCCAAGTGCCCTGTTACAATTTACCCGTGAACGTCCAGGGAATCTGCCGAGGCACGATTTCTAGACTTCCCTACTTCGAGGCTCCCAAGCATTTTCCTCACACGTGAAGGCGGATCTGTTAAACCTGCCTCTGGCTGGGACACCCTCACTCCAGCAGCACCGCGTTTTGCCGTGTAGGAAACCTCCAGCCCTCAGCAGAAACACCCAGCGGGTCGTGCGCCGTTCTGCCAGAGGGACGACCTGCGCACGAGGTGTTCCTGCCGGGAAAAGCCACGGGTGTCGAGGCTCGCACAGCTTCACACCCCAGATGTGAGGCAGCCGCCTCGGCAGAGGTCTGGAGCGCAGAGCTGGCCTCGGCCTTGGTTTGTAACCGCAGAGCGAGCCTCTCCGTCAACACGATGAGTCAACTCACTTAATTCCTCTTGACAGATGGACTTTCAGGCAATTTCACCTGGTTTGCTTTCACCCAGAAAGAAAACTAAACATTTCGGCTTTTGAAAAATAAAGAGGGCCAACTTCCTGAACGTGATCCATGTGCGGCTCTTGTACTGCTACAAGGAAACGGAGAGCGAAGCTATTCGAGTGCCATCTGGACAAACAACTTCCATCTACACAAACATGTCTCAGCGAGTGCAAGTCCCATGGGCAGGATATTTGCCACCAACTTTCAGATTCACACGACCCTTCTCACAAACACTCCAAGGCCTTTTGATTAGGCGTCTCCGTTCCTGGCACAGCCTTTTGGTGCGTATTCCCTCATGGTTGGGGAAGAAGGGGCTTATCTACACAACTGACTTTGGTCCTACCAGCAGCGTGAGAGCCCAGTTACAGAACGGCTGCTGAGTACGTGTGACACGCTGTTATTTCTACGTTCGACAGCCCTTTAACACACCCCTCCCCTTTCCCAAACAGTAATGTATTTTAAAAGCTGTATTCAAGTTTTAACTAGCACATGCTGCTTCTTGCTGGGTTGGGACGTGACAGTGCATGACGGAAGGGGGGACCCCACACCTGCTGGAAAGACCCGACACGTTCTCAGGCTGACCCTTGGCTCCAGGTAGTGAAACATGATATTCCAGTCAATGCACTGGCCTGTCTGGTCTGTTACTGGTCTGCACTGGTCTGTCACAGCTGTTCCCCTAAAACAGGCAGTAATACCATGAGGCTGTGCAGAAGAAGGATGGCTAAGTCCAGCTGCACCACTTGCCTCCCCTGTCCACCCGGGCATCACTGACATCCATACTGGAAAGCGTGATCAAGAGGAGCGGGAGTGAGGCTGAGGACGCCTTTCCATTCCCACTACTCCCCTGCGATCACCTTCCTCTCTCCTAATCCCTCTCCCACCCAGTCTCCTCTGCAAGATCGTACCTATCCTGTAAACAGTCTTGTCATTCTCCGACTCCCCTTCCTGCCCTTCAGGCAGCTCCTCTCCATCAAAATGGAGTCAGGCGTATTCCTGCTGTGAGGAGTGGGAAGGAGGGGAAATCTCTGGACAGTGGTCCCTCTTCTTCTCCAGTATCACCCTGCTGGATGCCTCCTCTGTAAGGGAAGAGGTGGGGGAATGCAAGGTAATCTGTAGGTGTGGTAAACAGCTACAATGATAATTGCATTATTAAAATCCTCTAAAGTAGAACTGCCTAGAGAGAGGAAGGAGAACAGCTAAGCTGCCTACTCAATACTTCTTTGTATGAACGAGGCCATGGAAATGTACGCAGTGTACCATGGAGACTGGCTTATGAGAGCCTCCTTGCAATCTCTGACGCTCTCTACGGCTACATTTGCTCTGTTTTTCACTTGCCTCCTTTGTTTCTTTGTTCAGTGTTAGCTAATCATCCAAAAACAGTATTCACACTCAGTCACAATAATGCACTACCTTTCTACCAAACCCATTAATTTCCTACATCGGTATTTTTCAAGAATCAAAGTCAAGAATCAAGAAGAGGAAGCTGTAAGAAAAAAACCCTTAAGTGTAACTAAAGGAACATTTTATTGGTGCTTAAATTAAAAAAAAAAAAAAGGAAAAGTAACCCAACAGAACCACCATGTGTTGATTTTGTACCATTTTTACCAGTGCCAGGTAGCCGTACACACCTTTTTTCTTGTAACTGATAGCAGCCAAACCCAACGCCTTCTTTAGGTAAGCCCTTCCTTCTGCAGGCCTCTCCAAGCACACTCACCATGCAATCATTTTGAAAGAGCACTGTTCTAAAATAGACTTCAGAGCTTCAGTAACCACCTATCTGGGGACTCCCAAGCTCTGTCCCTAACTCCAGCACACACTTGACTGCTCTTGCCCCCTTTAGTGGGCGTTCATGGTCAAGACAGTCAGGAGCAGGGCCGGGCACCTGGAGGAGCACCTACAGACCACGCTATCGTGATGCTTCAGCATCTGAGGTTGAAGCCACAGATATGGCAATCCTTACAGACTGCTTAAAGCATATATTTGGAGTGCCTGTTGTTTGTGGCTGGTGGCTTTTCTAGATAGCTATTCATGCTGTTGTGTGAAAATAAAATAAATAAAAAAACCAGGCTTGGACGATAGCTACAAAACCTGCGGTTCAGGGACTGGAAGGCACCTCTGAGCCGAGAGTCCTGGGTTATTAGCAACTATGGCAGTATTTGGTCAGGCCACAGCCACAGCTTTCTGAGCAGACAAGTCTCTTTGTAAACCTGTTGCGTTTACTTCCATTACTTCCACTGTGAAGAGTCTCAGAGCCTCACTGCTTTGATGGTTGGAAACCATCTTCTCACTTCTGTCCTAAGGTTATTCAGTGCCACATTATAGCCCTTTAAATCTTCAGCTTAAATAGCTGTGCTCTTCCATTTTATCCCTAGTATTTGGTCCCTGCTAAGAAAGGATAATCCTACTGCCTTCTCAATGTCTTCTTTTGCAAGCCTAAGCAATTTAAAATCTTTTGATCTCCCTCCTCCCTGATTTTAGCAGCACTTACTTGGACCCACTCCAGCCCTAAGTCATTGTATTTGAATATGGATGACCAAAATTGTACACGAAGTCTTAGTCATGCTTTGTACAATGGAGTAACTCTTTTCAAATAAAACTATATATATACATGCAAATTAATAGTTTTCCAAAGTCATAAGGTATTTGCAAAATTAAGTCTCATCATAATGCTACAATGTAGATGTTATTTATGAGCAAAGGCATGCTAGGGCTTCTGGTGCAAGTCACTGACAGAACTGGGTCTTATTCTTTCATTTATTGAACTCCTCTCCTCTCTTTAACTCTATGCTGGGGTAGAAAATTCCATTAATCAAACTCAGGTATTGTTGTAAGTCTATCTGATGCTGCAGTATTGAATTTCTAGGTGAAGACCCTCCCAGTACATCAAATCCAAAGTACAGCTGTTATTGGTCACTAGTGTATGAGAATAAATTTTTTGGTCAACATTTTCTCCAAAAATTTCACAGTTATTGTTCACTCCATAAACAAGAAATCATCTTCTCTGTGCCATTCTGTTATGCTCCTGTTCCGTTATTTCAAGTTTCCTCTGAGAAGCCATAACCATTCCATGAGAAAAACAAGTCACAATTGCCTACATAAACAGTCATTTCCCATTCCTTTCCTGGAAAGGAAAATGTTCCTTTCATAATACTATATGCCCAACCATCTCTAGAAGAAAGTATGACCAGGTAAATTATAACTCATTAAAAGAAACAGCTTAATGACATTTGGATGGATCTTAGCTCACATTCCCTAAAATCCAAAGAGTAAAGATTATTGTAGTAATGCTTATGTCTGGAACAATTTTCCTTTTGCTTCTAATGCGTGAGACCAACACGCATATCTCCAAATGTCTCCAAGATATTAATGTCATATTGATGCCTAACCTACCCGTAAGGTTAGACGTATGAAGCAACAGTACTGATAGACTCAAATATGCTGAGAAGGGAAACACAATGGACAACTATTCATGCACCTACTGTGAAATTTAAAAGTAGTTTCCATTTTTAACCCATTTTCCAGTTTTCCGAATTCCCCTACAGTACAGCAACTCATCCTCTAATGTGTCCCTCAGAAATCTTTACAATTCTTTCTATGCCAAAACTGTTTTGGAGCAGCTGTGGCATTGAGATGCCTACGCAAATGTACCAATACCTGAAAGATACCTTTAGGAGGACCACGGCATTAAAAAATAACTTTGCTATCCTATGAATAGGCCTCTCTGAGGCCTGGTGTGTCAGAGCAAAGGTTGCCTCGACCTCAGACAGTCCCTCTCTCACAGTACTGCGTATTTAACAAGACCATATACGCAGTGGGCAAGTGTGAAGTTATCCTTACACTGGCTTTCCCTCTCAGTTCCAGCAACGCAAAGTTTAAGGACTGCCACAAGCTATATTCAAAGTATTTTGGTTTTTATCTAATCCATTTTTTAGCTTATTTATACTCTTGCCCCTCCTAATATCCTGCAGGAATTGAATTATGTACTCTTAAAAAAAAAAAGTCTTTCTTTCATTCGTGATAAAATCTGCTGCCCAATATTGCTGCATTTCCTACCCAGCATCAGAACAGGAACTTTTACCCAACATCTACAATATAAGAAAAAGACATTATCCCAGAAATGGCAGAAACACACCAAAATTACCGTGAACCAACAAGTGTCATTACAAGATCCACTCAAAAATTTCCACAAATACATACATGTACCTATAGCATTTCTTGGGCATGTTGCTACCACTGTTATATGGTCTGTGACAAAAGAGTGGAGGTACCAAGCCAGGACTTTGGTGGAAGATGTTGGCTCACACCAACCCTCTGTGGCAGAAGTCTCACCTGGGAGCACCCCGCGGCACAAGAAGTATGTTGCGAGCCCCAGCTGGAAGGGATCTATCCCTGCGGCCGGCAGCTATCCAGGTGTTGATAAATTCATTATCACTGCTGTTGTCGGGTACATTCGACTTGCTGCAAGGCAGTAACTGCTGCCTCTTGCTAAGAAGCCGGGCAGAAGGTTAAATTCTTCTCAGAACCAGAGACCTAACTTACACTCGGCCTTCCTAGTTTTTTTATGGAGCCTCCTGCTGAAAGCTTGGCCAACAGAAAGATGTGACTGAATGTAGAGAAGTTGTACAACTGGGTGGTTTTGGAAGATCATCAGTAAGTTGGCACACCGATGCTTCCCAACTGTCTGTTGCTCAGATGGGAACTGTCTGCAGCAGTTTGCCCAACATCTAATGAGCAAAATCCTGGATAATATGCAAGAACAGGAACTGAAGAAGCTTTTGGAAATTTGGGGCAGTTGTAGAGGCCATCTCTGGGAGAAAAAGTACAATTTGTCAAGGAAATAGGTCATACATTAGTGTTGCTACTTCAATGGCAAGGGCAGTTGTGGCTAGGAAATACTTTGCTAGACAGGTAATATGCTTTTGCATGGGGAAAGAAAGGAGAAAAAAGGAAAGGGAAAGTTAGGTATAAAGAATGGAGAAAGCTGGCATATTATGATTTGGAGATTGATCAGAACTATATAAAGTTCTTCTGACATATAGTTAAAAATGCACTTGGTTTCAGAAAACACAGGCATTTGTTCCACAAAAACTGGAAATTTTTAAACTTAGCAAGAAGAGAAGCAAGTCACGGCACGGAAGACTCTATCTCCTGTGGGACTGAGTATGGCGGAAACAATCTGCAAGTTGGCTGATTGAAATGGATATTCCAGTGTGGAGTGTTTACTCTCTTTTGCAGGGCACTGGAGTGTAGTGCTTGATCTTAGAATAAGAGGTGCAACCCAGCAGCTGTGTTCTTCTGTAGGTTTTAATCCTATCACTCTAAGCCATGTGTTATCGTTTGCTCCACTGAGACTGCTCCAAGAAGCTAATTCTCCACAAGTCTGATTTTGCATCTCTCAGTTGGGATGAACCAAATGTTTCCTGGAACTATTTGGAGCTATTTAAAGAGTGCTGAGAGAGTTACTTGATCGTTTACTACTCTTGTCAAACAGAATACTTTCTTTGCCTTAACTCCCACAGACCAAACTAAAGTGCATTGCCAAACTGACGGATTTCTGTACGATCACCACACGATACTGCCTTAAGTACATAAGGATTTTGAACTCCTTGCAGCCTCGCTCGAAGCCTTTGAATCACGACCTCTGAAGTTTTGTGGAAGAGGAATGCATGGACAAGATACTGTCAGAAATGAAAGACAAAATATTTCCATGTCCAGCATAGAAGCCACTTGGGAAAAGCTAGCAGCAGAGGGCTAAAAACCACGCATCACTACAGAGGTACTTTCTTCTACCCAACAAAGTGCTAGGCCAGCTGTGGCTAGGAAAAGTAGCTGAAATACACCTGTTGGACTACACTGCAGGGAGAGATCACACTACTGGAGAGACTCACAAAATAGTGCTTTCAAAAGGACCGTGCACTCAGGGGTCTCCTGCAGCATCACTCATGGATAACGTTCCTCTCCAGATCAATTGGCAAGTGACTGCCATGCTCTCTGCATGGTTCCAGTTCTTGAGGGGAAAAGCAGATACTGGATGAATAGCCCAAAATCTTGCTCTGGCTGCATCTACCCCAGAGCCTTCATTTTAACACCTGAACAGTTACAAGCCCTGGCAGTATCCAGCAGCCGCCCGTCCTACGGGACACGCAGACACGGCCGTCAGCTCCAGTCCTGACTTCACGCCACAAGGCTCAAGACCTGCAAGCCTCAAGGCTTGCTGCTCTAAAGGGAAGGGCCATCCCGGCTGCCTCGAGCACTAGAAAAGAGTCAAGAAACTCGTCAGCATGCGGTGACCAAGCACCTAGATTGAGTTCATGCAGGACGCCACTTCGAGGGCTGCCAACAAGGCAGCTGCAAAGAATTCGTCTATGCAAGCTTTAAAGCAAACCGCCTCCCCGCAAAGCAGAAAGGGTGATGCTCGGAGAAGATTTCTTACCGAAAGCTAAAGCGCAAAATAAATGGGGTTTGACAAACACTTCCAACACAGCAGACACTGTAACGTGAACTAGTGAACTAGAGGTAGTGCAGCAGGACTCTCCGCAGGTAAGACCTAACGGAACTTGTGCTTCTACAGGCAGGAAAAGAGAGAAGCAGAAAGTACAGAAACCAACCCTGCCTGCTTTCCCCCGACTCGCCTTCCCACGAAGCACGCGCTCCGTGCACGGCTGGTGCACAGCGTGGAAAGATGCTGTCAGCTGCAGAGCCAGCACTCAGGATCGGCCGTTATTAAGCAACAAATTCCGAATACTCTCCGCCGTAAAGAAGATTTGGCGTTATTGAGAAACTACTTCATCCTGGAAAAAAGTTGAGAACTGCTGAAGAAAATGTTTTCCTTTAACAGGGTGAAAACAAGGAGCTGAAGTGCCCCGTGCTAGCGAGAGAGCTGCTGCAGCCAGACACGCAGAACAACGCTCCCTCGTGTGGGCTGTGGAACAGTTCTCCCTTCCCCAAAACCCGGATCGGAATCGCCATCGAATAGCAAGCTAAGCAAAACTCAGTCATTTTTAGCCAAATGGATATATCAAACGAGGGGCACTGGAAAATAACGACAGAAAAATCTAAACCCTTGTAGAGGGACTAGCCCATCAAAAACTTTTCCTGAAACAGATACCACTGAACAGCACAGCAGGTGCACAGCTTTTTCCTCCCCAAAGGTGGCTTTCAACATTTTTTACTTTTTTCTACAAAATAATACTTTTTTTTAAATTTTGATTGTTACGGGAGAGTTCTGAGGTGGTCAAATAGAAACATCTGCTTATATCTGTAATTGAGAGAAGAAAAATTACAGCTTGGAAGAGCAGAACTTTCTTCATATTAATTTTATCTTTTTTTCCCCAAAACTAGCAGTCTTTGCTGTAGTTGAGTATCAGAAGTTGGCACTGCTGCAAGCTTCATCCCCGTAGCAACTCTCAAGTGTTTCATCTCATTCATTTTTCTTTATCTAAGGAAAAAAAGGAATCTTATTTCCCTTAACTTAATTTACAATCAAATACATCTCACTCAAATTATTAGAGCCTGTATGAATCTCTCCTTAGATTCTGGTAAAAGTTGTTAAGCTTTGCTTCGGATTAATGAGAAAAGAAAGCGAGAGGGAAAAAGTGAGTCACCACACGCGTCCACATGTTCTGTATCAGTGAATCACTGAACACTCATTGCATCACAGATGTCCTGTGCACCACCCGCAGTAACTACTATAGTTAAAGACGTATAAACTTGTGTACGCTTGTACATAAACGAACAAGAATGACGTTTCCTTTTATTTGATGTAACTGCATACACACATTCCTCTAATCTGGGTCCAGTAAGGTTAACTGTATCGTTGGCTTTCTTGAAAACTCCAGCTTCAATGCTGATGAAACAAAACATTTTCAAACTGACGATCCCTACGTTAGCAGCAAACTCGCTGTAAAAGACACAGTTCTTGATGCACAGACCTCGGCTTTTTGGTCAGTTGACATTACTACATCTCTAGCAGTCCATGCTCTAATCATGTCTCACTGTTCCATTCAGAATCACAGCAAAATGCCATGTACAAGCCTGCAGGAAATAAGTAAAATCACCCAGCAGAGTTTTTTTTAATGAATCATTTTTGAAAAATTAGTCATTATTCTACTACAAAAAATAGTCAGCAACAATATTCAGAGGAAAGCAGTGGTTTTTTCTAACTCCCCATCATCACTTCTCTCCCTATTCCCACATGAAAAAACAAAAAAAAACATATAACAAATCGTAGCCTTTTTGTTTAAAAAGCCCTCACATACACCTGCTAACTTTAGGGAAGCAGCTTTAAAAGCAAAGCTGGTGGCTATGCAGCACGACTCTGAGGCCACGGGCAATATGAAAAAATAAGCAACAGAACCAAAGGAGCTCAAAAAAACCCTGAAAAACTTCTTGAGTAGACGACGCAAAAAAATCATCAGGCCTAGGGTTTGGCCAGGAACAGGTCTGCTAGCTGAAACAGCAGCTACAAGGCACAAGATGCCCCACTGAAGGCCATGCCTGCTTTCTTCTGGATGGAAAAATCCAAAGCGTTGCAGAGGGACCAGTAAAACGCTCACGTGCTTGCTATAAGGCGGCATTTCACGAGTCTGCAACTACAGCTCCAACAAACCGAATATGCACAGCCATCGCGCTGAGCGGCCCCTCCGCATCAGTCGGCTGGGTTGGCAAAGGCTGCAGCTCCCCGGGAGGATTCAGTTTTCCAAAATCTGGGCAGCGTTGACCCAGGCCAGCGCATGACTAACAGTGCGGCTGCGAGCCATGATGGATGCCGTCTCCCTCGCAACACAACAGAAACAGTAAGAACGCCAAGAAACGTTAAGTGAAAGTAATTTCATCTCTTTTCACCTGCCAGGCAATCAATTACTTGAAAAATCAACTTGTTTCACAGCAGCTTGTGAGCAGATTTGAACAGACTCTCACCACGAGACGGGACGGTGGGCGCAGGCAGCGCTTTGGGATGGGACGTAACGACGTCAGGCTGGGCTGCTCTACTTGGCTTCAACCAGGGCTCGCAGCTCGAGCGACTTCGGTAGTAAACCAGACAGGCACCAATAAACCAGACAGGCACCAGTAAACCGAAATCCAGCCCTTTTTCGGACGGAGGCGACAGCGAAGGATGAACCAAAGTTATGGAATCTAAGTGCTACCTTCAACGCACCCGCGCTCCTTCTTGGTGCCTTCGCTGGGCTCGGCGAGCGGCGCGCAGCGAACCCCCGCCGCCGCGGCTGCCGTCGTAATACCGAGGGACTCCAAGCACCGCTGGGCCGCGGTACGTCAGCCCGCAGCCTGCGGAACGCTTTACCCCTCCCTCGGCTGCGACACGGGCACGGACGCGGGCACGGAGATGCGCAACTTGCCAAACTTCTTCCTTTCTGAGTGTCGTTAACTCCGGGCTTCCCAAGAATTTCAGGACCGACGTTAGGTGACTATGCCTAAAGAAACAGATCTGACTGCAGGTTCCTACTTATCCTGTATCAGTCATTTTAGAACAAATTCACTCCTGATAAGATCTCGAGATAACCCGGTATTTATGAATCACGAGGAAAAAAAATCTCATATATTTTTCTAGTTTTCCACCAGAAAACATTTTCTTGAGTTTAAGGATGCAGGAACTGGTGAACTGAGCTTTTTATCCTGGGAAAAATATATTACGAGTAGTAAAACTGAATTAAAACTTTTCAACATGTTTCATTTGGTATATAAGAAATTATGAAGTAGATTAAAAAGTATTTCAACATAAGACAAAACATTTTGATTGATCTTAGTATTTTTTCAACAATTTTCTTTATAAAAGATTGAAATATCTTAATTTTTATTCTAAATCAAAGGAAAAGCAAAGTTTTGAAATAAGGGAATCTCGCATATTATATGAACTCCATTTTCAGCACAATTTTTGTGTCAATTTAAAATACTGATATTAGTTCAATAACAAGTTCAATAATATTTCAAAAGGACTAGCAAAAAAACAGATTAAAATTTCAGTTATCTTCGTAAAAAATTAGAAAGAAGAAAATAGCAAGACAATTACTGAATATAGAAAAGGGACAGAAGTCTTAATTTCTTCTCAAAATGAGTATTTTTACATCTTTACTAATAAAAAATTCTTGCATTTTTTTTGGTCTCTGTCGGAAGCTGACCATACTCCTCTTTTCCACCGGGTGGCATTACTACCTAGAGCTATAGTATTTGACGTTGTTTCAGTGAAGTAAACGTCCCGCATACCTTACTGATGTGATTCTATAGAATTAAACCGCTTTCCTGAGACAGCCATCTAAAGTAGCCTGCTGATGTGCAAAACTGCCCCTTCTGAGCCAGATAACAGTCTCGTCTGATAGTTTCAGAATGAAGATTGCTGTAAAGCAACCGGATCTTTCAGCTTCATTTAATTCATTCTACTGGGATTGGCGACACTGAATCATTTACATCTCTCCGCAAAGAAAAAATTCAACGGGACGGATTAATATAAACAGTAAAACACATGGTCGCTATCAGTGAAACAGAAAGAAACACGGAATAAACATAGATATAAAATAGCTCACAGCTTCTAGGTCTGAAAGAGCATTTGAGCTCTAGCAAAAATCAGGGTGTACAAGCACCTAAGCAGTCCCGACAGAGCGAGGCACGTGCTCACTCCTCGACGAAGCGTGCTGGAGGTGCGAGGAGAAAAGCAGGAGAGTGGATGTTATTCTGTCTGCTGCACATGAACGAGACACCTGGGCTCTGCAGAGCATCCCACAACCCCCCCCCCCAAACTGCCCGTTCTTTGCCACCCACGTACCACGACCACTCTGCCCCTTTCCTTCCAGTAAAACCAAAGCACAGGGAGTGAGGAAAGAAGCTACAAACCCAAGTTACGTCTCGTTTGGCAGAAAGTGTTGGCACGCGCGGGCGCTCGGCTGGGAGACGTTTCGGATCGCGGTTTAGGCAGCAACTCAGCACTACTAGGAAATACGTGAGGAACAGGAACAACTCTCAATAATCTCTTTTTTACCCCTTTTACGATGTTAAAAAGTAGGAGGTCAGAAATAAAAAGATTAATCTAGTTGTTATGCAAGAATCCACATAAATAAATATTAACAGGTAGAGGGTTAGATTACAGGATAACATACTAACAAGATTTTCTGATGTTGTTAAAGGTTTCGTTTTAATCTGGTTTGATCGTGAGTCTTAGGCCGCGATCCCCGAGTGCTGTTTGTTTGGTTATCCCGTCCTTCTCAACACACTTTCTCCACCCCTTTCCCCCAGAAACGCTGTTGTTAATCACTGAAATTGTCTTTATGTGCACATACCAGGCCTCACACACATCAGGCTTTCATCCTTGAAGGACTTGCACACACTTACGATAGGACAGCGAACATTGCACTTTTGCCATATCACGACTATCTTATTGCGAAGTTCTGTCCTCATGTTACGATCACTTTTTGTCCCAGGTCTTACCCCAGGCTTGAACATCTGCAAGGGTGGGAGTACGAGCGCAGAAGAACCTTTCCTGACTGAACCTCCCAGGAAAACAAAAACCAAACAAAACCCCAAGCTTCCTATTTTCCACTCCCCCCGAATAAAACAATCCACAGGGTAGAAACCGTCTCCTGTCTTCAGTAGCACCCTCTTCAGGGAACGAGAATAAAACCTCCGTCCATCCTTCCTAAGCCTAGGGCCTCGTACGTTGCACAGCACCTTGTTTCTTGCACTTTTATTCCAGCAAAAGCCATTTGAAAGAATTAATAGCGCAGACTGAGAGGCCCGAGTGTCCCGACGCGGCTCCCACACGACGACGGGCAGCCGCACATTCCCCTCCAGCCGCCCCTTTTGCACGCAGGAGGTGCAGGGCTGCCCACGCGTATCCCCACGCGTGGCCCAAAGGGAAGCCCAAGACACAACGCACAGTGGGCTGCTACACCGCCGAATTAATGTGAACATTTAGAAAAAAAAGACTCGTCTCTGTCGAAGGAGTTCGTGGCACGAAGCTGTCTACCCACTACTTCCTTTGCTCTGGTATTCTCTCTACGAGCACATGCATTTCGGGTAAGAACTTGATTAAAGAGCCAAATTTGCCTTTCCCTGAGAGATTTGTATTTCAAACCTCCCCACAGAAACATGGGTGGAATCCTTCCTTCTCGTTTTGTTTCCTTTCAGCAGCCACATTTAACCTATTTTTGTCGCTTCCACAGACTTCAGAGTTTTTTCTTATTCATCTGTGGACTAGCTTCTATAAATTGTGGTCTTTGTCCT
>JAVJGG010000058.1:17059933-17094731 GCA_035590195.1 Aviceda cuculoides
TTTTTCCAAAAATGATTGTTCCCTTCAGTAACAGCAAGTTACAGATTTTCTTTACGTCACCACGAACAAAGTTATTTTCATAATGTGACTAATGTTTATTCAAAAGTGACCATAAGAATACAAGAATCACTCTATTATTGCCAAATCCAGTTTATCCAGTTACTATTTGCAATAGTTCATACGCCCTCTCCCACCTAAAGTTACCGTCTTCTCAGTTCTACTAATTTAACTATTCATCCAGTCCCGTCCTAGCCCAGCTCTGTCACATGATCCAAATTATGAAAAAAAAGGGGAGAGGAGGGGAGGAAAAAAAGAAAGAAAATCTAATACCAACTGTTCTCCACACATATGCTTTTTGCAGTCCGTTTTAAAAAAAAATGCTTATTTCACAGATTTGGAAGAACAGACCAAGTGGGAAAGTGAAAATGGCAACCATCTAATCCAAATCTGTCACCGACAGCAGAACCTCTTCTCTTCAAACGGGTTTTGGATCAGGCCTTATGAAGGTACTTTCTATAAGCTCATCTCCACTCACGCAGTTGGGCATTGGTTTGGCCAACATACACGTCTTCCTGCTTCTTACCACACGAACCTCATCAGAGAAGCCACGTCAGCTAAAGAACGTGTCCGTGCACACAGGGTAAACGCAGAGGTGGTTTCTCCTCCTCGTTTCTCACTCCCGGCAGCACGGGCTGGAGCCCGGCTGCGGGGCTGCGCTGCCGGCAGCCGGAGCCGGCACCGTCTGGCACGTATCACGGGTGCCACGGCTGCATCTCTGGTCACGCTGGTGCAAACGATGCTACCCACCACGCTCGGAAAGATGTTGCTCATTATTTTAATGAGTGTACAGAATGAGCAATTTTCAGCTCCATGTGCCACATCATGTACAAATTAGCAAGCAGGAAAAATGTCTCGCTACAACAGCTCGGCTGACTAATTCATGTGCAGTTGCAGCTGCGCTGCTTTGTCCAAGGAACGCGCTTCTTGTCATCTCTGAGAAAGGCTGGGTTTAAGATGCACTCAGGCCGGTAGTTCCGAGTTGCCTTTTTCCTCACATGAGGGATTTGCAAATAATCCTACAGATCTCTCAGGTCTCTGGATACATGGGCTACGGACACACCAGAGAATTTGCACTGCTATTAATCGCTGTAATTTCTATGTAAAGTAGACTGGCAACAGCGGCGTTCCCACAGTCTTTGATTCTTTCTCTTGCCAGTTTATGGAGAATTCTGTCATGCGTTTTTGCGTGATTTAAAAAGTATAGGAGATGTATCCCTCTTTACAGCAGAATTCATCACCAACAAATTCTCTAGCCATTGTCCATCTACACGCTCTTCCTCTTTCTCGAACCCTATATTGTCACTTTCTCTACTTGTTTCTTCTCAATGTATAAACCCTTGTGCTCAGCTGTAAATGAACTTAAGAGTCACTGAAGGCACAGATGGAAAATCCTGACAGCCAGGATCCGCTACAGCTAAGCTATTCCACGACATGGCCACCTAGCAAAGCTGTGGTATCGCTCTCCCTGGAAGGCAAGTACAGGTTAGGGAATCTATTTCAGTGCTTCACTACCCTTATCATCACAGAAATACTGATGTTTACGTGTCTGCCTTTCACTCTATTTTGGGGGGTCTTATTTGCTGGGGATGCAGAGAATTATATTGCCTCATTGCCTGTGGTTATATTTAGGAAATCTGGAGTGTCTCCCCCACACCTTCTTTTCAGTTAATTAAACAATCCCAGTTCTTTCAGACTTTTTTATATATAGCAGTCCGTAAACTTCTGGTAGATCAGAATTACCTCAAGATGGCCCACATCATTCTTGATGAGGGACGCCCAAAGATGGACAGGATACTTTTTTGCTAAAGCCTCAGCAGGGCGAAGTAGAGTAGGCGGATTACTTTGCAAGCCTTGTATGCAGCAGTCCCGTTTATACACGCTGGTATGGTGTCTGCTTCCCTTCTTACAACACTGGTCACTCCGGACCGCAGATTAAACGCAAGGCAACGATAATCACTGCACCTTCCTCTGCAGACCTGTTGCCCAACAAAACGATTTATCGCCCATCATGGGGATGTGCCCTTGATTGCTGATAAATAAATGAAGTATATTGCACTTGACCTGTATCTTATTTCAGACCAAAACAAAGTAATTTTAATCCCGTCCTTCAGTGTTTGCAGAGCAATTCCTCTCTCAGTTTGGCATTGGCCGCGTAGTGAATAAACTTAGTCTCTACTCCACTTTCCAAGTCATGAATAAAAAATGTTAATTCATTTTGGACCATGACAGACATCTGGCTCAGTATATAGGATTGACCTCTTGCTCAGTATGTAATTCCCATTTAATGCCTGCATAGACAGACAGGCAGTTTACTGTGGTTATGCAGATACAGCACACCAATCTCCCACACTTCCTAGGATTTTCAAGGCAATAGTGAAATAAAGATCAGATCTATTACATTTCCCTTTCTTGAAAATAAGCTCTTTTCAAAGAAAAGTGTTAGGTTATTTTCCATTTCCTTCCATGTCTTTAACTAGTCTTTCCTTCAATACACATTCAAAGCCCTCAGGTCATAAGCTCAGTTAATGAATCCATATTGCCTAGACCACATTTTTCTACCCGCTCTCAAATTGGAGTACTAAATTTCCGGCTCTCTGTTCCTTCAGGGACAGTCACCAACTTGACTGACTTGATATTCATTAAAAATCCTTTTTGCCACATCTACAGTTCCATTTACTTTAAGAACCTGCAATAACCAGAGAAACACCCTCTGAATCACTCAGTTGAGCTTGGTTGTGCTATTTTCCACTTCCAAGCCTCATTTCCATTAGTCCTCTTTCCTTCGACGGACATCACTGAAAGCTGAAGCATATTTTTCATTTGACCATTTTGGTTCTCCGCTCTGCCATCTCTGCAGAGCAAATGCAATCCCTTATTTTATAAATAGCTAAAGAACTTTTACTATTAGCACATTTCTTTTGTGGTAACTAAGCAGGACTCGTGGGTTTTTACTATGGGTCTGTGCTTCTGACTTTTAAACATTTCTTTATTGATGCTTCTGTTCTTTTTTTTTTCTGTTCTTTGTGGGAAAAATCACTGCTTGCTTCTAACCACCTCAAAAAGTTCTTTGTTTGACTAGACTGAGTAGGCTGCCCTGCAAGCATTTCTCCTCAGTTTGAAATACCTCTTCCAGTTCCTCTGTAACGTTATCACTATTCACCAAACCACACACAAAACAGCATTAACAGGTTCATTGCTTATTTGGTGAGAGTCTTTTCCATCTAGGAATATCTAAATGTCACTGTTAAATATGTCTAAACATCACTTGTTCCTACCCCCGCATCTGCCGTGATGACAAGTGCCAGCAGTTCGGTAATGCCGACCGAACAGCACCAGCCAGAGGGACTTTCTGGCACAGGGACTGGGAGAGCGAAGAGTCTCCCGGGCCCATCTCCGTGAAGCCGTGCAAGCCTAAGCGTCCTTTTTGCTATGCCACTTACTGGCTTTTCTGCCCTGCCTTTCAGACAATACACTGACATTTTCGTTCAACATCCACGCAAACAGCTTTCTGCCTCTTGCCCTGCTCTAACACAGCCAGGAAATGAGATGGTGCCCCACCACCAAACCTCCAAAAGCAAAGGAGAAATTAGTACTCATCGGTTCTTCTCCCCTCAGACTGTCTTTTTGCCCCAAGAGCAACTTCTGAATATCTCTGTAAGAAAGCACAAAGCAGAAATACTCATTTCAGGATGACAGCTGACTGCTCTAACCTTTCTGGCTCACGTCGTCCTCGCTTTCTAAGAAAAACTGACACGAAGAAGCAGAATCTCAAGCGAAGGCATAAGTGGTGCTTCTGTGACCTTGCCTTTGCATCAACCCCTTCCTCTCCAGCCCGCAGGAAAAGCTCCCATCGCGGGCACCCAGCACCCACGCCAGCCCACACTCAGGACACCAGCAGGGCACAGCAACAGGACTCAGTCCACAAACTCACGGAGCGTGGCTGGAGAGATGCCCCGGGCCAAGGGTCACACCAGTTTGCTCTTCTGTGCTGCTCGGAGCGTGAACTCTCCCAAGAGGGTGTCCTACCAGATGGACGCCAAGTTCAGCACTCCACCCAAAGGGATCCCAGCACGAGGCAAGCTTTGAAAGACAGCTCTGTTAAAAGCAAATTGCATCAAACGCACTCTAAAGGGCTCCCCCCAACAGCTGCCATAGGAAAGGAGCGTTTGTGGGACAGAAACCAAACATAAAGTCATATTAAACACCAAGAAAAATTACATAAAAAATATCAGAGGCGGGGGATTATGGATTTACAAAGCACTGACTCAGAGGATGATGACAGTAAGAGCACTTACAGTCTGCCCCTCAGCAGCAGGATTCTTTGGCAATAGCACACATTTCAGGATACTCTTATTTAAAAGTGAAGTACTTTTTTCAAGGATTCGAGCACTACGAGGGATGAGTTTGCAATTGATTTTTTCAAGAACCATCTTTTTCTCAGCCGTTTTTGTTGAACTGATGTAGCTTTTCAGTAGCTTGTAACACTATTTTTAGAAATTATCCATCAGCGATGACTTTCAAGAAATAAAGGACTCTATACGTACAAAGTCTTGCTTTTATATCAACCCCTTCATCTTGCCATTTTGTGAAACAGATATCAAAACACAGAAAAATACCCCAGGGATCTGTGACTCTTCAGTATGAAATGACCCTTTTGTGAAGCTTTTATCTTATAAAGTATCTCTGTTTCAAGAAAATGTTCATTTCCTACTCAGAGGCCAGTTCTTGTCATCATTTTATAACGACAGATTCTTCAGCTCTTTCAAAGCAAGATTTTCCTCTTTGCACTTTTCTAAATTAAACTAATACCGCCAGATGTTATCTGCAGCATATATACAGTACGCTCCCTTATCAAGCCCTTTGACCTGCATCTTTGAAAGTTTTCTTCTTAGATGCCTAATATTTACTATCTCTATTCTATACAGCACAAATTCATATTTTACTACACTCATGTTTTACTATGTAGTTGCCCTTAGAAGTTGTGAATAACCAAAAAGACTTTTAGGCAGTTCAGACAGAACAGGTAAAATGTTTCACTGATCAGCACCAGAAACTGAAGTCTGAAAAAAATACAAGCTTGTGGATTACAGGTATTTTATGTTCCCACCTGCCTCCACTGAGTGGAGGAAACAGTGCTACGCCTTCTTCTCAGGACAGTAAGTCTCCTACAGCTACATTTGCCCACAGATAAAATCACTTACCAAGTCTTTTACTGATCTGAGAGGATACAGCAGTCCCCCTTCTAGCAAAAGCCCGGTCTCTTCAGCACGTAAAACAAGACCTCGAGGTTTCACGTCAGATGGCAGACCACCTGCCTTCCACCAAACACAACTGGCCATCGCGGCCACCTCCTCCCCGAGTGGAAGGAATGCCATAAATGCCAACAGCGCTGCTTTACCCAGGAGTTACCTTGTCCATAGAGCTTGCCGAAGAGTGCACTCCTTTCAACTCTTCCTATTCACGCGCAAACCCCGTAAGTATTCTGAAAATAACCCAAAAAAGCCAGCTTGCGGTGAGGCTAAAGGGAAGATGAGATGCTTGCAGGCGCACCATGTTCCCTCAAAGCATGGCATCTGATTCTCGCGACAGCGGGGTAAGAGCTGTCCCGTCAGCTATCTGAAGGGGGGTTTCTTCCCATCGCAACGGGCCACTTGCAAGCCGAGCCTTACAGGCACGGTCAATCACCAAAGTAAAATACCAGGACCCCCACACCAGGGAGAAACTAGTATCACCGCAGCTAAAGGTGCTTTGGTACACATCTCATATCAAAAATGATTTACTGGGGCAACGAACTCTTAAGCAATTTCTCCCTTGATGTTTGGCTCACAGTTCCCCCTGGAATCACACATACTAGGGAAACTATGATAGATAATCTGTTAAAAAAGTGCATCTGTTTCTTACGCAATGTTTCCAGCGTGGAACCAACTTGAACTTAACAGATGGGTCCTTCTAGTATGGGATCATTTTGTGGATAATCCTTCTCCCAAATGACCTCAAATGCTTTCATATTTTCCATGAGCAAATCAGTGTTTAAACTCAAGCTTCCTCTCTCTCTTCTTGATGGCAGCCCATTTTGTAGACAGCTGCAAGATTTTAAAATGCGATAAATACTGTATGAGAAAATGTCTTCACTGGTTTCAGAAACTCAGGGATTGTCATGATAGCTCACCTGCAAACATGAGGAATAACCAGAAAGCTGCTACAAAGAGTATAGTTTTAGCACCAACTTGTTTTGTCATCAGAACTCAGAGTTAAATTTAGAACCAGAACTTCTTCAAATAAGTTCTGGGAGATAACATGGTAAAGAAAAGGGGTGACAGCAAGAGGTCTTGAATTATTTTTCACTATGATTATACGACAAATGTGTGCTTTCAAGTCTCATGCATAATCTCTGTGAAAAGAAGAGGATGAGTCTAAGTCTGGAAAATGTCCAAGTGTGTCCCTCTCATATCCTTTCAGTGTCTCAATTTAACAAAAACACCCACACATACCCACAGAAGATCTACTCCCATACTAATGAGTAAAAGTATTTACCAGCAACCTAAAAGAGACTTCCTCCTCAATGGGTCAAGGAGATTTAATCGCGATTACCATTAATTTCACATTTGGTAATTTTCTTGCCAGCATCCTGCCATCACTAACATCAATATCTGTTTAATGACATACAAGTTCTTGTAAGTGACTGAGCTGCTCTAAAGCCAGTCAACTTTTTGCTTTCTAAAAATGCAAGGACAGGATGTGGTATCCCTTTTTCTGTTGTTTCTTAAGAAAATTCAGAGCAGAGAAAGCTCCCCGGAGAGTCCCCAAAGATACGGTGTTACCTTAGCGTTTATGCTTTCATTCCACGCTCATTTAACGTTGCTTCTAGCGGAGCTGAAACACCACTGCCAAACACCACGACTGACTCGGGGTCTAATCTTTCTCTTGAAGACGGCAAAAGATGTTGTTTCCTTGCCTTAGCACCAGTTTTCTGTGGGGCCCAGCCTGGAAGAATGGTGCTGGGAGCGAGACCCCTAAAAGCCCATGAAAGCAAGGTTGTAACACAACAGCCATCCGAGGACAGACCAGTGTCCCTCTGGAGCGGCATGGAGAAGATTCAAAGCACCAGGCTGAAATCCAAGGGCCAGAGCACAGCCTGACCCTGTCAGAGGTGAAATGGATTATTAGTATTAATCCTGGCCAGATTGTGGACTGGCTTTGTTGATATTTTCTTGAAGAAAAGTGACCGTTCTGTACATATTCCAAAAGCAAGGGACACACTTTATTTATTTTTGCCACTCTCCAGGAAAAGTTTATTATCCCAAAGCCAGGAGACTAGCTTAAAGTTTCTAAATCAAGGAGAGTGGTTTATGCAATACCAAGATTAAAGGGGGGGAAAACAGACCCACCCAGTCTGCAGAGATCCCTTTCCCATGCATTAACTCCTTTCCTGCCAGGTGTCCTGAAGATTCCTGGGACATAGCTCCAGACAAAACCAGAGGATACAGGATGATAGCACCATATGTCATTTCCCTTTATAAAAATCTGGGACTACAGAATAAATTCCTTCATGGGAAAAGCACACTGGCAGCACAGCCCCTGCTGCGGCCAGAAGCGCAGGCACTGTGGCAGGTGACAACGGGCTGTGGGCTGTTGAGCAAGTGACAGCCAAAACAAAGAGACCTCACAGATCCGTAACTAGGTCTTTAACATTCAAGCAAATGTCACGGCTAGCGTCTATACAGATCTTCTCATTTCAGAAGAAGTGCGCACTCAGTTACGACAACAAAAAGGCCTAAAGAATTTCTGAATTAAAGAATAAAAAAGAGCCCTAATACTTGATTGAAGGGAAAGCATGATTCCTAGACTATAAAGCATCTAAAGACAATCCTTGAAATGGAAATGTTTTCTTAGACCAGTTTATAGGTCAACCAGAAGCCCTTCCTGAGAGATGACAGAAAGCATGGAGTCTTCCCAACAGATTTTATGCATTGGGACTTCTTCATTTCCATCCACTTACGAAACTCTAGTACTGGGAACAACCAAATGTGAAATATTTACATAAAGTATTACTGGCATATACATCCAGATGACAAAGCCAAAACCAAAGCATTCATTTGGATTAACTGCCATTTTTAAGAAGTCCTCATCAGGGGACCGACACACAGGTAGGATGCGACCTAGCAAATCTGTGCTGCTCATCTAGGTGCTTTTTATCGGCAAAGGCGGCACGTCCAGGGAACTACTCAATCCATCCTCTAACAGGCACATAAAGCGCTGCTTGTCTTGACTGGATTGATGGCAAAGAGACACCGGGTGGGTAATTCTCACGTAGAGATCTACATTGCAAATATCTAGAGTTAGACTAGCCGAATCTCTACTAACCTATGTCAAGGAGAAGGCAAAAAAGAAGGGCTTGGGACAAGAAAGGTAGCGACAGACCACGACGCAGAGCAAGCCCCGGGGATGAGATGTTTTCGGAGGGACAGATTTTTATGGCTGTTCCCACAATGAAGCCAATATATCCAGTTGGAGCCAGAGCAGCAGACACACCAGCACAGTGGCTCCTCCAGCCCGTGACATTACAGCAGTACTGGTTTGGCTTGACAGTGCTAAAATTAGCGCTTTATTCCCACTAAGAGCCCAAGTACTGGCTGTCCTCTCCCGTGTGGCAGAACACGTTGCCCTCTTCCACGCAAACAAAAGGTTTTGCCCCGACCCTCCGCGCGGGTTACTCCGAAACACCTCCCTCCAGCCTTATCTTAAAGACACGGGCCTCCAGCGAGGAGAAAAGGTTCAGCAAGGGACACCATCAACAGCTTTGATTTTTAGTGATTAAGGGATTCAGGCGCGACATTTCCTAGTCACAGTTCCATTTCATCCCTTTCAAATTAAAGACTGGATTCAATCACCGGCTTATTTTTACAGGCATTTAATCTTAACGAAAAATAAACAAAAAAGCCTGGCAATGAGACAAGCTCCGCCGCCTGCCTTCTTCCTTAGGCTGCTACAACTCATTACAAGGCAGTTCAGTTCAGCTCTGAAAATGCCAGCACCTATCCTGATACAATGCAGAAAACCGCGATGCATCACCAGCTCTCTGGACAGCAATGAGAACTATTCGAAATTTAAGACAAGCACAAGACACGATTGTCCTTACAATTACAAGTAGCTACAGGGAAATATTAGCAGATGCCATTTAAAAAAAGCTCTTACTGCCCTCATCATACCAAAGGTCTTAGAATTATCCGTTACCCAGTTCTGAATATGCAGTGTTTTAAAACCATAGTGCTAGTGCTTATCTGCTGCCCGAGTCCAAATATTTTGTTTTCCTAAAAAGGGCCTGAGAAGCCAAACAAATCAACATCTTGAAGTTTCTGTTGGACGCTAGAAAGGATTTGAAGCTCAGGACAAACAGGGTTCATCACATGATGGGAAAAAAGGGAAGCAGAATAATAAAATCTAAGATCAGCAATTCCCTGGAAGGATTAGCGTTTTTGCATTATGTTCTTGCTAGTTCCTAACTTCAAGCTGTGAATTTTAGATAATAAATTTTGCATGGTCATTCTTATTAACTTACGCAGGGAATGATGAATTCAATTCAATGAAATGACTACTTATTATTGGCACTGACCAAAACCCAGATAACATAAAAGAACCCCAAAATAATACTTCGATGATATTTTAGGAATTTCTAACACTAAAGGTTTGAAAAGGGAAGGGACCAGAGACGGGGCAAATGATTTAAGAGCATGCTATCTAATGAAATTAAAATTAAGGAGTATCTGTGAAATGGAGTCGAACCCCAAAATATGAAATGCAAGAGACAAAACGAGTATTTTACACCTATGATACTGAATTTTGGAAGGCAGATAAACTCTTCCCCACTCTCTTCTCTTAAGCTGTCCTTGGGGAAGCACTTGAAGCCATTGCACGAGGAGTCCTCCCTGCCGAGACTGGCAAAGGAAAGAGTACATTAATAAATATGGACCCAAACCAGCTCCGCCATCTGTGTCATACACCCGGGCAGACCGTTGTGGCAGGCCACGGCTGCAGAAATCGTAAGCATGTTACACACTCTGAGCCCTTCCAAGCAACCCTCTCTCCGCTTCCCTTCTTTTCACCTTCCTTATGGAAGTGCAGGCAAGAGTACGGAGAGGCTGAATCTGGCATCAGTATGTACGGCACTTCCAACGCAGGCATGCAGCCAGGTATTGGTACCTTTCTTTTACTGGTGAGGTAGCCTTACAGTTATATTTAGGATTAACCAGCTCTTAAAAAAACAAACAAAAAAAGTCACCGTTCACTTCTGGAGACCGAGCGATATTAAACGCCACTGGGAGCAAAAAAATGAGGCTGTTACTGGAAAGAGCTGCACACAGCTGCTGGGTGAAATCCTGGGGATGCAAGGCACAAAACCAGGCTGTTGGTGACAGCAGTTTTCAGCGTATCCTCTGTGGAATTGGTTAAAAATGTTCAATTTGCAGACTTAATTCAGCTTCAAAATGTGCCATGTTTTTTTCTGCAAACATTTCCATGAAATACCTTCCACTTCTCCATCCAGCTCTTCATCTGCATGGCAAAAGGGGTTGCTGTGAATATCACTGAGCAGTGGTAACTAACCTCCACTTTCTAGCTCCCGTCTCCCCAAAATTTGTCCTACCAAGGAAGTGATTATTTGGCTTCAAGCTGATTGAAAAGGCCTGTACTTAAATATTCAGGACTCCTAAAAGAGCCTAAGAATTAAGGAAAGAACTAACGTCAGCCTGTCCTCAGTGGAGAGTGACCTCTGCACGATAGCAGCGCCAAAGGGTAAAAGCTCTGATGTCAAAGACAACAAATCTCTTCCCCCCTCCCAATAACTTCATAAAATAAATAAAATAAAACCTGAGCAGCCTTAAACAAATATCAAGTGAAAAGACAGTCCCCATTCTGTAAGACACAGATCAGTGCCCTGTCTGCAGGACGAACCCTCTAATGAAAAAGCACGCTTCTCATATTGCAGATCCCAAGTATCTACCACTTCCAAGAAAACCTTCTTGACTTCAGACCCTTTTAGAGGACCAGAAATGGCTATTATTGGTGTGCTACACTCCCATTACCAAGAAAGAACGTCCCCTGGTTCTTTCTGTATCTGGGTGGTGAAAACTACTATCTTTTTATACATTTCTTCAGCTAGGAAAGCTTATCTGGATGCTCCGGTTTTTTCCTCTCACTCTTCACTGATTTCTGCTGCTATCTTCCTGCAAATTAAGGAAGATTAGAAACATTTTAACAGTACTGGAAGATTTCCTTTATTTTTCTTTAATATAAAAGAGTCATTAGAAGAGATAATTGCAATCTGCAAAGAGATGTAAATCCAAGACCGTTCAGCACCCTAATGAAAATGGAATCCCAAAGGCGGATGTTAATATGCTTCTAAAACAGGCTCCCTCTGTTTTAGGAAAAAACCCCACACCCATCACAGCATTCTACAGTTACTATAGAATTAAACAAAAGGGTCACTGCAGTTGCAAGCAGCTGAAACAAAGCATTCAGCAATACACGACAGCTACACTGAAGCTTATCCTTCCTTATTCCTGTTATTAAAACGCAATGCACATGAGAAATGTTTTATTGTCTGCTTCGGAAAGTTGGTAATAGTCAATTTAAAATTTATAAGCACTAATAAGGTAACACATCCAGTTTATCCTCCTGTTCACCATTAGTGTTGATGAGATCCAAAAATGGGAGATAAGGAAAAAACCACAGATGTAATAAAGTAAAAACCAGTGACTCATCTTGGGTACCAAGAGCTTGTGGGGAGGAAAAAGGCCGAAGCTTAATGCCATTGCTAAACAAGTTCTGAGCCTTTTTGGTAACTTCTGCTATTTAATTTACGAAACATTGCAAAGTAAGATTTTTTTTTTTTATTTTCCTGCATGGGAGATACTGCTGCAGCTACAAATAAAGGAAAGTGCATAGGGTATAAGAAGGTGGGGTATGATTTTAGTATGAATTGGTGCAGGAATGCGACAGAGTACACAAACAAGCCATCTAACCTTTGTGTAACTGTAACAAATTGTTATAGCTAGCCTGCACTTACAGCAGTGCCAGCAACAGCATATTTTTTCACTTTTAATGGGCATTACTACACCATACAAGGTGGATTCAGCCCTCTTCTCAATGCATTCGATATTTAGCAAATGCATTATTTAATAACATTCTAACAGTAAAACCTGCATCAGATGCATATATCTTGCAATACACAGAAATACTTCAGATACTGATCGAGGCGAGGTAACCTCCCTCACATCCTCTACGGTGCCGCTGCTCAAGTCGAAGACAACGTTTCCTCATGATTTTGCTGCAAGAAGTTCCGAAAGCCAACTGGAGTGTCCGCCTCCCTGCCACCGCGTCCCCGTGGGTTACTGCAGCGAGGTCCCCCTGGAGCACCTCGGTCCTGCCTCTCCAGCAGACTTGGGCTTTCTCATCAAGACAAAATTCACCCGCTTGCCATGGACTAGAATTTCCATGGACTTTCCACGGCCTTCACCTTCCACGGACTGTATTTGAGCTTATTTTAGCGATCTCTGCAGTGCTGTGAAGCGTCCCCCGTGGCACTCTCCAGAAAGCCTGCCCTGGCTTTTCTTCTGCCAGCTACAGAACAATGTAACTCTTCCAAATCCATGAGGAAAAATCAAAACTCCATGAAAATATGAAGAAGGGAGTTGCTAAGTCTAGAGAGGCCCTTCAGGTGCATATCTAAGACTTGGAAGGATTAGTTTTATTTAAGACTGCAGTATTTATATGCCGCTGTACTGCACTAGAATTACAAATATTATCCTCTGTGAGACTGATACCAACAGCCCGCTAACAACGTGGCTGCCCAAGGTCTCCAGGCCTTTCTGCTACGCTCGGTGGGGCACCCGACGGTCTGAGAGGTGCTGGTCACCACGCTCCTGCCAACTCCAAAAAACCAGGCAGCTGCTCCCCGTGAGTTTGCACCTCTACCCTCTTCAGTGGATGGAAAGCTGCTTCTGGAGGACCCCTTTTAAATAGACAACCAGCTCTGGGGAGTGTGAAGGGCAATGGGGATGAAATTAAGAGCTGTAGAGCAATTAAGATCAAGTTTTCTTAGGAGGACAGGTTTTGCTGCTTGATGTCCATTTGCATTTACATCCAGCTACACCAGTATCTCCGCTGCCTTGGGTAGTAGGACGTACAGCTCTGAGCCATGAACCTGAAGAGGTACACCACCCTCAGAGTTTGGGAACAGAATAAAGCAACACTGAAATAAAGGCAAAACCATGCATGAGGCCAGTAAGAAACTTCCTTCTAAAAACTAAAACCAAAAGCTCCAACTCTGCAGACATTTTGCAAAAGCAGAAGCACTGTCTGATGAAAAAGTAAGTTGCAAGTAATTTGCTTTGCTCTGCTCCATGTCCCTCTAACAAAGTACAGTTCTTGTTGACAACACCTTTTTTTGACAGTCCTGGTGTTTTTCTGGGCGGAAAGACACTACAAAAAGAAGATGGTATGAGATGATTTCTTATTCTTAGATTTAAGTCTTGGGAGTAATTTGCTTTATTTGCTCCTCACCCTTGCTCTTCTTCATCTACTCCCCAAACAGATAACCTATCAGTACTTAAACAGGAAAGCAAGGAGGAGTGGGAATGTCTCTGTAATTGTGGTCTTTTGAAAGTGTATTTATTTTTTTCCCAGCGTGTTTATTTTTAACCGCTTTAAACGCTCAGCAGAACCACGTAATTACTGCCGGCCCCGGCCTCGCGGCGGAGGCACCTCGCCGGGCTCGCTCGGCGCGGGACGGCGTCTCCCGCACCCATCGCCGCCAGCAGCGAGAGCCGCGTCTGCAGCTGGGACGAGGCAGCGTCCTCCGCACCGCCGTGCCTGGAGAGGGAAGCCCTACGTCCGCCCCACCGAGATGGATGTCGTGGCTGGTTTTATTTCCAGCTGGAGGGCTGGCGAGGAGGGCAGAAGGACACCACAGCTGCGGTGGCTTCTGCCGGAGGTGTCAGCGGTGCTTTTTTTAATTTGGGTCCCGAGCCTACGCTGGGAGATTCTCCTACCCTCGCCGTGGTCTGCTGTTCCTCCCCTTCTCTGTCACACCAGCTTTCTGCCATCGCGAAGGCTGGCACCTCTTTAATAACACGAGCTCTTAGCGTCGGGCTTTCGCAGTGGCATTTACAGGAGTCAAAACACAAAATATGCAAGTTATAAACAGAAACAAAAAAAGGGGAAGGAGACCTTCCCCAAGAGCACACTGAGTGTCAGCCCACTCCAGTGTTCTCTCCGGGTTAAAGCCGAGCCGTGCCTCTGTTCTTCATCCCACTTAAACTTGTCACTGCTTTGCTTTCTAGGGTCACACTTGATACGGTCACTGATGCACTCTAAGGGATTTTTTGTGGGCATCCTACTATTAATAGAGCAACTTGCTTCCCCTGCAGAATGTAACTTCTTGAATTCCCCTCACCAAGGAGGCACCTTGGGACGGAGCACACAGCACCTCGGTGCTCTGCAACCCTGCCAAAATTACCTTCCCCAAACTGACCGGGTCCGAGCTCTTCCCTGCTGTCATTGCTACACCAATCTGCAGAGAGAGAGGAAAAAGACCCTGAACTCTTGCAGCTAGGGATGCTGGAAAGCTAGAAGCCGGCATCTCTACTGGAACTGGGTTGCAATTTCCAGAACAGGAGTAGCTGCATTTACACCACATGGAGAAAAAAACCCAATGGAAAATAAAACCTTCAAAGGACAAGCTGCATTAGCCCAAAAGCATAGGGTTTGTAAATGGAAAAGCTCAGAAAAATCTCATTTTTCTTGAAAAACGCCTCCAGTTTCTCAAGAACTTTTCCCGAGGCCCTGCAGCATTCGGTAGAAGGCTCTCGACAACAGCGAGGGTCCCCGACGCCACGCTCCCCTCCCGGGGACACGGCAGAGCGGGAGGATGGCTGGACACAGCCACCTTTTCCCTCCCACCACACAAAACACCCTTCTGGATCTATGACACATGGCAAGCGGCAGCGTCACTTTTTTCTCCAACAAAAGACAAAACTAAAGGCAGTTCAGATACCACGCGGGCCAGGAAAACGGTGATGTTTCCGAACTGAACGAGGCTTTAAAAGATGTACGTCGATTTTTTTCCAAAACGTTTTCGTTTTGACAGACATTTACAGATTTCTCTTTTGCTTCCCCGGTTGCGACCACCCCTGACTGAACTGTACGGGGCTTTGCCTTTCCCACGGGATGGGGAACCAAAAAAGCACGCAGGGGCTGGCTTTCTCCAAGAGCTCTTTTTAAGGTCCTCTTTGCTGCTCAGAAAGCCACACTTCACACTGATGACAGGCATGGGTAAGGGTTACTACAGGTTGCCTCGTGCTGCAAATATCCCCTGATTTTAGTGGGATATTCTTTTTAAAAAACCAGGATTTTCTATAGAGGCTTGTAATCTCAGAGTCTACAAAATATAAAATACAAGCGGTATCTCTTCCCAATCCATTCCACGTTTATTAGGAAGGAGGATAAAATATACAGTCTATAAATTCAAGTCGGCATTAGTATGCGCTTTGCTACTGTTCTCGTGATCTTTCACTGGACAGTGTTATTCCTGAATGAAACACTATTTTTAAAAGGAACCTGTTGTTCTCTTTAAAATGTCATGCATTCTTTTAATACCATATACCAACACTGAACAATGAAAACCATTTTATCCTTCTGGAACTCATACTTTGAAAACTTAGCTCTACAAAAATAAATTCCTGGAAAAAAAATTTTCATCAGAGGTTTTGAATTCTAATCGGTTCATAACGTTCATCTGCCCTATGTCTGGGCTACAGGTACTACGGAAGCATGTTCCCATGAACAGATAATGTATTTTCACTGGAAAGTTTGCCTATTAGAAAGAGATTATCTGATAAATAAAAATGTTCCACAATTATATATAATTTATATAAATAAATACTTAAAAATTATTATGACTCACCAATAATAAAAATTATTTAATTTTATCAAAATAAAACACAAGTAAAAACACATTTTCTCTTTCTTCACCTGCTTTGGTGGCAAAATGCACCTGAATTGCGACCGCGTGAGTACCTGCTTGCTTGTCCTTTACTTTAGTGGTTCAACGGGAGGAAAATAAAATTTGGGCTGATTTTAAAAAAATACTTCAAACTTTTCTCATTGAAGTTAAAAAGGAAAGCAACCCATAGTTTTACTGCAAGTCAAAGCAAATATTTAGATTTGCCCTGAAATGGCTATTCCCTGGGCATGTTTTCTAAGCATGTTTTAAGCTGTTATAAGTTACAAGCTGTTCTAAGGACATAAATAACCATCTGGGCCAGGGCTGGATCCCCGGCAAGTGCCCTAACCACCAGCACGTTGGCACTCTCACCCATTATTCCTCTGGCTCACCAAATATGTAAGTCTATTTTATTGTTTTAAAGGAGTAATATGCCCCCAAATAGCCTTTATTTTGCAGATCACATTACTCTCATAAGAGATGATTGATACGGCTTCAAGTCCTTTTGGCCTCGAGCCCATTCTTTGTTGTCATCTCCTAATCACAGGGTAATTGGTAAAAGCAGAAGAATTATCACTTTGGCCTGAAACCTTTTTCCTCCCAAACCTATTCAGCCAATCATCCCAAATTTCCAGATAGTTTCAGGATGACAGAAACCACTTTTTTTTTTTTTTGGCAAACTATCTCCCCCCCAAAAAAAAAGTTCAATTATGTTCTTAACGAAAAGTTGGAATGGCCGGCTTCAATACCCTCTATAAACTGGAAAGTACATGTTTGATGGTTTACACGGACCCACCACAAAGAATGCTGAAGTCTATAAAATCCACTTTCAGGTTAAATGTAAGGTATTCTACTCCTTGCAAAGATGAAACAAAATGACTAAGGAATTGAAGGAAGTTCAAGTTTTTGAATTTTTTTTAGGGATTCCCTTCCCAGGTAGCATTAGGGGCCTGAGCACATTACAGAAGTTAAGAAGTTACTGTGTGTCAGCTGATGTTGGGTGACCTCGTTATACATACGCTTAGATCTAGATAAATGCAAAGTAATATGACTCAAATTATTGTACTTTCACTAATCTAAACTAAACTGTACTTTCACTGCAATCTAAACTAAATCGAATTACTTTGTACTTGCCATGGGCGAGGAACATGGGCACAGACTTCACAGACACTACAAGCAGCTTCTTTACTAAACTACAGTACACTACTACGCAGCAATAATATGATTATGCAACTGACACCCAACCTATCCATTGCAACACTCCCAAACTCATTGTTTCATTAAGTTTTAATTGCTTTTCTGGACTGTAAATGTAATATTTAAAAGCTATAATGCTCTTGTAATTTATTTCTCTTCCCTCACCACATTACTGATATATACTACAAACCTTCACTGGAGTTTAACAAAATCTGTCCTTTGCTATTAAGGAAGAGCATTTAGTGTTACCAAACATATAATTACAAAGTCCCCAGGAAAATTTTCAGTTAGCAATATGCCTATAAATATGGAAACCTCATTACAAAGAGCTGTTTGAAACTTACATCAACCAGATCATGACAAAAACTGCTAAATGCTAATTAGATTCATACCCTACTTTTAGGGAGAATGCTAGTCTTGCAAAAGATACCAGTTACTCTAACTTCAGTCTTGCAAATGCCTCTATGTGGAAAAAAACACTAAGGAGAGTTTAAATTTTGCTTCTAAGCAGGTAACGATATAGGAAAAGATGGAATGAAAAAGAAAAGGGAACATGTTGAATGGTCATAGGGAATTGCCAGAAAAACAAACAGTATAAATCAAAAGATGTTTTTTAAATACTGGATTCACTATCCCACTACAAAACTGAGTGTCCTCTTTTCTGATGGATAAGGAACAATTTATAAGAAAGAGCCCTCCCATACACTGCAGCGTGGCAGTCACAAGCAGAATAGGTCTTGAGGAAGAGAGGAAGCCGTCTCCTTTGAAGGATCTCAAGAGACTGGATAAAGCACACATGGATGTTACTTTGCTTGTTCATTTGCGAATATACATACACAAATATAAATACTTTGCAAAGTTTGCCAGTTCTAATGAGTCCTTCAGCTTCCCGAGAGTCCAAACTGTACAGCAAAGTTGTCCTCTCTGGCAGGCACTGCAGATTTCTTATTTCACGTTCTACGCGAAACATCAGCAGCAGAGTTACTACTCAGAGGAAACCCTTCTGCAAAGGCAATCATCTCAGCAACATTCGTAATTTTATCACTACTCAGGCAATAGTTGGTGGTTTAGTCTTAATTGGTTGTAGTCTTAATATCGGGAGTAATATGAATATTCCATTATGGAAAAAGTTCTATGTCAGCTACTTCAGAGAAAACATAAAAAGAAAAGCTATTGGTTCCATAAAAAAAGCAAAATAAATGCTTTCCTTCCTTGCTTTAAGATTTCACTTTCAAAAGTCTAACACACAACTGTCAAGTACACAGGGCTGCTAAGAACTTAAGCCCAAACACTTGCACACTTTGAGCCAGGAGCTTATTCTTGGATACGGAGCTTACCCGTGTAGGAGACGTAGGTTTTGCTCCACAAGAGGAAAATGCTCGTGCTCGGAAGGGTCTGACTATGCTTCCTTCCCCTGAAGCCCTACACACGCTGAGGGGGCTGTGGGGGGGTCCACGGAGGGAGGGGATCACTTCGCAGGACGCAGCCCCTCACACGCGGGCTGATTCAGGATGCGGTAATGCTCCTTGGAGTTAAATCTCAGAGCCTGGGGTCCATAAAATAAACTTAAATGCAAGACGTTAACAAAAAGTTAGATTTTTACATGAACAGGATAAACATAATGCATTTGCTATGAAAATAAATCTCTTTGAGTGAACCAAAAAATGCCCTTATTTCTAATAATAGGAGAGAAAATTACAGTTGGCAAACTTGAGAGACAATTAAGCCAGCGTTTCAGAGAACTCCAGATCACTGCCAAAACAAATACTCAGATAAAAGAACACAGTTTCCACTCCCTGCTTCCTTATTAATTGTGTTTTCTTCTCTAGCCATTACAAATAGGTTTGTAAAATAAACTCCAAAAATATATGGCTCTCTGTTCTTTAATTTGCACTTGATTGTTGTTTCTGAGGATGCTACCAACTGCTGAAGAAGAAAGGGTTGCACTAATACTCGCTCTATAAATAAGGCAATAAAAAAAAAGAAGAGCCACTGCACAGCAAGGTTAAACGAGGACAACGTGGAAATTCACGGTATAAGGGACTGCAAGGCCTCTCACTTGGCTTTCCGAGCGCAGGATATTCATTGCATTTCATTAGCTGATTAACGAGGTGTGTGGCAATTCATCTGGCGCTACCAAGGCCCTTTGATCCACCCTTCTTGCAAGTGCTCCCCTTGACAGACAAAAATATTCTGGGTGGCTAAAAATCCCCCACCCCGTGTCCAGTGGGAGGATGCTGCTGGGGGGGCCAAGCTGGAGACCGACGGCACAGCCCCCCCCACGCCGGGGGGAGAGGTCCCGTCGTCTCGTCCACCACCCCACAGGGCTGACCGCTCGCCCTCCCGGGGCAGCCCGGGGGGTCGTGTGTCCCCCCCCCGCCGGGTCTGATGGGGGGCGCAGCGCTCCTGCCGAAGCGCAGCGGGCTTTCCGTGCGCCAACGCGCGCGGCCGCGAGGCTCCGCGAAGCCTCTCCACCCCGCGTCCCGATGGGCCGGGCAGCTGTTGCGCGGGTATTCCTGAACGCGTCCGCTCGCTTTGGGGAACCCTCGACCCGCGAAAGCCCGCAAAAACGCACAGGTATCGATAACTTCGGTACAAGCATTTCCAAGGATTTTTTTTTTTTTTCCTTTCCCCAGAGAAAGCATGGCCTCAGACCTAGATATGAGTTGTACTGTTCAAGCCTGAAGAGTTCAAATACTAAAACTTTTCAGTTTGCTCTTGAGTGGTGAAAAAAACCTCGCCGCCCTGTGCCATAAGGGAGACCCGCAGAGCCAACTGGACCAACCATCCCGTTCGACTGCCGGCTGAGGTGGGAAGCTGAACCCAAAGACCCAAGGGTCCCTCTAACCTATAGGCTACGAAGGCCAAGGTTAAGCTTCGTAGGGTAGGGTAGGGTGCACCACCCTGGCTGGGTGCAGCCAAGTATCTTGGTGTTTAGTTTGCAGCTTTAGAATAATACTAAATAGCACAATCTAAAGCAGACACTCTTGAAAGCAGGGAATATCACAAAAGAGGCAATTTTTGTAAGCGTTCTCTCTTCTGCCATCTTCGCTTTAGACCGAAACCCTAGAAACTGTCCTTATCTTGTGGCCGTGGAAGCCAGCTCCAAGCAACAGGGAACAGACGATGATGTGAATCCCAGGGGAGCAAAGCAGGAAAGAGGCAGGAAAAGCGGTGTGATAAGAAGTGGGAGAGAGCAGCTTTCATCGTGATCAAGAGGAGAGTACGGTGTCTCTGGAGAGCAGCTCTGTTCCAAAAGAACAGAGACGTGATAGTTTCACAAAGGTCTCCGAGATGGGATGAGGCCGTCCTCTACGCCAGCCGAGCATCAGATGAGCTTTACAGTCAAATATCCAGAACTGAATTCTGTTTCCTTGTGCGGTGAGAGTGCCCCTGCTGTTGTAATCAAGAACCTAAATTTTTTAGAATAATCATACCTCACTTTAATTTTCTTCCTCCCTAGCAACAGGGTGATCTCAGAGGCACTGAAACACCCAGCTCGTCGGGGAGTGTGCACACATTTTGGGAGGGACCCAGGGGCCTAAGCACAAACATCTAATGCCACTTTGAACGCACTTTAGGATACCCGAGACTTCCCAGGCAGCTAGCGGAGTGACACCGGCCCTGTGCTGGACTGCCAACGGGTGGGACAGCCAAGGTCACCTCAACCGGCACCAAACACCCGTGAACCCCAACTGGCCCTCTCAGTGCCAGGGTCACCCAAGAAATGAATCTGATTTCCCCGAAGATGAATACGCATTTTTCTCTACCAAACTGGAAAGAGGATTTAAAAAAAAAAAAAACTACTTATGGCAGGTCTAAACCTGCGTCCTTTTAGCAAACAGCAGCTGGTGGAGAAATACCTTCCTTATGAGTTAAAGTTTATGAGGCTGTTTAGTAAGACGGAGGCAAAAAAATGGAACTCCAGTGGCATCCTGAAGGACAGGGCTCTTCCAAGGAGCAAGGACTGCTGCTGCTCCTGGCTTGTCTGGAAGGCACGGTCACCACAGCTTGCTCTGCCGGTGAGCTTTTGAGCCCATTAACTGGAAGCTGATGCTGCCATTAACAATTAAACTCAAAGCTAAGGTTTATGGACACGTAGCTTTAATGGAGTTTCCCACTCCCAACGCCACCGTGCATGGGCACTGACCAGCCTGTCACACTTACTACGTGAATCATTTTAAGTACGAGCTGTGTACAGCTCTCAGCGACGCACAGCTCAATGGTAACTTTCTGTTAAGAAATCAAATGTACAGAGTAAAACAAGAAAGGGACTGCAGAGCTAAGGATTTACATATAATAATGAGCAAAAACCAAACACATTAGTTGAATTTTCTAAGAAGTGCATTTTATGCTGCGTTTTCTAATAGTAAGTAACAGGATAAAATGAAGCCGACAGGGAACAACGCTAACAGCCATTTTCAAACAGAAATTTCATTTACTCGGTCCTGGCCTGTGTCAGGTTAAATTCTTTTCTTAAATAACATCCAAAATGACCTTATCCAGAGCGATTAAAACAGCAAAGGAAGCAAATCTGGGGAACAGGAAAAAAATACCAAGTAAGTGAAGTGGGCAGGTGTAGATGGAATGGAGCAGTTCCTCCACGCTGCCGTTTCCAGACTGCAGCAGTGATTGGTCACGCTGGGGTTGGCCTTCTCTGATTTTCTGTCTTCACTGGGTGGTGAAGGGTGGGGAGAGGGGCAGACTACAGTGTGCCTCTGGGGAGAGGCTGATGCTGCTCTCTTTAACTTTTAGAGTATTTCCCGCAATTCCCACCATCATTTCCTTGAGACACAATGTGACATTTCCCTTAGGAAAACTTCTTTGCATCAAACGGATGCATCTTCTGCTGAAGTCAGCTCATTGATACTCCCTTGACAAGGTACAGAGCGGCATGAGGCAACACCTATCAACCTGTTCTCAAGAAGCCAAAACCGATCTCTGATTCTCGTCTGGGCTTTTTGGGGAAGAGCCGTGCTGCTCATCAAAGCCACAGGCAGCAGAAGCCTCACTCTCCACGGGATGATGTCCTTGCAGGAGGCTCGAGGCAGCTCTGTGCTGTCACGAGTGACCAAACACCCTTTTTGAGTTGAGGTCTCTGCACCGGGAACACTGGGCACAGCTTCAGAAGAGAGTTAACACTTGACCACCTTGTTCTTCAGCTGCTGATGTGGGACTCGGGACCCTTTTAGATTCAGGCTACCTACCTACCCCTGCCACCCCAGGGCTTTCCCCGCCATCAGCGCTCCCTAAGGCAGCAGCTGCTCACTCAGGGGGCTGTGAGGCTGCACTTCCAAACTGGTGGGGCCAGGCTTGGCTACAACAAGGTGAAACTGCTCCCTCAAGACTTTCCAGTGCGTGTCACACACGCACAAATGTAGTCGCAGCATCAAAATGTTTTGCCTGTCCATTTTCGTACCGCTGAAATGCTTGTGTCAATGCACAAGCAGGTCCAAAACGGCTGATGTGCTCCAAAATTTTCAAAATAAAATGGTGTGCTTCCTCAACTCAGTGCTTCGGTTTCAAAATGTTCTTTGCATAAAGGGCAAAAACACTTGAAAGGCAAAACCACCACAAAAACCCTTGAAATTCATCTTCTCATTCAGCCTGAAATAAACATGTTTGTTAATTATCATCCAGGATTCACGGAAATAATTTTGTGGACTTGACCCCAAAGGAATTTTGTATGAGTTTCTGGACGTGCCGATAAACCAGTAACACCCCAGGCTCACGTTCAACACTATTGATTTCCATTGCTGCTGGCGTGAGCTAGAGATGCTAGGATGTTAAAAACAGCACGGCTACACTTACAAGCATTCCCAACGGTGCTTACAAAAAAGTACAACCAGAAACAATTGGAGTTACTAAATATATTCAGTAAAACTCGCAAAGCATGCAAAAGCCGGCCTCGCAATGGCAAAGGCCTGCTTAGTAACTGGATCCATTCCGAGATTGTCCTGGATGTCACTTGGCTTACAGGAAAATGACATCCCTTAATGAGGACCATCAGTGGAGGGGAAGGAAGATGGGGGAGGTGGGGGGAAATATTTTTTCATTCTATAATTGTAACTTAATTTTGAGATTAAACTGATGGTTTAATGACTCTTCGCAGTTTGATAACAGGATCCAGGAAGAGACATGGCCAAACAGAAGCAACTGTCACATCCCATCTCTGATAAGCTCCCAGTTGCCAAAAGCAGTGCCTGCGGGCTGGGAACCCCCTGTGCACCCCCGGTCGGCCGAGCCCCTCGCATCCCTCATGCCTCGTGCTGCTGGCAGGGACACCAGGCCTGGGGACACTTCGGCCGGGGCACGCTTGGGGCATCTCTCTCGGTAGGCATAGTGCTGCCAAACCGAATTACTCCAAAACGTGGCTTAGGACCTCAAAACCTTGGCATCAAGCGAAGAGGTCCGTGAGGAATCGCAGGACCGCCAGCAGCTGTCTGCGGAGGTGCACCGGGAGCCGCGCTCATCCACCCCTCTCTTCTACCTGAGGTTGACTTCCACAAAACTGGTAGGAACTTCTCCCTCTCTTCCAAGCCTGGCGGATTTGCACAAAATCAGAAATTATTGACGGGGGACAGCATAATTGGATGAGACTCACTCACACAACAAAACAAGCTAAAAATAAATACCTACAGGTAGTTTCTATTTGTCCTTAGCTTCCAAGATATTTTCTGCAAGCCCCAACACACTATTTTTTCATTTTAGATGACAGCTGCAACCTCACACGCATACATCCCCCAGTCAGCATAAGCTTAAGACAGGCAAGAAACAGGACAAGAGTCCCTGTAACTTTACGACAGGTGGCGACGGGGGTTGATGAAGGCGGATGGCATCGCACCGTGGAAAGGCCTTTTCCAGCTGCAGAGGTCCTGGCGGGAGGAAAAGACGCAGGCAAGGCCACGGGAGCAGCGGGTAAGCGGCATCGGTGCCGCCGACACAAGGCTGGCGCGGCCAACCTAAGTGACACCTGCCCTGCGAAGCTTCAGATGTGAATGCGTAGGAATGGCTGGGGTATACGAACCTTTTCACCCGAAAAAAACCTCAGAGAAGCACCTACGTGGAATTTAAGAAGAATCAGCCCCCCAAAAGGGGAAAAAAATACATGAAGAACTAGTGGAAAAGGCAAGGGGAAAAAAAAAACCAAACCGAAGCTGAATCCAACATATTGCAGGATGAATGCCTTTGCAGTCAAAGCCAGATTCTCCACTCCTCAGCAAAAACCAGGAGAGTTGACAATACTTTCAGGAGAATCAGTCCACCAGCCTGTGCTAAGGGCATCCAGCACAAAGTTTTGCAATTCTTTATCTGCTGTTTGTAAACGACTTATGATTTATTTCTCCAGTGAGCAGAAGACAGGCCAATCTAAAAATAAGTTTTGTGAACAAAACCACAGAATTACATTCGGATCTTTGGCACTTGACAATTTTTAGGCTGCAGTTCCAAACCATCACTTTTTCCTTCAGCACAAAGAAGCAGCAAAATAACTATGCCGAAGCGAGGTCATGTAATACGTATATTTGATAGATGTACGTAAATACATCCATTTGTCCCTACCACTGGGTATGTTTAAAACACTATGTTTAGGATAACATCAGGATGCCTCATTTTCAGGCGGGAAAATCCTAAATGATGAACACGGCAAAACATACTACTCGCAACCCAAAGCTTTCTCTTCCACCTCTGCCCCCACCCTAAATCAAGCAAATATGGTCAGTTTTAGTTTCCTTCAGAGGTTGTGCCAAGAATTGAAAAGTAATAGGAAAAGAAGTCTTTCTCTGTAGATTTTCATCAAAACAATCTACTTTGAAGCACACTGGCGTGCCATTATTTTTAAATATTTCAAAAAAGAAAGCATCAGGGTTATGCCATAATAAAACTTCCCACAAAACCTGAGTCTTTGTGCAGCAGTGAGATGGACTGTGTTAGTCAATGTGTGCTGCTAGGTCCTTCCTCCTAAAGAAACACCATTTAACTTGCTGCAATGGCTATTTAAAATGTTTTAATTGGACAAAATCACAAAAATTTCTAAACTGCCACACCTCTAATTATAGGTTTGCCTTTAAAATCACTACACCAACCTTGCCTGCTGTTCATGCACCCCCCGTCATCCTTGCTAGCATCGTGGACGTGACAAGCCCCAAACGCTTCTACGCTTTTCACGTGTGCAGAGCTCTTGGCCCTGAAGCATTTACAGCTTCAGCTGAGGCAGGCTCCACCAAAACACTGCAAAAAGGGGGTTCAACACAGATTCTTCCATTTTCAGGCCAGTTTTCTATGGGAACAAGGCTAATGCCTTGTTTCCTGTCCGTATCCCACAGGAGAACAGAGGTCTGGCAGAGGACACATTGCATTCCCGCAGGCTCTGTAACATCCCTGCCTGGCAAGCAGAAGCCCAGAGGATTTCCCAGAGGGAAAACCCACAAAACGAGTGCAGTGCAAGTCCGTTCGCCCTGCTGGGCTGCCCATCACCGTACGTGTGCGGGGACCTGCGGGGTACACTGCCTGTTTGCCCCCCCGGCTGAGGATGATGCTGGCAGTTCGGTACTTGCACAGGGCAGGAGGGCTACCAGAAACATCGGGGGACCAAGTGAAGCAGCTGAGGAGGAGGAGGGCAAGACTTAGGAAATAAGAGATTTCATTAAGTCTTTTCCTTGTGGGACAGCCTGTTACTTTTCTAGATAAAATAGAGCAAAACCTTGCTTCTTTTAGTCTTCGTCCCCACAGCTCTGCACGCTGTGAAGAGCCAATTAAGAAACAAAACCAGGGCTATTAAAAGCACGTGGGTGTGTGGATATGTGTGCACCCCAAGGAGCACGGTGCTGTCACCAGCGATGTCTAGTCTCACCAGATGTGTGACAGTAAAAGAGCGTGGCTCTGTGTGCCTGTGAGCCAGCCAGACAGATGGATGCCCAGGGGTGGCGGGCTGGATTTGCTCATTAAAGCGAAGCATTTGCTGTCTCCTCCACACCTGCAGTGCCACAAGCTCCCCACCCAAGCTGCCAAACCCTGTCTCCTAACAGCAGACACTGTCCCTCTACTATTTCAGTGTATAAAGCACCAATCTAGAAAGTGTTATTTTTCCTACAAAGCCAAACCCTCCCAGGTACCTGCTCCGCCAGGCAGCACTCGCTCAGCAACAGCTTTCCTCTGTCACGAGTGGTTGAGAAAACTATCTGAGAACCCAAGGCCTCTCTCCCTCTTCACTGTGTTCACTTCACTGCATTTCAGGAGTTTTAGCTGTAGCTGTTCCCCAAACCAAAGAGGTACCCCACGGCAGCGACAGCTGGCAGGAGCCCCCGGCGTATTTCCAAGTCGACGGGAAGTCAGTCTCTCTCCGGAGGGTTTGCAAATAAGCCCCTATTCTCACAGCAGCCAAATGTTTCATTTTACGCATTTTATCTGTGTAAACCAAACAGATAACAGGGAGAGCAAAGACCTTTGAAATATTCATGAATAAACTAGAGTCCAAAAGCCTTCTACTGCACAGCGATAGGGAGAGAATTCTCACTTAAGACGCGAAGGCATGCAGAGCAACTGATTTTATCTGAGTTCAAAAAGAGTAGGTTTGCATACAGAGAAAGAAAGTAACAAAAAATGAGCTATATACATATTTAAAGATAGCTATTATATACCATGAAAGCAATATGAAATAAGTTAATGTGACAGAGCATAAAGACTAAAACAATACAAAAGCTTTATCAGCCAAACCTACAAACTATAAATATAGACCGACGTACTGACTGAATACTTTCTGGTTGATGTACTATTTTCTCAACCATTTGCTATTATGTTATGTTATGACAGCAGTCAAAAGTTGTCTATAAATACAAAATAGCACTTTCTTGTTCAATGTGGTTGAAAATTATTCTCGTTTTTTCTCAGTTGCAAAGGTGCTTATTTTTCTCATAAACACCCTGCTCAGGGAAACCTGAATGTGAAAATAAATGGCTTCGTTCTGTTGCTTTGGTGTACTTAGTTTAACGAAAATGAAGCATGACTTAGTGTGAAGGTCATTGTTCAGCATGCACAACGGCAGGAAAATGAACAGAGTGCTAGGACACACCAACAGAAACGGGGACTTGAAATAGGTTTGAAAAACAACCCAGTGCAGCAAGATCACAGCAACACTGAAATACCATAGAGGTCTGGATGGTGTCATCTCTCCGAACCTGTCACCATCTGAAGACAAGAAAGGAGGAAGGGGCAGACAGAGGCAACGCCACGGTTCAGTAATGTCAACCACCTGCTCAATACCTTTCCCCTGAATCGAGCCGTATTTTCCTAACTTGCCTCCTTCATCGTGGTTTTTAAAACTCTAAAGCTGAAATTAAAGCAACCTCAGATGATGAAAAAGCAACTCAATAAATGCACCAGAAAAGAAACCGCCCATCTCCATACACCGTAACTGCAGGGGCAGGTGCTGCTGGCACACACGTATGTCTCCTCAGGTTATTCTGGTGCCTCTGTCACTGGAATGCAGGCAACATTAAGTCTGTCAGCCAAATTCACAAGGGCATTGCAGGCGCTTTGCACAGTCCACAAACATAACCTAGCCCTAAACTTAACTCTTTCACTTAGCAGGGAAGCAACTAAACTGTTGTATCCCTTATACGTTACAGTCTTTGAACCCTGTCAGAGAAACAGGAAAAAGAGGAATAGCACAACAAAGGAATGGTACCTTCTATTTTTAGCTATGTTTTCACCTACATTTTGCTAACCCACATGTAGGAACAAAAAAAAAAAAAAAAAACAACACCAAAAAACAAACCCCCAAACCCCACCACCATCATTGCTAAAAACTGCTTGGGCAAAACGTTTTCTTCTTGGAACATGACAGTTCTTTTGAGCATGAAACATTTCACCAGACACCCATTCCCTTTCAGAAGAAATAAGCCTGTTTTCCCAAGTCCCTCTTACCTCCTTGACAGCTCCTAGGCTGGCAGGCTGGCTGTGCACATGGGAGGCTGAAAACCAGGCTCCCAGATCTCATGACAGCCTAAGAAGCCCCACTGATTTCTATTTAAAACTTGACATATGCCACTGCTGTAATTATTTAAAATTCATCCTGCGGGAGCACTGCCTCCAAAATTTGAAACACCCTTTAGAAAATATTGTTCTGCATCCTTCGTCCAGTGTAAATTATTGCTATTTAGAGTGTCAATGCAACACAGCACATCTGGAGACTGAGCATCACAAAGTGAGGGCATCTGTACTCAACTAGTCCCTAATTTCAAGGCAGTAAGTCCTTACAGAAGAACAATACTAATCCAGGCTGGTAATACTACATCACTTTTCTTCACATGGGACTGCCGAACAAACCACGAGGACACGTGCAGCACATGTGTGTCTGGGCAAGAAAGCAGCGGTGCAGACAGTCCCAAATCCTGCAAAGATTTAGCAGAAAAGCATCATTTTTTTGACGTGCCACTGGCTTCAGTGATACTACTGGGTTCAAGATGTTAGTCAGTGTGCAAGACCATACTTTTCTACCTGGGAAGCTAGGTGAATTTTGGAAGCCTACAACATGCATTGCTGCCCTGACAGTCGCAGATCCTGACCCTGCCTGTGCTGGTTCTTCTTTGGAAGCAGAACTGGGAGAGGCACATGAAGAGGAGCAAGCATCCTCCGGAGCTGCACTCTTCCTGGGGAACAGACAATTCTGTTTAGGTCGAGAAAAGCTCACCCCCTCAAACGGTGATTTATAAACCATTGTGGCTTTTAGGACCGGCTCTCACAGCCTCTAACTGAATGATTTACAATTTATGTGAAGAACAACTTCAGAGGTTTAAATACTTTACTGCAAAAGGTGCAGGAGTACAGGTGTTTTCATTGTTTTGCTCTAAAGCAGGTCACAAACGTCCCACTGGGAGGGGAAGCCCTTGGGCAACAGCGAAGAACCTGTACCCATACATTAACTCCCGTTACAGACTGGTACAGCCCCATCAACAGCACGGTGAGAAACGAATCCACGTGCCATTAGCGGCTGAACTGGGCGCCCGCGGAGGAGGAAAGGGCTGCTCCACCGGCAGCGGTATCTCCCAGAGCTGCTTCTGCTGTCTCTCTCCCCCCAGCCCTTGTCCTCCAGCACCCAACCCCGCCAGGGCAGAAGGATCGGGCTGCTTGGGCGCTCTTCTCTGTATTTTCTTTCTGGGTGGTTTACTCACTCGTCTCCTTATTACTCACGGTCTCGCCGAAATTTGTTTCTATCCCAGAGATGGTGATGGTGGAAACAGATGAGCCAGAAAGGAAGTCGCTTTTGTTCGGAGAAGGAAAGACAACAGTCTCTGTAAATAGAGCACGGTATTGACAGGCTGATGCCTGATACCAAGCCAAAATAGCATCATCTCCAAGAAACACTCCGTTTGCTGTAAAGATCGCCAGGTATGTGAGGATCTTTGATCTTCACAGTTATTTGGCCGTGAAGCCTCCTGATCTGCACGGCCAACACATTCCCTTTTTGGGACAGCAATGGGAACTTCTCTTTGAAAAGGGATAATCGCGTGTCAAACGTTTAAGGGCAAGAAGAGAAGTAGGCACAAAAATAGAGCATAATCAGTGGCAAAGTAGAAAATTAACGTGTAAATTAATAAAAGCAGGAGGTTAGAATATGAATGCCAAGCAGACTACGACATGCTCCTTTTCTGTCAGCATGCTGGCTCCTCAAGAGAAACACAACTGGCAGTTTTGTTTCTTAAGTAGCTTCAACTGCACGTATCGAAGTGATCTCACTCTACACCATCCTATCGATGGCAAACTGAACGCAACAAGCGACGAGCACCGTCAAAACGCTTAGGTAACCAGTTTGGATTTAACTTAATTCCTACTGTGCAGATTAAAGATTTTGTTTTAAAACTTGTTTTTATTTCCTTTTCAAAAAGCCTTAAGAAGAGAAACTTAAGGTTGCAAACCAAAGCACTCAATGATATGGAAATGGTAAAGTGAGAACTGTATTCCCTTTCTCACTTGCATTAGGAGTCTCCAGATGGATTTTGAAAGATCCCATACTGTTCCTCAAGTAATAAAATAGCAGAATAACCCTGTTTCTAGGCTACCTCAGTAGCCAGCAGCATTAACTTCAATAGGATTTCCAATATTTTGCAAGGTTAAGTATGTGTGTATATATATGTATGTATATATGGGGGAGTATACGTATATAAGGTATGCTGATTTGTCATAGTAAGATTAGGGTCATGTCTTCTCATCCTTAAAAGAAATTATCACTTCAACACTACATGTTAAAGTTAACCGAAAATTAACCTGGGTGCACTTTGAATGCAATGAGATTTAAAACAGGAATTATTGTTTGTTATCTGATTTTTCCTCTCCAAAATGTGAATCATACGATCTAGTCCTTTTACCAGGACACAGTTTGTTTTCTTTCTTCAGCACAAGCTATGAATACACTCCTTTTCTATTTCTGTCCTGTGGAAACACATTTTTCCCAGGACTTCCATATTTCAGGACGTGGAGGGTGTCCTGCAAGTAGCACATCCATGAAGCCGTATTGATTGCAATAAGCCATTTATATGCAGATCACTGAAGTCTCAAACCATGCGCTTTTTGTTTTATGTGTACAGTAAAACTACTACACCCTGACCACATTCAAACAGGACCTCAAACCCCAGATCATTCACAGCTGACTTTATGTATTTGTGCTACAATTCACATGTGAGACCATAAAAAGCCATAATAAAAAAATGCTATTAAACTACAAAATACTGTCAAATTGAAATGTCTTTTAACGTAGATGTATTTATCTGACTTTAAATGCATTTGTTTCCATAATTATCTCAATATCTGCTGTAACATTATATTCAAACTTTCGACGGTGTTTATCAAATCAGAACAATCTGACGAGACTCTTTAGTCATCAGAAATTGCAGGCAGGAACAGCAAAGTAAATATCCGGAATGCATAGCGGACGTATACAAAAAATTCCATATTCCATTACTGTCGTGCTTTTCAGGTGTGCCCGCGAGGAGTAAATGTCTCTGTGCATAAAGGCAAGCAAGCTTCTGAAGGGTTGTGTCCTAGCCTACAGAAGAAACAGACACTCTTCCATGAAACAACTAAGTATTCTACACATTAAACAGTTTCTGTTTATAGATGTATTATTTATTACACATATATACTTAAAGTGGTAACAGCAGTATGATTCTGATGCCCTATGGCATTGAGACGCAACATGTATTGTTATGCCATAAACTGATTTTTCTGAATCCATGTGAAAACTGAAAAATTGCAGAAAATACACTTTTCTTGTACAGAAACTGTTTCTGTTTTCTTCCTGAAATGACTGCCCATCATCAATATCACTAGAAATTAAACCAAACATTTCATCTACTCATATTTCCCCATTCCTTTTTCTAGGAGGTTAGGGGCTACTTTTTACTTTTTTTTTAAATTAAAGTGTATTTATAGTCAGCGTCGAATGCTATTTCACAACACAAAAAAGGAAACATTTCATTTCTAAGATGCCAAAGGCTTTGACTTTTCAATAATGTGTCTCCTTGTTTTTTCAGCTGGAATTATTCACTGAAGTTGTACCTCATTGTTATTTCATGTTCAACCAAATTCTCTAACACAGATTAACTACTTCTTTGTGAATTGGTTATTTTATTTGATATGATGAATCATGCAAAAATACTCAACGTGGGCTTGTAGGAGAATGAGAAAAGAGAAACAAGCATTCAGATCTCATCCATGGCCTATATCTAGAATTATTAGCTCACATATGGGTCTTATCTGCTTCAAGCTGAGTTTAGGAAGAGCGTAAATAAATTAACATCATCTTTGAAAGCTAAGGAGGGGGCAATAATAAAACATGAAATACTGAAAAAGAGCAATGTCCAACTAGAAACTCTAAAGATATGGAAACAATTATGTGATAATTTGTGTATTCATTATATGATACAGGACTTAAATGATGCCCGCTCTAGAAACTCTTTCAGGAATGGCAAAGAGTCGCCTTGATAAGGAGTCTGAGATTTTTAGGATGCCTGATGAAACACGATTTGCCTCTTTAGTATATTTCTCCAGCAATAGTGACATTCATCAGAGGAAAAAGTATTGCTCCCCTTTGAAGAAAAAAAAAAAGCTATGTATACAGGAATAAGATCTACCAGCTTTTCCTGCCAAATATAATCATACTTATCATACCAATCTATTTAGAAAATACAATATTGCTAAACCAGTTGTTATGGTTGATTAATCCAAGCCCTTCTTGTTAAAAACAGATGGCACATGCAAGAATAACCAAACACATTCTGGAGGGTAGCTGATGAGAAACTCCATTATATTTCATTAGTTTCTTATTTATACAGAGCAATAACAGCTGGACCACAAATAATTACAAAATATAAACAAAACTGAAGCCTGAAAGCAGAGACCAGTTCATTACATGTATGGACAAGTATTTTTATGAGGCTTGAACAGACTTCAGCTCAGGATCCTCCTGGTCCTCACAATAAAAAAAATCCTAAGGCAAAAAAACCTCTTTTGAAACATCATCTGGAAATACATCTCTGAAGAGAGGTAGCATTTTCCTGCGTTCCTGTAGTGTGCCTGTTTGATGGTACTGGGCTACTGCCCATTTATCAAGTGTTTTGTGATGGCCTGACTGACTCACTACATATCCTTTCCTTTATTTGTCTAATTTTGAAGGTCTGTTAAATGAGAGCTTGGAAAATATTCTAATAATAGTAATGCTAACCTCAATGTCCTGTAAGATAAAATGCCTGAAATGAAAGAAAAGCCACAGGAGAAGGGAAATTACAAACTCTGCTGGCCTGGCCTGAAACCCACACCTTCAACAAAGGTGAAGAGAGCAGCTGGGCTACACAAGGGAGGAAACAGCAAAACATACCACCACCATTCGAAAAACGTAATTACACCTCTAAAAGGCGGAAAGTCAGAGATCAAGCCTATCAGGGCACCGTTCAGCATCTGTGGCTGATTTTTACGTACAAGGGACAGGACGGAGGAAGCACCAGAGACAGGCAGCAGAGACGATACGTCAACAGCTCCACGACACTCACCCATGAGTATCCCGCTGGGAGCTGCCATGGTGGCGACCAGGTCCAGTCCTGCTGGGACGCACCGACAGCATCACATACATCCCAGCAGCACATACGTCCTGGCAGCGTGGGGGACCAGTTTCTGCAGGGCTCCCAGGCACCGCGCTCTGGGGCGGCAACCCGGCACCAGCCCAACATCCCTTATCCAGACGTCTGCTGGTGCAAATCCCATTCCCCCTCACATCCCCGATGCGAAACCACACCAGCACGGTACAGCTATAGGCACTCTGCCGATATTTCCACCTACACCATTAACGCCCGGGGAATATGTCCCTGCTGCTCCGGCAGGGACCACTGCTGGATGGATGGGCGGAAACCGTGGTGTCCACCACGTAGGCAGACAAGGCTTGCCACCCGGAGCAGAATCAGGGCACTGCTCCAAGCCCCCTTCTCACTCAGGAAGTGAAGACGACACTGGAAATAATTGCTAAACTTCATCGCCTTCCGTCTGGAACAACATGTACAGGCTTTCAGCAGCTATGAAAGCTCTTACGCCTTCTGCGCAGCTCTTCCAAAACTTCCAATTAGGACCCAATAAAATAACTAGACCAACTTCTTGGGAAGCCCCAGAATCACTATGTGATTTCTTAGTGAAGAAATCAGTCTACACTTCCTCTTCATAATAAGCATTCAAGACCTCACAAGGAGGAAAAAACAACATCTTGAGTTGAGTCCTCTCTGGGATCATGTGTCAGGTCACAACCTCAATATCCTTCAGCTTTCAAAAGCTTTTTTCCTATAAATGCCTTTCAGTCTCCTTCCTATTACCCTTCTCTCTGAGATACATATTTTAAAAAAATTGAACTGCATGGGTTTCCTGGCCTTACCTGATGCAGGCATCTCCCTCTGCCTCCATCCCGCCTCTAGCCCTGCCTCCTGATTCAGCCAGCTCCCAGGAATGCCAGGGGACAACCCCACTGCCTTCCTTCTCAGAAGTGTAAAGAAAGGAAACTTGGTGTGAAATGGGATCCTAGGCCCAAACCAGATGTTCCCAATACACTACTACCGTATTAGGACGGATCGAACACTTTCCTTTCCTAGTATCCTGCAGCCTGCTGGAGTCAAGAGCTCTCCCCAGAAATATTTCTCCATAGCAAACACTACCACAACAGGACTTGGGCTGTAAGGAGTCAGTCTGTCACAGTCTTTGGTCAGAAACAAAGCCTGATGTGAAAAGAGCCAAAAGGAATTTTCGGGGAAATAAACACTGTAGAAAAAAACGAAAGAAGTGTGTGCGAGACTTATGCAAGAAACTGCAAAGATGGGAGCCACATGCAAACGCTACAGAGAGTATGCAATCGGTTTCTCTGTTAGGAGTCTGTTTAAATCCCTTTTTACCAGCTGTTTTGGGTTTCTGTGGCAGGGTTTGGGTAGCGGGTGAGGGGCCGCAGGGCCGGCTCCTGTGAGAAGCTGCTGGAAGCTCCCCCGGCTCCGAGCCGGACCCGCCGCTGGCCCAGGC